>OY856187.1:353515164-354017738 GCA_963693315.1 Diogma glabrata
ATTAAAATTAGTTTTTGAATATAATTGAAAACCATTTATTTATCTAATATATTAATACGCTAACTTTGTACTTTGTACAGCCTAAGGCTTTTTTATTCGAATTTTCACTCATTCAAAATTTTCACTGCTAACTGATATTAGTGTCCTAGATCTGAGAGATTTTTGGGATTTTTCGGATCATAAATAAAAAAGTTATAGACGCATTATAATGTATTTTTGAATACAACTGCCTTTCCTCAAATCAAATCAAATGGATCAAATGGAATCGTCTAAATCTTTTCTTTGTTTACAGTATTTTCTATTTTCTTTTCAGTTTACGCATTGATCTAGGAGAGTAAAGACGTTATTTTTCTTTGTTGTTTTATCTTATATGTTAATACGTTGAATATTTAGTTAGATATATATTGTTTGTGAATGAAAGAGGATAAAAAATTGATTATTGATTGTTGTGTTTTTTTTTCAGCGACAATTTTGTAATGGGTGTGTTTGGTATGATAGTTTGAGATCGTAAATTTGATTGTTAGAATTTTTAATATATATTGTTTGTGAATGAAAGAGGATAAAAAATTGATTATTGATTGTTGTGTTTTTTTTTCAGCGACAATTTTGTAATGGGTGTGTTTGGTATGATAGTTTGAGATCGTAAATTTGATTGTTAGAATTTTTAATATATATTGTTTGTGAATGAAAGAGGATAAAAAATTGATTATTGATTGTTGTGTTTTTTTTTCAGCGACAATTTTGTAATGTGTGTGGTTTGTATGATAGTTTGAGATCGTAAATTTGATTGTTAGAATTTTTAATCTTATATATTAATACGTCAAAAAAAAACTTTCTGGAGCCTAAGGCTTTTTTATTCGAATTTTGATTAATTTCAAATTTTCAGTGCTAACTGATATTACTGTAACTTAGGTTTTAAAGATTTTTAGGATTTTTCGGATCATAAATAAAAAAGTTATTATATACGAAAAACTTTTTATATACATATGCATCATAAGTTTACATACATACAAAAACGAAATGAAATTTAATTCTTAAAGTTTATCGTATTCGAAGAGTTAGAGTTGTTTGTTTTTTTTATGATAGATGAAATAAATGGTAATGTTGTGAATGAATGTTGTGAATGAAGAAATGAATGATGATTTAGAATTGAATGTGGTGAATAATGAAATAGAAATTCCCTTAGTAATTTTGAGAGATTCGCTCAAGTGTCATTCCAGGTAACTTTGATTCGTATGTTTGTGGTGCTTTGGATATGAGTTGTTGGTTTTGTCATGCCAAACATATAAATTTAAAAGCCTAATATGTTTGAATAAAATATTTCCTTATACATCTTATATATTAATACGTTAAAAAAAAAACTTTCTGGAGCCTAAGGCTTTTTTATTCGAATTTTGATTAATTTCAAATTTTCAGTGCTAACTGATATTACTGTAACTTAGGTTTTGAAGATTTTTAGGATTTTTCGGATCATAAATATAAAAGTTATTATATACGAAAAACTATTTATATACACTAGGATGGCCCGTCGTGCTTCGCTACGATTATAAATAAAGTTTTTGCGTAGACATTTTGTTGACGTAGAAGCAATGATTTCAAAAAGTGGTAATGAGAAATGCTAGCGTATAATTTTTAATTTTTCTTTTTAAATACATGAATGAAAAATAATCAGAACTCTAGCTGATCAGTTCGGATATATGAAAAATTAGCGATCCAATAAGTTATTGGAAAACTTATTGGATCGCTAATTTGTCATATATATCCGAACTAATCAGCTAGAGTTCTGATTATTTTTCATTCATATATTTAAAAAGAAAAATTAAAAACTATATGCTAGCATTTCTCATTGCCACTTTTTGAAATCATTGCTTCTACGTCAACAAAATGTCTACGCAAAAACTTTATTTATTAGCGTAGCGAAGCACGCCGGGCCCTACTAGTTCATTCAACATTTGGTGCGGAAACCCGGGTTAGGAGACATTTAGAATCTATAATCATAGATAAGTATAACCGTATTATTGAAAATTTATAAAATCTTTGTGTGAATTATTAAAAAACATTTAAACTTAATTACTTCGGTCTGAAAGACCTAAGTATTACATTCATGAGCTCAAAGTGAAATTCTTACCCCCACTTTTTTTGACATTTCTCGACGTTTTAGGACCTCCTGATTCTAAAAAAGTAAAAAAAAAAATGTATGTCTGTCTGTCGGCCGGCCGTCCGGCCGTCCGTCCGTCCGGCCGGCCGTCATTACCTACGCTGCAGGGAAAACCAGTGGAGGGATTTCAAAAATTTTTTTTTCTAAAAATAGGTATACTCAAGGGACAGGTCCGAAAGGACGCTGTGTTCGATAACTGTACCGGAAGTGTGTCAAAAAAATCATTAAGTGTGTCAAAACAAGGAAAATTGCATATTTTTGCCTTAAAAAACGTTCATTTTAAGTGATTACGAGTAGGAACATTGAATTTGGAGAAATCTTGATGGTCGGGATTGGTATGTGAGATCAAAAACTAGATTATTGCATTATAAGTTTGTCAAAAAAAAGTTGTCAAGTGTGTCAAAAGAAAGATTTTTATTTATTTTTTTACCTAATTTTTTGGAAAAAATATAAAATTAATTGTTTGTTTGAAATGAAGTTTTATTATTATTATTGAGAATTATAGCATTATAAGTTTGTCAAAAAAGTGTTGTCAAGTGTGTCAAAAGAAAGATTTTTATTTTTTTTTTACCCCAATTTTTTGGAAATAAAATTGTTTGTTTGAAATGAAATTTTATTATTATTATTGAGAATTATGGCATTATAAGTTTGTCAACAAAATGTTGTCAAGTGTGTCAAAAGATTTTTATTTAGTTTTTTACCCAATTTTTTGGAAAAAAAATAAATTATTTGTTTGAAATGAAATTTTATTATTATTATTGAAAATTATGGCATTATAAGTTTGTCAAAAAATGTTGTCAAGTGTGGCAAAAGAAAGGTTTTTATTTATTTTTTACCCAATTTTTTTAGAAAAAAATAAAATTAATAGTTCGTATGACATGATATTTTATTATTATTATAGAGAATTATGGCATTATATGTTGGTCAAAAAATAATGTCAAGTGTGTCAAAAAATGATTTCATTTAATTTTTTAGCCAATATTTTGGGAAAAAAAATGTAGCTGTTTTTATGACGTAAATGTAATTTAAAATGAAATTAGACATGGAAATTTTTGAATTTGTTGTAGTTTTTGAAATATTTTTGGAATTTTGAAAAAGTTTGTATTTTTGATTTTGTAATAATTTTTGCAATAGTTTTAGAATTTCGTCAAAAGTTTTAATTTTTGATTTTGTAAGAATTTTTGAAATATTTTTATAATTTGGAAAAATTTTTAATTTTTGATATTATTATAGTTTTTGGAATTTTGAAAAAGTTTGAATTTTTGATTTTGTAATAATTTTTGCAATATGTTTAGAATTTTC
The DNA here is from genome assembly GCA_963693315.1 of Diogma glabrata. Classification (NCBI taxonomy): domain Eukaryota; kingdom Metazoa; phylum Arthropoda; class Insecta; order Diptera; family Cylindrotomidae; genus Diogma; species Diogma glabrata. The sequence continues at coordinate 353,518,625 of OY856187.1, forward strand.
GAAAAAGTTTCAATTTTTAAGAATTTTTGAAATATTATTGGAATTTAGAAAATATTTAAATATTTGATTTTATTCTAATATTTGGAATATTTTTGTAATTTTGAAAAAGTTTGAGTTTATTTAATTTAACAATATTTTTGGAATTTTGATTATAATTTTCCGGCAACGTATTGATGTTTCGTGTTAGTTTTGTAATAAATTTTTAAACAGAGATAAAAAACTTGTACTTCAACAAAGAGTTATGTTTGATGTACATCGCTGCCCAAAACTAAAAACCATGTCCTCATAAAAGTTTTTTGCCGAAAACTATATCAAAATCCTTAACCCACACCGAAGTCTTGATATCTCAGAGCTGTGAGATTTCAGCCCCTCCATATTTTTCAATATAATTTAAACAATTTAAGTGAAATTAATAAAGCAAATTACTGTTTAAAATATAAACGTTTAAGATAGAAGTAAAGTAAAGATAGATTAACAAACATTTAACATATAGATAGACTCCTGAATTTTGTTTATTAATCTGATTAAAATTATTAAAATAAAACTGTAATATTACTGTGTTAATTATAAGTGACGTGTGGTTACTTAAATACAGTTAGTACTGGTTGTTTAATTTTAATTTTACTGTAGAATTGGTTGTTCGTCGGTTCAACTACAGACGTGTAGCAAATTAATTAAAGTTACTACCAGTTGTTTTTGATTACGTAATATTATTTATTCTCTTCCATTTAATTATATCAGCTTTATTTGTATGTTTTTTCGATAATAATAGTATGTATTATTGTATTGTTTTTTAACCTATAGCCTAATGAACTTAACCTATTGCCTAATGAAACTTTTATTCAATTGGTATGATTCCAATTGGTCAAATTATTTTGATTTCATTAAAATTATTTTCAAATTATAATCACATTTGCTTTGATAAGTTTTGTTCAAAAATCAAATTTTGAGTAATTCTCTTATTTCGTTTAGTTGAACTTGGTTGATTGTATGAGAAGGGCGTTTTTTATCATCAGGGTTTTTTTATTAAGAAATTTGATTTATCAATTAAAACAATAAAGATTTATTGTTTTAATTGAAGAAAATGTTTTTAATTTTTATAATACACAATTCTTTTTTATAATAAAATCTTTGTCAGAGAATAAAGTATTGTAATCGATTCGTGAATAATGAATTTTATTCTCTCGCAAATTAAAATTCTCGCTCGTGCCTCGCTCGAATTTTAAACTTTTGCTTGAGAATAAACTACTTCATTATTCACTCATTGATTAAACTACTATTTGATTTCGTTGTGTAATTTTGAGTAACCATATGGAGAAGTTGTTACGAAAGCGTGCATTGGCGTTTGGTACCGCTATGGCTGTGCATAAATTTAGTAAAGGGCCTTTTGATGCAAATATTTCATGTGAACAATTCTCAGTTCGTTTAGAAAAATTAGAAGTAGCTTATAAAAATATGCTCGATTCGGAAGAAGCCTTAGGCGTTTATGCAGATGTTGAAATGCAATTTGACAAATTCGAAACTTTATATTATGAAGCTCGCGTGAGTTTGAAGGAACATCTTAAATCTAACAACACAGATGCAGAAGGTAATGACGACTTAAATCACACATTGCAGGAGTTCGTTTCTCAATAAAAAACATTTTATTCCACTGTCGAAGGTTGTAAAAACGATCAAGTCAAGATACCAAAAATTAATATTGAACCTTTTTCTGGAATCTCTACGATTTCTTTAAAACGACTATACATGACAATAATAAAATTACTTCTATTCGTAAACTACAAATATTGCATAATCTATTAACGGGTGATGCGAAAGAAAGGATTAGGAACATCCCATTTAGTTCTCAGGGCTATGAAGAAGCTTGGAAAAGCTTAGTTACCAGATATGAAGATAAGGCGTCCATTAGCACAGAACTAATATCCATGTTTATTAATATGAAGTCTGTATCCCAAGGTCTTTCATTCGAAATTCGTAAAATTGGTGATACAGCGGATCAGGTAGTGCGTGGCTTAAAGATTATGGGACAGGAGTGTGAAAACAGAGATCCATGGTTAATATTTCTGCTCTTGTCCAAGTTGGATGCCAACACCAAAACAGAGTGGGCAAAACAAACAGTTAATTCAGAATTTCCTACAATTCATGAATTTTTAGAATTTCTGAATAATTATTGTCGTTAAGTAAAGCGAGGTGCCGCAATAAGATCAAACAAAACGTATAAAATCGTTCCATACACTACCCACATATAATAAAAAGGTCGAACTCTGTTTACATTGCAGTCAAAGTCACTTTATAGGAAAATGTCCTACATTTAAAAATCTTGATTCTTCTAGTAGGAGAAACATTGCTGCTAAAATAGGTTGCTGTTTCAACTGTCTACGGAAAGGACACTATAATACAAAGTGTAAGTTTCGACCATCATGTCAGATACGTACTGGAAAGCACCACACTTTATTACATTCAGATAATGTACCACAGTCAAGTCAATCGTCTCAGTCCCATATACAACTTGTTAATTTACCAAATAAAAATGACAGCATAAAATCAACTACACTCATAAGTGTGAATCAATCACAATCTTTGCTGACCAAAGATGCTAAGGTTTCATTATTACCTACCGCCCAAGCATATGTGAGAACTCCATCTAATAAAATGCTCCCCGTAAGAATTCTCTTAGACTCTGGATCGCAATCCAGCTTTATATACCAGATACTTGTGTTCAACGTCTAGGATTAAAACGGCATTCTAGTCGTATGGAAATTAAAGGCTTAGACGCAACACAAGTTGCTTATAGGGGGAAGTGGGGATGGTATAAACAGTTTGTACTTAAAGCTCAATAGCTTTAAAACCATAAAACATTTTTACTTAAAAACTGTTTCATTGTAAAATTTCATATCTTTACTACATAAAACTATTTTTTTGAATTACGTAACTAAACATTAAGTATAAAATTTTGAATTTCAAAACATTATGTTTCTCGTTTAAAGTATCCCCACTGGTGGGGTACTTATAAACAATGAGCATTTTTGTATGGGGCACATATAAACACCCAAAAAAAACCACAATAAAATTCATAAAGTACTTTTTTTTAAATTTTTTATTATTTATTGTGCTTCAAACAATATATATAAGCATATAACATATATATTTCTTTACAAAAAACAATATTTTTCGATTGTTGTAAAACCTCAATAAATTCAGGTTGAAAATTATAAAGAAAAAAGCGAAAATTCAATCTCATCGTATGTTTAGGTTTTGCAAATCAATATCAAAATTGAAACGGGAAACCATACGTATACCATATAGCCATACCATACGGCACATATAAACGCGCTTATACTATTCCATTTTTTTTGTTTATATGTGCCCCACGTGGCGATTTTAGGGTTATGTTTTTAAAAAATATTCCAAGATCTAAAATTTGGCTAAAACAAAGAAATATTATGTTTCTTGAATATTTCAGCTATCAAAACATGTTGGAATATTTTTAAACATATGATGGTAAAAAAAGTTATTCGAGTTTTACAAAAAAAAAAAATATTTACTTTTGGGTTGCCGAAACACCTATTTACCAATAACTTTTGAACAAGACTGACTTCAGCTGTCAAATTCTCCTGGTGTGTGAAGTCGATCGAAGCGACATCTGTGATATTTTTGTCGAATTTTTTGATTGATGTTTTGTGAGGGAAATTAAAACTGTTTACAGTTGCCCCATGTTTATACTATCCCCACTTCCCCCTACTAAGGGAAATGTTTATTTTTCGTTGTATGAACGGCTGGAGAAAGGCTTCGTTGCAGATGTAGAAGCTCAAATCATAACAAAAATTACATCTGACATTCCATCAGTTCCCATCAAAACACTATATTGGGAAAAAACAATGCATTTGGCAGATCTTATGTTAAATCAGCCCAGCAAAATAGATATATTGATCGGATGTGAATTATTATTGCAAGTTTTGTGCGAAAATAAAATCACTAGACCAGGACATCTAATCGCACAATCATCAAAGTTCGGTTGGTTAATAGTAGGAAATTTATCAACCAACAATGTATCAACTCTAAGGCTTCACATCATCACAATTCTACCAGAAGAAACAGAAATCAGTAAACAATCAAGAAACTTCCGAGAAAACAAGGAAGTTCCACAGGCCAAAAGCTATACTCCCGAAGAGCCTGATGTAGGTAAGGATTTTAAACCTGATGTAGGTAAGGATTTAGGAGACACCTTCTTATTGCTAATAAAAGATTCTCCCGATTAGAACAGAAATTATCCAAAAATACACTACTAAATGAATTATATAGAAATTTTATGGAAGAATATCGAAATCTTGATCACATGAGACTAGTAACTATGTCTTCAATTATTAATAGAGATGGCTACTATTTGCCTCATCATAGTGTTTTAAAAGAAACGAGTTCCACTAGGAAGTTGAGAGTTGTGTTTGATGGGTCCGCAAAAGGTTCAAATGGTACATCTTTAAATGACACGTTAATGGTTGGACCAAATTTACAAGATGATATTTTATCAATATTAATACGCTTTCGGAAGTATAAAGTGGCTGTATCTAGTGACATTTCTAAAATGTATAAACAAATTATAGTCCACGAGGATGATCAAAAATATCGTTGAAGATCGTACAAATCGTAAATCTTATGGATAACGTACGTGAACGATCCTATACAAGCATTTGAACTCATCACGGCTACATATGGAACATCTTCTGCTCCATTTTTAGCAATTAGGTCACTTAAAAGAATTGCTGAAGAACTAGAAGCGTCGGAATCCAAAATTGTTCAAACTATCAGCCAGGATTTTTACGTGGATAACTTACTTTCAGGGGCAAATAATGCAGAAGAAGCAATTCGTTTAAAGGAAAAGGTATCAAATAAGTTGGAGAAATTTGGTTTTAAACTACGTATGTGGAAATCAAAAAATGCAATATTTCTTCAAACAATTCCTGATGAATTAGAAATAAAAAACCTAGATCAAGATCCAACATCAAAGGTCCTGGGCCTGGTATGGAATGCAAAAATTGATTGTTTCTAATTTATTATAAACTCTGACATCAGAAATAGCATATGGTTGCGCTGTCTATTCCAAATATACAGGAAAAAACGGTCATATAACAATACGTCTCATCGCAGCTAAAAGCAAAGTAACACCTTTGAAACAAGTTTATTTACCGAGATTAGAACTATGTGCTGCATTGCTACTTACAAGGTTATTCACATATGTTCCCAATTCGTTAAAATTAACAACAAAAAAAACCAATGTTGGACTGATTTCAAAATCGTTTTACACTAGCTTTCAGATGTTCCGCATCGATGGAAGAGTTTTGAGGCAAACAGGACATCACAAACTTTAGAAACTATGCCAAGAGAAAACTGGTCATATATACCAACCAAATTAAACCCAGCTGATCCTGTTTCTCGAGGAGTGAATTTTCAGTTTTTAAAACACTAAAATCGTATTGGAATGGACCAGATTTCCTTAAAGAGCCCGAGCAAAACTGGCCTCTTGATAATGAAAATTACAAATCAGATACCAAAACTGCAGATTTGGAAGAAAGAACTCTTACAAAAAATATTTGTTTAAATACTCAAATTGGGATTGATAACATTGTTGGAATTATAATAAATAAATTTTCTTCTGTCCTTAAAATGAAATTAATTCTCTGCTATATACTTCGTTTTATTACTATGTGTCGATCAAAACGCAAACAGAATGTTGAATGGATTTCCACTCATGAACTTACAGTTGCTGGAAAGTCATCTTCTTAAATATGTTCAAAATAAGTATTTTGCCGAAGGTATAAAATTATGGAATAAAAACTAAAGTTTGCCTGTGAATCACTATTTATCTACTTTGGCTCTATTCGTGGATGATTCAGGAATCTTACGTGTTGGAGGACGTTTAAGTAATGCACCTTATCCATTCGAAAAAATTCATCCTATCATTCTGCCAAAGCGAAGTCACTTTACGTCCACGCTAATTAGAGAAACTCATTTGAAGCTATTACATGTAGGTCTAAAATCGTTGTACACCACATTGAGACAATGATATTGGATAATTAATGCAACGATCGAAATAAAATCAGTTATAAATAAATGCGTCGCCCGTGCTAGGATAAAAGCTGAAACATCGAAACAATTAATGGGAAATTTACCTACTACAAGAGTTGCTCATGGTCACGTCTTTGTCAATGTAGGTAAGGATTATGCTGGTCCAATTAGTGTTAAGTTAAACAGTCGTCGAAACGCACCAGTAGCAAAAGGATACAGTTGTATATTCGTTTGCTTGGCAGATAAAGCAGTTCATTTAGAGATTGTGTCCGCTATGACCGCTACTTGTTTTGCAGCAGCCTTGCAACGTTTCGTATACAGAAGAAAAAAACCTTCAACAATATATTGTGACAACGGGACAAATTTTGTTCGAGGGAACAAAGACTTAAAACAACTACAGAAAAAATTCAAACAACAGTTTGAAAATTCATTAATATCTGATTTTTCATTGCAGAATTCCATTAACGTTTATTTTTTTACACTATCTAAACCTAGACGTTTCAACAAAAATAAAGATTACTGACTTTTTTGAAAAAATTGTTCCCAGCACAGTAGAATTTTCTTGGGAAAATGAGGTCCCTTTATTGGTTTAAAATCAAAATTAAACGTAAAATTAAATATATTGATTCCAAAAAATTAAAGCGTATTAGCGACATAATAAGGTACGTTTTCACCAAATTGTACACAAATTGAAAAAAAAATTTTTTTGTGGGAGATAAAAATTAAAAACAAAAAGGCCTTTTTTCTCGGTTTTTTCTGTTCTCACGGCAAATTTTAGGTTATGTGAAAAAATAGCTTTTATAAAAGTTATAGACCTTTTTATTACTTACAACTTTTACTTTAAACTTTTTTCGATAGAAGGACTAGTTTCGCTGAAAATCGTGAAAAACCATTTTCTATCCCTAAAAGCTCATCCCATTTCACCCTCGTTGGTCGGATCACCTTTAATTTATGTTTCCCATCATTTGCGCCAATAGTCCAATAGTTTTTATGTAGTTACTAATTTTTTTCTCACAAAAACCTATTTTCACTGGTCTACATTGAAGGTAAATTGTTTATGTGCCATAAATATAAAATAAAAAAAATCCGAGCAACAAGATGTCCGCTAGAAATAGGTAGATTTCGAGATCAGACAGTTTTGTGTACAAGTAGAATCGGATGTATCAGATAAGTTTTAACAAAACAAACTAGTTACAAACAGATATCGAACAAATTTTAAAAAGAAAATTAGCTACATATAAGCAAAACTACATCTATGCAATTTTGCAACAAACAAATATCAAATCTACCACAGAACATGTGTGTGACAAACTAGTTCAAGATATTAACAAAACATACATTTTATTAACAAAATATTAACAAAACACACTTTTTGTTAATATCTTGAACAAAAAAAGTTTTTTGAACTCGCTCTATAAATGCGACCGTTAGAGTGCCGGTTGTTTCAACAAATTTTTTTTTTGCAAACTTTTTTGTTGGAGCTGCTCAGTGCTCACTCAGGAACCTCTAACTGCAGAGGTCTATTTTTAAAACAAATTGATAAAAATATTCCAAAGATTTAAAATTTGTTAATTTTTTAAAAATATTAGTAACCAAACGGCTATAACGGTTTTAAAAAATCAATTTTTTTAGAAAAAGCCTCTAGTTTCTTAACCACGTGTCGGATTTTGCTGATTCACGATCTTATCTAAGATATTAATAGAACACACAAGTACAGAAAATTTTTTTAATTTACCTCAACAATGCGACGGTGAGGGTGCCGGTCGTTTTCGTTATATCTCATATAACATATATAAACTTTTTTTTGTTTTTCCGTCGCTGCTTATCATAAATAGTCGTTTGGCTTCAAAGGTTTTCCGAAATTCCGAGATGAGGCACATTGCAATAGGTAGATGTTTATATGAAATCTACCTAAAAAGTATGTCAAACATTTCTTAGTTCAGTTTAAAATCTAATGTAATCCAAGTTTTTTATTTCGTTAGGTCGTTTGGTAATTGGTAGAACCTGTAGGTTTTTGATCCAGTTAAAAGGTAAAGACAACACGCTACTTTCAAACCCGTCCAATCCATTCGACAGGGTCGGTTTATGAAGAAAAAAGTTATAATAGTTAGTCATTTAGCTTCAAATTTTCATGCAATGTTTTTTTAAACGGGTTCGGTTAAATTCTCACGATTATAAATAACAAAACAAACTTCAATTTATTTAATTTTTAATCTAAAATTTAACAATGAGTAGCATTAACTGCATCAGACAGAAACAAAAATAAATTTCTTGCAACTAATCCTTTTTATAGCTCAAATCAAACAGGAAAACAATTTTTTATTTCATTTTTAAAAGATCCAATACGTTCGTTTAATTTTCTTAATTCCATTTGTTTTATGGTCAGGTATCATGAAAATGTATTTTCTTTTTCTTCAAAATATCGTAAACGAAACATAAAACTAGAACAACAACTTTGTAATATAACGTAAACATACCATAAACATTTCATTCATTTTTCTTACAAACACATTAATGAATTTATTATAGTTAAACTGTTATCCCATTTATTTACTTCATTCATATCCTTATCTAAGCTACAGGAAGTTGAATAAATAGAAAGTTAAATGAATGTACGAAATAAGTGGAGATAATAGAAGAAAAAACATAATAAATGTCAAATACGATGGCTGTGGCAAGTTTTTTTTTTCTGCTACCGACAATGCATACAACTAGAGTTTTATAATTTATTTAAAACAAGAACTGAATAAAAAATAAAATAATTTAATTCAATGTAATCATTTTGCTTCCCTATGACTTTAATATTAAACCAACAAAAAACGACAATAAATTCAGATTGTAATAAAAATCAAGTTGAACAAGAAAGAATTTATATTGATGCCAACCATTAAGGATTTAATCAATCTCCTAAGCAATATAATTTTTTTTTTATTTTACTACAATTTTCTTTTCTTCTTCGCTGCACAGAAGGCAATGTATGTAATAAATGACTGGTCGTCCTATAAAAGAGTAAATCATACATAAGAGTTCATTGAAGCTGATGAAAATTAATACGAAATTTTTTACTCATCAACGGTTTTTATGTTTCGAGAAAATCAATTAAAATAAAATGGATGTCTGTAGGACGTATCATGTATGTAAACATAAAAAAGTTGAGATTTTATTTTCAGGTTGATTAATTTCTACTAATTAAGAATTGCAAATTGAAAAAAAAAATAGGTTAAACGATTTTTTGAGGTTTGTGATATGTCTTTGAAAAAAAGCCGGGCGTTGTATTAATGGTTTTGTAAAACGAGTTTTTTATTTTTTAATGGTTTGTAGACGGCTAAGTTCAATACGGTAAAATACTTTTCGTAAGCCTCCAGTTTTGGAGCTGCTAAAAAACAAATTTATTCTAACAAGGCTATAGATATCGGATTGAATTCCTTCAGTTGTTTGGAATGAACTTCCTAATCATGATAAACATATAACTATATCAAAGATATCATTTTACCGGCAGATGTTTGCATACCTATAATGTCACATCCTAGCATTGGTAGCGCCCACACGATTGCTCTCTGATACATCTACTCCTCGAAATCTTTCAATCAGCGATTACCAACTCCTCAAAGTAAGCTAATTTTTAATCGTAATATCTACTTGGTATGGTTTCTTTGACTATTCAGAGAAAATAATTTATTATAATTAAAACTAAATATGTGAATTTGTGCCGGATGGAAAATCTTTTCTATCCATCTTCTTTCCATTTGTCACATTTTCCCATTCAATTATTCTTCAAAATTATAGAAACCAGAAATCAGTGTGATATTTTGCAAACAATAAAATTTGATGGAAATAACATCTGCATGGTATTACATTGCAAATTTATTACACGAAACGAAGGTAAATGAACTAATTGACGACACATGAATTATGCTAAACTAATTAATGTGTTGATATTAAGTTTCATTAACCTTGGTGCGTAAGTAAATTGAATTTTCTTTGATTGTAATTTGCAAACCAATCAAGTTACAAATTTATTTTATAATTTTAATTAATTGGCAAAAATTCTCTAAAACTTTTTTTTGGGACGGAATAGAAAAATTGATGGGTTTTTTTTATCGGAGTCGAGTCTGAAAGTTTGAAGTGGGCATATGTCCCATTTAAATTCCATTATTATTTAAAGTATTTATCGGTATCGAGTATAGTTTGTGGTACATATCGGTTTTAGTTGTGGTTTTGTAAGGTTTATTTTGGTGGTGTGGTGTATAGTGCATACGTATTGTGTTTTGTGCAAATAAATTGATCTATTCAATTTAAGAAAAATAAATGCTGGAATTTGGCAATCAAATGCCAAGTACATACTATGTTGTAATTAAAGAGTTACAAGAAGAAAAACGCCAAAAAGAAAACAAGTTTAAAATAAAATAAGTTTGTGGTTATGGTTATAAAACTAAAACTTTCAAAACAAGGATACGTAATTATATAATTAACGTAATTGTATAACATCTAATACTGGTTAATGTGCTCGAATATTGATTGATAAAGGATAAATAAAACTTAAATTGTGTAAACAAAAACAACATTAATTTCTGTGTTTTTAATTAACCAAGAAGCCTTCAGAGTAAGCAGTTGGTTTGCAGCTAGGTTTATTTTAGTACCTATATCGATGCAGAGCTGTCTGAAGCCTCAAGAGTAACCAGTTGGTTTGCAGAAAGATTCATATTGGTATATCAATGCAGAGCTGTCTGAAGGTATGGTTTTTTTTATTTATTTTTGTAGTGTTAAGTATAAATTAAATATGTGTAAATTTTAAAGTACCATGGTGTGAGATGAGGTTTGTCAAACCTCTAGGTTTCCTTTCCATTCCCCCCCCCCCCTCTTCGTGCACTTGCCCTTATTGAAATGAATTGCCTTCCCATTTTTGTTTTCTTAACCGTCGTGGTTTTGTTGTAATATTTTATTTATGGCAGTCTCTTACATCAAGATGCCTGTAGCCCAACCCCACCCCAGTCTGAGCAAAAGTCGTGGAATGACTGCCTCTGGCTACATAAAAACGCATCCCGATATTTTGTTATATTTCCGGCGGGTTATTTCCAGATGTTCGGTTGGGTGAAACAACGTAGCTAAAGACATTTTCAATGTCCCATTTAACTTCAATTTCATGGACAATCTCTTGTCTTCCGATGTTCGGACGCTAGGTCAATCACCCAACATCTTTAATCCCATTGATATATTTTTCCACAAGTTTCAGTTTTTTGTATACTTATATATAGGCTTTAAAATGGAAGCAGAAAATGACTACCTGAGCGGCAGAGTGAACATTAGAAATTAAAAACTATATTTCAATTTGTAAAGACTAAAATCAATATAAAATAAAAAATAAAACTTAGAAATATAAGAAATCTAAAACAAAATATTGCAACGCTGATTCATAGGCTAACTTCACCACAGCTCTGGAAACAAAATGTTCTGAATATATAGCGAGCTAATATTTATAAAATACTTTAATTAATGGCGAAACAATGTTAAAGATTTCACGTATGTAGTAAAACCAATTACAGAGTTTTCCCACAACAACTCTCCAAACTATTATCGCAAAATCTTTCAAAATCTTACCAATTAATATAAAACAATCGACCTAAAACTCCATTAATATCAAAAACGAACGCTGAGCAAAATTCTAGTTTAAATATTACTTCGGTCTGAAACACCTAAGTATTACATTCATGAGCTCAAAGTGAAATTCTTACCCCTACTTTTTTTGGCATTTCTCGACGTTTTAGGACCTACTGATTCTAAAAAAGCAAAAAAAAATGTATGTCTGTCTGTCGGCCGGCCGTAATATTTTTTGGGGTATTTTTAGAATTTTGAAAAAAGTTTGAATTTTATTTAATTTTTACAACATTTTTGGAATTTTGAAAGAAATATGAAATTTTGATTTTGTAATATTTTCTCGAAACGCTTAATGAAGAGGTCTTTAAGCAGTTTGCTGAGTCATGAGTGCATCATCTTTTCACTAAATTATGTTAATTTACGATCTGTTTTAATTTTCCGGCAACGTATTGATTTTTGTGTTAGTTTTATAATAAATTTCTAAACAGAGATAAAAAAATACTTATACTTTAACAAAGAATTATCTCTTTGATATACACCGCTGCCCAAAACTAAAATCCATGTCCTCGTAAAAGTTTTTTGCCGAAAACTATATCCAAATTCTTAAGCCAGACCGAAGTCTTGATATCTCAGAGCTTGAGATTACAGCCCTTCCATATTTTCATAAATTACTTTTACTAAAATCTGGATTATTTCCAAATATTTTCTTACTCGTTTTGTTAAAATAAAATCAAAATAAATTCGCGACATTGGCATTAAATAAAATGTAATAAAAACAAAAACTAAAGTTCTGGTCAGTGGGTCAATTTTTTCGATATTAAAAAGCAATAATTGCAACGCGTAATCAATTTTCAATTATAAAAGTAATATTTTAATTAATCAAAAAAATCAGTCTTTTCAGTCATTTCATTTAAAATCAATCGTTTCAAACAAATCAATAAAAGTGAGTCTTTAAAAACATCATTCAGAATCAGTAGTTTAGTGGTAACATTATCAGCAAATTTTAAAAAGAGTAATTATAAAACCGTCAATCGGCTAACAAGTTTATAACTATCAATCACGCAGTCGTTAAGTTTTTTAATCAGTCAAATTGTTAATAAGCAAAATTGTGAATATAAATAGTTTTAATATTAACCAATAAAGTTACACATATGTATTTAGTATCACTCAAAAAATCTATTATATTATTAGTCAATAAAAAAGTGGCATTTAAACAGTGAACAATTAAGTGTTCATTCTATTCTAATTAAAAATTACTAATACCTGAGTGTATTAATGTGTTCTAGAACAATTGAAGTGAAGTGATAAATAACAACAGTACATGGTTTACAGTGATACTTGATCTCCACCAACCACACCAGCGAAGAGTTAGTCATCTGTAGTTCATAATAATTTAAAATTAGAATCAGGCAGAGTATTTGAGGACGCATTGGGCGATGGTAAATATTTTTCATACAATATGCCAAATTATATGGTTAACCTATACGACGTAGTAAAACTAATCGAAAAACTAGACGGTGATGCTGACGATATAGACGAGGAAATAGAAGTCTTTATATCTCGTTTTAACCACTTCAATTGAAAATCTTAGATCACATAGTTTTTGCACAATTACTGGTTACACGTATCATAGGTAAAGCCCTCCTAGCCGTTAAATACAATTCATTCAAATAAGTCAAATACCTAGAATTAACATTACGGAAATACTTCTCATCTTCCACCAGGCAATTAGAGGGAACAATAGCCAATATGTTTGCTCAATTCACACAAAGTATATCATCTACCACGTCAAATTTGGATCATAATCTGCCTAGATCCCCTCAATTTAACCACACATCTTCAAATACAACATTCATTCCTTCGCAAAGTGTACCAAACACTGATAAACCTTTTCAACTGACATTACTAAATTTCGATATAATTCCACAAAAGCAAAACGTAGATCATATTACTCCACTGTATCTATCATCTGATATACCATCTTTCTTATCGTTTTCTGCTTCTCATGCAATTTCGAAAAATCCTAAACCAAACCTTTCGAACACTACGCAAAATCCAACATTTCCTCAAGTATCAGACTATTATGAAAATTTCCAAACCCATTTACCCTTATATCCGTCTTTACTGTCACAAGTAACAACAGCATTAGAGTTGCCTAGTTCTTATTGTACAACTCACAGTAACTCTAAAAATTCATCACACATTCCACCATATATCATCATATATTTCCCATATCACTCATATCGACCGTCAGATATACCTTGTAACCAATCAGAAAACAACAATAATATAAATTTTCAAGCAGAACGATCTAATTCAAATACCAATAATACATTAAAATCAAACTTCAATATATAAATCCTGAAGCGCCGATAGCACCTTCAAACTTGTTACAAAATACAAAATGAAGTTTATCGGACAATTTTGACATAGAGCCTGCACTACTAATAGCACAAAAAGGAGTGCATCTCCATTACATTTAAGCCAGTCTAGTATAGGTCCTCGTCAAATAATTTCCCTGTTATCGATACCGATACAGATATTCAGTCTTTAAATATTAACACAAGTAAATTATTTAAGTTCAACACCAAAAAATATTGCATCAGTTCTACCTTCAAATTTTCCACATGGTTCTGCTGATAATTCTTCATATTCACAGAATTCTGAATCACACGTTTCTGCAAAATCACATCATTCTGGCTTGAGTTTGGAAGAGATATCACAAGACCTAAATTCAAATTCGTTTTTAAATCTGATGCCAATCTAGCATACAATCTCATGATAATAGTCATTCAATGGGACATCAACCCATGTTATTAAAGAGAACCAAGGACATCCTCTTGAGCACTCAGGAGCGAAAAACATGAAACTCTCACCCATTATAGTAATTGAAACGAACGAGAACATACTTTTTTTTTTTTTTTTTTTAACGGCGTTCATGCTCCATGTAGGAGCGTTGCCAGGCTAATCAGCTGCGAATATTCACCACGGTCATTCGCAAAAGCGACATAATTACCATGGCAGCCGATTTTTTTAAGGTCGTTTATTACGTCAGTCTCCCATTGTAGTCGTGGTCTACCTCGCGGTCGCCCACTCCCTGGGGTACTAACGTACATTTTTCTAATCATTCCGGACTGTGAATCGGCTCGTAGAACATGCCCAAACCAAGCAATCCTATTAGAACGGATACAACCTATTATATCAGGACCCTCAAGAAGGTCTCTGATCTCAAAGTTATATCGGGTTCTATACTCTCCATCGTCTGTCTTAAGTGAACCAAAAATGTAGCGTAGGATCTTACGCTCAAATACAGATAAATGCGATTCGTCATTTTGTGTAAGGGTCCACGTTTGTGACCCATACATCACAACCGGTCTAATCAATGTCTTGTATAACTTGAGCTTGGTGTTAGTTGATACATACGGAGATCCAAGGAGAGGTTTGATTGAGTAGAAAGTTCGATTACCTGCAGCGATTCGAGCTTTTATATCTGTAAGTATGCTGTTGTTTGAGTCAAGCATTGATCCTAAATATTTAAAAGATTCAACACCCTCAATTCGTTCATCGCCGCACATCAAATCTTTCTTCTCAGACTCTCTTGAAACATTCATATGTTTGGTTTTATTGTAGTTAATTTGAAGACCAATTTTTCTAGCTCCACTCTCAAGCGACTTAAAAGTCTCACTCATAACAGCTTCACTTCGGCCGAGGATGACAACATCATCAGCGTATGCAATCATCTGTACTGAGTTTATTGACAAGATATTGTTGTTAGTCGGTAGTTTCTTTTGACGGCACACATATTCCAAGGCTAAATTAAAAAGTATAGGAGAGATAGCATCACCTTGTCTTAACCCGGAGTCGACTTTAAAAAACCTTGATATTTCGTTCTCTACTCGTACACAGTGTAACGAAGGATATTTCGCAACATCCCCATTCATTGTAAATTTTTTTTACTTTCCTTTATTACTTTCCTTCGTCACAAGGTGCCCGATTTCAGATTTGAATTCACAAATTTTGTGTCTCATGACATTTTACCCAACCTCTCAAACTAATTTATCTAAGTTTCAGTTTTTCTAATAATTCGAAATATTCATAATTAAATTACCACCGTTCCCATGTTTCGTTTTGGCAATTTTGCAAAACATGTTTATCCACTTAAATTCTAACGGTTCCCATGCTTCGTTTTTGTAATCAGTGCAAAAACGTTTTCAAAAATTATCTAATTTCTGTCTTTCCCACATTAAAACTGAAACCGAGTTATAATAATTTTAATTATTTTTCGAAATATGATAAAGTCTTTTCTTTAATTGTGAGAAAGTTTTAACTATTTTCACAGTTTAGTGAATTCTTGGAAACATTTTTCTTTTTTTTGTCTTAAATGCATTTCTTTCAGCATTTTAATAAAAAGCTCGGATGACACCGAGGTATAAACTGTAATGAAATGGTCTCGGTCGGGGGTCTACGGTAGTACTTGAACGAAGACACTACACGGGAATCTTTTAATTTTTGTTTGTTATTTTTTTTGGTAGAGATCGTATCGTAGTAGTTTTATGGTGTTTTTGTTATGTATTAATTGAGTTAATTAATTATTTTTTCTTTTGGTGGATCATAAACCAATTTTTTTTTGTTTGTTTTTTTTTATTCGATTAAACCTAGAGTATGTGAAAGAAAAAGGTTTATCCAGAAAAATAAGTTTTGAAAATAAAATATTAATTTGTACTTGATTAGTGATAATTTCATTTAATCGATTAAACCTAGTTTATGTGATATGAAAAGGTTTATCCAGAAAAATAAGATTTGAAAAATAAAATAATAATTTGTACTTAATTAGTGATAATTTCATTTATTCGATTAAACCTAGAGTATGTGAAAGAAAAAGGTTTTAACCAGAAAAATAAGTTTTGAAAATAAAATATTAATTTGTACTTGATTAGTGATAATTTCATTTAATTGATTAAACCTAGTTTATGTGATATGAAAAGGTTTATCCAGAAAAATAAGATTTGAAAATAAAATAATAATTTGTACTTAGTTAGTGATAATTTCATTTATTCGATTAAACCTAGTTAAAGTGAGATAAGAAGGTTTATCCGGAAAATTAAGATTTTGGAAAGCTTATAAAATAAATTATTTGTTTTTGGAAATAAAGATTAAATCACGTGAATTGGAGAAAAAAAAAAGCTTCTTTCTTTTTATCCCTTTGGAATATCATCACGAATCAGTGACATTTGCACCATACAAGCAACTATTAAGGTGAGTTTTAGAATTTAGTGATTTTTGGTTATTTGTAAGGGTAAATATGTATTACCGTTTATTTAAGAGGTGGTTGGTGTTCCTTCAGAACATGTAACTACCAGCGTTTTTTCTTGAAACAAAAAAAATGAAAAAGAAAAGGAAGAAGTGAAAAATTGAGAACATGGTGCAGGGACTAAAAGGTAAGTAGGGACGGCTGTCTGCGTTTCTTATCGTGCATCCGCTCACTTCTAGGGTTTCCTGACTGCCGATTCACACCCACGATCGTTTTAGACTGAGCCAAGTCGATAGAGCGGGAATCGGGCAACGGTCAGGAAAACAATTCTGTAACGTTAGTAAGTGCAAGCTTCACTCTTAGCTGAAGCCTAGCTTGCACTGATAATCGTAACAACAGCATTGAGAGTTCTGTACTGTCATTTTGCATAGTGATACCAGTTTACCAGGAATTCCCATTGACACCAGAGCAGACCATAGAGTCTCTCGTTCGAGAGAGTCGTAGGCCTGCCTGAAATCAATGAAGAGTTGGTGCACTGGTATGTTGAACTCTCGGCACTTTTCCAAAATCATCCTTATCGAGAAAAGTGCATCGGTGGTACCTCGGCCCCGCCGGAAGCCACACTGATATTCTCCAAGCAGTTGTTCAGCAAAAGGATTGGTTTTGGATAGCAAAATGTAAGAAAAGATCTTATATGCTGTGCAGAGTAGAGCGATTCCTCTGTAGTTTGCACATTGTAGGCGATTACCTTTTTTATGGATTGGTATCAGCATAGCTGTGTTCCAGTCCTGTGGCATGGCTTCAGTCCTCCATATCATTTGAACAAGTTCAAACAATCTTAAGGATAGAGTTTCACCACCATGTACAATCATTTCGGATGTTATATCGTCGATACCAGGTGCTTTATTGCATTTTAATTTTGACAGCGCCGCATCGAATTCCTCTTTGGTGGGTCCGTCTACATATACCTTTGACGCACGAATAAGCTTTGCTCGTCGCCCGACTTGTTTCTGGTCACTTAAGTTGAGAAGATTCTCAAAATAAGCGGCCCAAGTATCTAAAATATTTTTAAGGTCTACTTGTAGCTCCCCATCTTCGTTTTGAATAGCAGTCGATCTAGTTTGAGGGCCCTTCTTTAAGGTTTTAACCTGTTGAAAGAAGTTACGCGATTGATGTTCCTTATTGAAGCTTTCAATCTCCTCACACTTTCTCTTCCACCATTCTCTCTTCGTTCGTCTACATAACTTTGTAACAGCTTGTCTTGCCAGTTTATAGTTCTCCTTCGTGGACCTGGTGTTGCGTCCTTGCAGACATTTCAGATAGCAATCTCTTTTGTATTGAATAGCGTCAAGACATGCTTGATCCATCCATGGCTTCTGGGAGTGGTTTTGTGGTCGTCCAAGTATTCCCTCAGCAGCGCTTAAAACAGCATCTTTGAGCAAATACCATGACTTATCGACGTCTCCATTAATGGTTTCTGATTTCTCCAATGTTTCGGCAATATGGTTTTGATATTTCTCTTCTGTTTCTGCATTCTTTAATGATGAGATGTTAAATCGTTTCCGTTGATTGAATTTCGGAATGCTTGGGTTTGGGAAGTGGAACCTTATCTTAGCACATACAAGAAAGTGGTCACTTCCAATGTGTGCACCTCTAAAGGATCGTACAACCAGAACACTCGAAAAGAAACGTGCTGTAACTAGCACGTGATCAATTTGATTTCGAGTGTTTCCATTCGGTGATACCCATGTCTGCTTATGAATCGATCGGTGCGGAAAGAAAGTACTGGCAATTCTCAAATTATTTGATAATGCAAACTCAGTCATTCTCTCACCATTATCATTCGAATTCAAATGCAGACTGTTGGGGCCCACCACATTTCCATAAGAGATATCTCTTCCAACCTGCCCATTAAAGTCACCAAGAACCATAGTGAAGTCGCGTGTTGGTGTTTGTTTCATAACCTCTTCCAGTGCTATGTAGAAATTATCCTTCTCGTCGACGGTCTTAGCTTCAGTTGGTGCATGCACGGCAATAAGAGAAATATTGTTATATGTACCACGTACACGTAGGTAGCAGATCCTCTCACTGACCGGGATGAATTTCATCACGGCTTCTTGTATGCGTGCACCAACAAGAAAGCCAGTTCCAAATTCTCTTCGAGAAGGATGACCACTACAGTATAGAGAGTGACTATCCAAATCTTGTTTTCCGATTATTGGCTGTCTAATTTCTTGCAGAGCTATGATATCCATCCCATACCTCTCAGCCTCTGTTTCTAGACTTATAAGAGCATCAGGAGCGCTCAGGCTGCGCACGTTCCACGTTCCGATCCGGTTGTCTGGTCCTTTTTCACGTCCAGGTAAAATTCTGTTTTTGTCCGGGTCTGTTCTTCTTTTCTGATTTCCAAATTTAACAAATAATTTTTTCCGGGGTTAGGTTGTTAACCTTAGGCCCAACCCAAATTGTCGTGAATGGGTCCGTTCTGCATCTTAAGGTTACCAGAAACAACCTTTTGACACGTTTATATAGCGAGCCGCTTGATCCAAGACAGACGCCCGCTTCAAGCCGCCCCTAACATGGAGAACAGACGCTTGAGTCGCATTGGTTTTAAGGCGCCAATTCGCCGTGATGTAGCGTCATTGACTAAGCAGTTTTTACTCTGACTGTCTCCAATACACCAACCTAATTCTAATTCAACATTATTCAGGCAGCACGGCGTGGACGTCGAATTTCGGATTTCGCTACCCTTTCGCTACAATAAAAGACAATATCATACCAGCGGACCAAAGAAAATAATACAGATAGACGACTCGAACATCCCGAATGAAGCATCAATTACTACAACTAAAAAGACCTGGCGTGTTCATAGCAAATATACTATCCAAGTCTGTCACCCAAAGTATCCCAAACACTCCAACTGGCCCAATTCAAATTTTAAAACCCAATTCAACTCCCCTTCAACTAAGATGAAATTATATTTCATTTTCTTGGAAGAAAAATTGACAGCAAAGAATTACCATAACAAAGCAAAATTATCGACGACAAGAATTGCCGACAGTTAAAACAAAGCATACTGTTTAAATATCATAGTTTGTATGAATGAAAAATACAATTTCTGCTTACAGCAAAAAAAAATTATCGTATATTGTCGTTTATAATATTGTATATATATATAATATATAATATATATAATATTGTCGTTTATTTTTCATAATCATTACTATGAATGTCATTTGAGGTGCCCGAGTGCGCGTAGCGCACGAGGGAAATTTTTAGCCTCAAATGGCATGAGTGGTAATGTTGAAAAATAATCGACTAATAATTTGGCAACGAGTTGTATTTATCAGACAATTTAACGAACAGAAATAGTAACATTATTTCATACAACATAATTCTTTGTTGTCATTTTTTCTTCTCACAAAATGAAATATTATTTCATCTTAGCGCATAAATGTTATAAATTTGTAATTTATTTTTGACAAATAAACATAAACGTGCAATCATTTATGTATGAAAACTGACACTTTTATTATTTGCAAATTGCATTTTTACATAATTTTGTATTATTGAATAATTTGTAGAAAAAAATTTTTTTAGAAACTAATAATTATCTTTTAAACAAAATTATAATTAAAAAAAATTATCTCGTTAAAATAAAAATTGTATCATTATCTCTTGTTTTCAATTAATATATTAAGTAGGCCGAAAACTGTCATTATAATTCGCTGTTCCTTCCCACCAGAGAAAAATAATTAACATAACTCATTTTGATTTGTTAAAAAATAGTAACCTTATTGAGACCTTATTTAGTGAGTTGAATTGTCTTTAAAACATTGAAACTTAAAAATCAAGTTTATTATTTAAATGATTTTAATTGAAATTTTATTGATCGTGCAAAACTAAATTTCGGATATATTAGAGATTTAGACTTCGTCTGGACCTCAAAACGTATATCCTCAATCGGCAAAACACTCTTACTGCCTTTAATACTTAAATAACTATAAGGAACGCTGTAGTATCCCAAAAAATATAAGTTCTGTTGTTTTACAGTTTCTGTTGTAGATAAAATATTTAAAAAAATCGTCTTCTACTATATGAAGTGAAAATGAGTCAGGAGATTTTAAACTGAAATATATGTTATATGCTGTGATAGTATTAACATCCAATGTGCGTTTTAATCACAAGTTTTTTGTTCAAAGAATAAAGAATATATCTTAAAATAGAAATAAAAGCATGTTGTGTTGTGATGAGATGAATTGAATGCTCTTGACAGATATCTATTTTGCTTGACATAAACATATTATTTGTTTTTGTAATAATCAAATCTAAAATCAAAGATAGATGATATAATCATCCCAACGGGACTTCGTCGATATGTATAAGTTTTATTTCGAAGTTTGTTTTATTTTATAGGAATCCATCTTAATAAGGAACTCATCACATGTAATCAAACGGCTCTGCTTATGCTAAGTTGAAGACTTTTAATAATCACATTGTAATTCTCAAAACATATTGGTTAACTGACTTCAAGTTTCTAAAAATTTTATTTCACAAAAATCCACCTAATTTCCGTAAATCTATTCATATAATGGTGAATATAAATAAATCTTCTTGTACCAGCCAGATTCAATTCTTTCTTTTTTTAAGACATCAAAATTATAATAGATGTATGTCTATAGATGTTCAATATTATTACGTTAGCTTAAATAACATAGCATAACCTAAATTGATTGAATTTCCAATGTATATCTTTTTATTCCATTTCTTGAATCTATAATTTCCCTTGTTTACTTGAATGACAGTTAGAAAATGAAAATAAAAATATAAGATGGTTCTCCGTTTCATAAGAAAAGAAAAGGTAAAATGAATTTTCTATTTTATTCAAATAATTCTAATTTTCTTTAAATTTAGAGCATGAATGAATTTAAAAACCATTAGAATTACAAAAATATATATTAGTATTTAAATTGGATTACTTAGGCTGTGTCGTCGAAGCATGCTTATGTCGTTATCAAGTTTAATGTTTTTTAGTTTTCTAAGGTGGGAGTTTTGTTTTTGATTCAAAAGAAAAGCTATTACCAAAATACTAAGCATAGGTTCTCGAAAATTTCGAAGGTTTTTCTTATTATGAATGTCATTTTATTATAAATCGTAAAGTCAAAGTATCATCTTTACGAGTGAAACCGGTAATGTAAATTATATGAAGAAAATAAAATCTTATACTTTAATTTAACTCAACATTGGCATACATCAATAATCAGCATTTATGATTTGGTATATAAAAATTTGGAAATCCAACCGAAATGAACACATAAACAACAAAATCTGGTAAATCAATTTAAATTATTATAGCATATATTGAAAATAACAATAAACACAAGATTTTCTTTTTTCCCTTTCAAGGAGTCACACGTATGTATAATCATAAGATTACTGTAGAACAAATAAACATAAAAAATTTCGCACCTGTGACGTACAAATAAAAAAAGAAAAATCAATCCAATCATAAAAATAACACAATCTTCAAGCCTCAAATCTCAAATTTTATGTAACAATAAGATGTGTCCTAATTTCCTAAGATATCACGTTATAAAAAAATTATTTGTGAACATTGAATCTTTTTGGTATTAATATAATTATTATAATTTATCGTGGAAGTGTTTAATACAATATTGTATTTTACAAGAAAAAAAGTTTAGAAATTTGCAAAAGAATAAAATTCATGTTGAAAGATGCTAAGAATATCTTTCTGTATATGTGAATAAATCACCCACTTCACAATTAAAATAAAAAACAAATTAAGTACTAAGCTTTTTTTTGTTTGGTTTTCAATTTTTATTAATAAAATAACTTTATTAATATTATTGCCGTCATGTGAAAATATTTTATTTTAAATTTTTATTTAAAATTTAACATGTTTCGATAATATTTAAAATTATCATCATCAGAAAATTGTAACAAAATTAGAACGATTTAAGCTACGTACTACTTTACAAAAACAATGTAAATAAATTATTTACATTGTTTTTGTAAAGTAGTACGTAGCTTAAATCGTTCTAATTTTGTTACAATTTTCTGATGATGATAATTTTAAATATTATCGAAACATGTTAAATTTTAAATAAAAATTTAAAATAAAATATTTTCACATGACGGCAATAATATTAATAAAGTTATTTTATTAATAAAAATTGAAAACCAAACAAAAAAAAGCTTAGTACTTAATTTGTTTTTTATATAAAAGAATAAAAGCCATTAAACACCAACCCAATACAACGTTTTATCCTTCAGACAGTGTAACATGTATTAATTTAAACAAAACAAGGAATTTTATTTTTGTAACACATGCATAAAAAATATTCAATTTTGAACTAGAATAGAATAAAAGAAAAAACTACTTTTCCGCACATATGACCACAAAATATTTTGTATGCCTGGCACGCACACCGCCTGCATGTGAGATTTGTAGTTAAATCTATCCTATATATAATATTTTTATAGCACAAAAATATCAAAATAATAATTTAAATAACTTAACATATATAGTAAAAACAACTTAAACACATTGCATCATTTGAAATTGCAAGAAAAAACAATTATTTGGGTTTTTAAAGATTACAATTTTGACAGTTCTTATTGGATTCCTATGTTTTTTTATAAAACTGGTAGTTGGATTCTTATGTATATTTTTTACCGGTAGTTGGATTTTTATAATATACAACTATTACAACGAACATGGCGCACTTTAATTATTTAAATATCTCAAATTTGTTTATAATTTTGATAAATAAATGATTAAATTAACAATTAAATAAATATTTATAAATTTTATGCATTTGTTACAAAAAATAGTGTGTATTACTAGTGCGAATGCGTTTTCCAAACGCGAGTTATTGCCGCACTCCCCACGGTCGTGCGGCAAACTAACTCTTGTTTGGCAAACGCATTCGCACTAGTAATACAATCTACTATTTCGTATAATTAATTCCAAACAATTAAATAAATTCAATTCAATTTCGTTGCTTATTTAATTGTTTGGTATATTCAAAATTAAATGACCTACAATGAATTTAATCAATCAATCTAATTTTATACTAATGACAAACCAAAACACAATCATAAAATAAATAGTCTTTTTCACAATGAAAATTTAATTCAATTTAATAATAGTAGCCTTTGACTTTTTTAATATTCGACAGAGAGAGACATGCAGTTTGTGTTTATTGATTTTTATATAATCAGAACATAAATATTTTTGTTGACTTTTTTATAAAAGCAATTAAATTTTAATAAAATACTTAAGAAGCTGTTTTTCCCGTAAATGCTTATTTATCCAAACAACTGTCTTCTACGAGAATCAATGCATTTAAGACAACTAATCGTTTGTTTCTTTATTCATATTTACTCTCCAAACCATTTAAACAACTTTCTTCTACGCAAAACATTGCATTCAATGCAACTGACCGTCTTTTAATTTATTCATATTTTTCTTCACCCGGTACGGAATGTTATTTTTTTATTGATTTGTTATCTCATATTGTGTGATGTTAAACCATGCAATTTTCTTGATATTTACCTGGATTTTTGTTACTTGACAAGCAGTTGTGTAGTTACTCAAAGATAAGGGTTTAGAGTTTGGAAATTAAAATTTATAGTATAGTATAGTTTTTTGTTAAATTGATATTGGATATAGAAAAAGTTGTTTTCATATATTTGTTTTGTTCTAAAATTTTATTCAAAAAACAAAGTGACAAAGGTAACAATATTTACTCTAGTGATGTTGGTTAGTGTATAACAATAGAAAATTTAGTTAAAATTTACATTCATAAGAAAAATTTACTCAAAGTATAAGTGTTTTATTATATTGTGATTAATAAAAAAGCCAAATTATTGTTGGATACGTCAAACTAATATTAAAATAGCTGTAAAATACCTCGCAGTTGACAATAATATGAGCAGAAAAGGATTTTTTTAAAAACCTTGAGCATAGAGGACTCAACTCAACAAAGTTAATTTGGTATATCTTAAATAATAGCCGACACCAATTTTGGTTACTTCGGTTATATTATGTCTAACAAATGCCACCCTTTTATTGCATTCCTTGCAATATTGCCAACAACTTGAATAATTGCCGACATCATTTTGTTGTTACATCAGTTATTAAATGTCTAATAAGTTCAACCATTTTCGACATCATTATGATACATCAGTTATAATATATCTAACCCCTTCAGCAATTTTGTTACATTTCGTTACAATTTTGATACATTTTTGTTACATAAATTATAACAATTGCCAACATTCGTTTTTATTACATCAGTTATTACAATTCTAACAATTTCAACGAGTTAAGCTACAAAGGAATGAACAGGGTGGATCTGGAACAAGCATGGGGTGAGTGAAACATTTAAGCAAATTTTTTTTTTAATATAAAAATTACAGTCGTACTGGTGATGTTGTGATGATCTTGGCTTCATCAGCCTTGAGGGTAGTCTGAGTCCCTGTTTTTTATTCTTTCTGTTTACATGGTCTAATTTGCGTGCATGTCTGATCTGGGTACTTGTACTGGACTGAAGAAATTTTTTCTTGAACTCACAAGATTGAAGCTCGCTGGAATAGAAACCTCGTTAGGCACGCAGTAGCCCAATTGCTTCCTGCTAGTGAATCACTAGGGTTTTATTGTGTTTCGCAACATTCGCGGAACAGAATAAAATTAACAGCTGTGTATTTTATTCTATCAAAACTAATAACTCACACAAGTATGCTTGTAAAAAACAGAAATAAGTCTATATTTAAAGTTGTCGGACTGATAAAATAATTTTTAATTCTAACTCTCCGACGAACTCCAGTTGATTTTCATTATGACGCTTTTTTCAGACGGAATAATGTCTGATGTGGATGACCGATTGAATGAAGAATGAATTCGGTTATATTACAGCCTTTAAAGAAATGTTTGATTTCCTAATTCATTCAGATTTTATACTGATTTTCAGTAACTTTACTATATGAAAATTGTTTGTATGTTAACTATGTCAATAGAATTCTACAATAGGTGGTAGTTAGTGTCCAGATTTCACTTCTTAGCACAAATCGTGTTTTTACTCCTATAATCGCAAAAACTTTATTTGTGCGTAAAAACTCTATCTATGCGGTAGTGACACGAGCTTATTAAACCCGATTTGAGGCATTTGATCAGTTTGCCATGCATTCTACAACATAGTTTCCAGTATTAAGATTACTGGAAGATCCGTTCCTGGTTATTGTTAAAAATTGGATTTCGTCGGTGTTGATGCATAGTCTAAATTGTTTAGCATTTATTTCAAGCTGAGAGAGATTATCTTGGATATAGCTTATAGTACAGTAGCTGAACAAGAAAATAGAGCAATACCTCCGAATTCTTTAAACTTTCATCGATTTTCATGATAATTGGGAATTGATTTCTTCTTACCATTGATTTCAAAAGTAACACAAACCAAACTTGCGTTTTTTATGTTTAAAGGGTGAAAACCATCCCTAGGTGAAAAAATAAAAAAGTATAGGTTTAAGCATTTTATGGCTTACTTTGTGATACCCATGAAACCCATGACACCCATGACGTCCGTGATAACCATGATACTCATGACACCCATGACAATTATGACACCCGTGACTTCCATGAAAAACATGACACGCGTTACACCCATGACACCCGTAACAGTAATAACACCTACAAAACCAGAGACAGTCGTGATACCCGGGACACTAGTGACATTCGTGGCACCTGTGACACCCATGACACCCATGACACCTGTGACTCCCATGACACTCATGACACCTGTGAAAGCCATGACGCTCATGACACCCAAAACACCCGTGACAGCCATGACACGCATGAAATCCATGACACCCATGATAACTGCGACGCCTATAACACTCATGACACCCATGGCACCCATGAAACCTATGAAAATCATGAAACCCATGACACTCATGATACCTACACATGACACTTATGACATTCATGACACCTATAACACCCATGACACCCATGACACACCAGCGTTAGTTACAAACAGTGTTTTAAAAAAAACCGATGTAATTTTTTATGCATATTATATTACAACATTTCTTTCAGTGTAGTTGCTTTTTCCGTACCTAATCGATTTTGAAGTTGCGTATGTATACCAAGCCAAAGCATTTACGACGAGTTTTAAATTTTCCAAAGCATTTACGACGAGTTTTAAAATTTGAAAAAGTTCCTCAACCTATTTTATCAACTCTATGTAATGTATCTGGTAAAAAATGTTAATGTATCAATGATATGAAATACGTAATTTAATTTTACAAATCTCGTACCGAATCTTTAATTTGCTTGTCAAAATTTGGATGTTCATTGGGATGCACATATTGTAATTTTTTTAATTTAGCAATTAAACGAATTGCACTTGCTTCTCCTTAAACGTGTGTCGGTAATCGAATAACAGATCCTCCAGTATTTTTGTGCAAATATTTTGGCTACCTAGTATTGACATACGACTTAAAGTGAGATATCACATACCACTAGCAATAGTAGTGAGATATCACTAGCTAACCCTAAATTTTATCTATGAAGTATTCTTTGATAGTTAATGCTTGCTCGAAAAATCGAGCTTTCATATAATTCTATGTTTGGGGTTTTATTATTGAGAAAGAAAGTGCGTCACATGTTCAAGGAATATGTCACTAGCTGGATTTTAGGCAACACCATTTTAATATTGTTCCTGCAAATCTTTAAAAGAAGTTTTCGTTATATCTCTTATTTTATTTTTATTTTCGGTATCCTATCATGAAATATTGAACTACTCTGATGCATACGCTAACTTCACCACAGCTCTGGAAACAAAATGTTTGTTATGCCCAACATTTTACATTTCCATAAACATTTAATCTTGCATAAGAATCAAACATTTCAACAAAACAAATAGCACAATAAATTTACTAACTTTTTTAACCTTTGTATTCTAACAAAAACAATCATTTAAAAGCTTTGAGATTTACCGTATTTAAAACATACGTATATAAAAATATAAAAGTATAAAGGAAAAAACCAATTACATGTTATATTTTCTTTGTTTCATTTCATAAAAAAGAAATATCATGTATATAAAAAACCAATATAATGAGACATTTAATTAAAATTTTTGTTAAACAAAACTTATTTGCAAGTATTGCGTTGATATGTGAGATTTTTTATTAGTCAAATATGGATTGATCCACCTAGTTTGTTTAAATGTGTATGAATTCTCGATGTAAAATTGAGTTTTTGGAAACACCTTAAATGAGTTTTACAATTGAATATTCTATACCGCTCCATTAGAAAAAAACCCAGATGAAACAGATAATGAAGAGTGACACCGATTTTTTTTGCTTTTTGGTAATTCAAAGAAATTAAATAAAATGTTTTTGGTAGGATATAAGGTAGTTAACTTTGATACTTCGCCCAAAAATTGCATTTAAATAAGATGCAGAGTTAATTTTTTGACTTCGGTCGGTTAAAACTTTGAATTACATTTAATTTTAAAGAAAAAACTTGTTTTTGCTCTCGGGCGATAGTAATATTTTTTTTTCTTTTTGGTTAAGGTTAAACATTTTTTTGTTATGTTCAAAAAAAATATGTAAAGATAATGTTACTAATAAATAAGGATAATATAAATAAATTAAACTTAAAACTATGTGCAAAAATGGAATTGGTTAAATGATTGGTTGTTGTTAGATGTAAAGTATATGTGATCATAAAAAGAAAAAATTAACACAAACAAAATTAAAATAGAATTGAACGTGTATATATTATTAGAGTTTTATTTTGTAAAAAAAAAAGAAATACATATTATTAAAAGTTATCCGTTTGAACTATTTAGGGTGGTGATCAAGCTGGTTTGACAAGTTAATACAAGATTTGCATACATAGTTTTGGGTGATTGTATCTACGGTTGTATAAATTTTGGAGCTTGCAGTGCAGTCGGATAAGAAATTGTGATTGGAAATAAAATTATAATTGATAAAACGTTATATAGAACCTATTTACTGAACAAGGGAATTGAAATTGTAAGGAATTGTGCGGAAAAAAGAACTGTTGACTTTGGGAAATAAAACACACAACAATCAACTTTTTTAAGTTAAGTTTAATTTTGTTTTTTTTTATTATTCTATCTTGTTCCTATTATTTTCGAGATCTTATAAAATGATGCATTAATAACTTTTAGAGATTTTCCTGGGCCAGAGGCCACATGTTAATTTTTTTTTTATTATTTTGCTTTAATATTAAATCCCGGTTTAGGACGGATTGCCGTTTTATAATATATTCTGTGTATACTGTGAGCTAATATCTATAAAATACTTTAATCAATGGCTAACCAATATTATAGATTGCACGTTTTTCTAATTATATAATCATTATAGAAGGCTATAGTATCCCAACAAACATAAATTCTGTTGCACAAGAAGAAGTAAAAAAACTGTTTGCCGGAAGTGAAAAACCAGAAGTTGGGATGTTAAACTGTTGTGAACCGAACTAAATGCTTATGTACCAAGTTTCATCCAATTCAATTATCAGGTACAGATGTTATTGAGCTTTCAAAAAAGCAGGTGTTTGGGGGACCTCCACCACTTGGTTCTATTTCGCTCAAAAATTAAACAGCTCCTTGCGATTATTTTTAGAATTTAGAAAAACTATGAATTATCGCCAAAAAAGTGCAACAAAAAATTGATGTCCTTCCTTAGATTTCGAGTTTAATTGACACAAAAATTTGAAAAAATTCCCGAAGACAGAAAGTTTGATAAACTCTGAACGAAAATTACAGCGAAGTCTAAAATTATATTTCTATGTGTTTAGGGGATGGGAGTTAGTAGGGTAAAAACAGACTTTTTTGAAAGGGGTGTCTTTTGAAAGAGCACCTAATTTAAGAAATATTGCAATTTAATTAGAATTTGAGTTATTGTGAAAAAAAAGTCTTATTTTTAGTATGTACCTCACCCACACTGACTCGACCCTGATTTATAAAAAAACTATTTCCAATTTAAACTATTTACGAGCTGGTTAAATCTTTCTTTAACATAAACAGCTGTGGATAAGATTTAACCTCAAGTAACATTTTTTGTGTCATTTTTGATCGATGTAGATGTGATTGACATTTACTATTGACGTTTACGATTAAATATTCATTTTGTTATGCGTCTACGGATCTCTATTCCCTTGGCAAGCAAATTTTATTCGCACTTGTCCGACTTTTTTTTTTTTAATAATGAACAGCTAACTTCGGAATGAGGTTGACATTACTTTTCTTTTTTCCAGTGCATGGTACAACAATCTAGACATAAATTTGTACTCCACCAAATAGGCAATCCTCAAAATAAGAAATAAATTGCGGTTGTCTAAATTTAAGAACCCATATAACCAACAATCTGACAATAAGTTGGTTATATATGACAAATTATTTTTTATTTAAAAAAAAACTAACGGACAACCGAAAATCATTGAACAAAAATGCAAATGATATCCCAATTATTATAAAACATTTCTTTTCCTTTTTTTGATAATCTTATCATAAAACCCTATAAGCTTCAATCTGTCATAAAACTTTATGCTCACATTATGTCAAACGGACTGTTTGTACTGCCGTTGATTTTCTCATTCAAAAATCGCATAAACTTCATATATATATAATAACAAAAAAATTATGCTTATGTCTCCGCAAAACTTAATTTCAAGAGTTATATAACTTTTAGAAGAATTTACATAAAATTTTAATTTAATTAAATGAAGCAAAAAATTAATTCCCTGTAAACTGATTCGGCGGTGTCATTTACAGTCTACAGTCTACACAGTGAGGTGTAAGACATTTGACAAAATATATGAATGCATGCTAATTAGACATTTTGGAAGGATTTCGTTTAGTTTCAACAACAAGCTTAAGATATTAGCTAAAAATTTTCTGTAAACAGAAAAGAAGGAGACTAATATCTTTTCCTTAATAATGAAAAATCCATTTATAATATATGGTTTTGTCCTTGTTCTAGTTGAACAATAGTTTTATTTTTCGTTCTTAAAATTTAAAACTTTACGTCTTTGGCAATGATAGTTTATTTTTTTCACAGACTAGGTTAATGTATTTTGAAATGATTCACCCACGCTTATGGTAAGTATATACAGTTTCTAGTTTTGGGAAAAGAGAAAATTATCATGAAATGTATATGTAGAGAAAATTAGTTTTGTTTTAGTTTCCTTCTGCAGACTTTTGTCTTTCGATTTTGAATTTAATTTTATAAATTCAAGTTAAAATTGTTTATTGAGATGTTATCGTTTCGAACATAGAAAAAGGAATAGAATTTGTTGGGAAGATACAATTTTAATCTTTTAACGACTTGATTAATCAATTGGATTACTGTAAAATAAGGAACAATAAATAGATTGGACATTTTAGAAAAAATTATGACTGACAGGATATAAATTTGTATGTAGTTACTTGATTTGAACTTGTTTTTTTAAAACAGTAACAATTTGATGAAATTTGAATCATTGAGTTTTAGCATGAAGCGAACAATTCTTGTTGATTCTTCGGGTAGCTGAAAATTGTCTATTTGGAGAAGATGTAATCAGAGATCACCAGCTTTTCAGAAAAAAAGACTTAATAGGTGAGATCTGACTTTAAGGTCTGCGATAATTTTATCTTTCAACAATCCTCTATTCAACAACCATCTGTTTTTTACTATAGTTATTATTTGGTAGATTTTCCATTAACATTATTGTAACAAGCTATATTCTTTTTATTATTGTTGTTCAACAATCACCTGCAACGTTGGCGCAACGACTGGTTTACTATTATTGTTTTCATTCAACAATCATCTGTTTAGATGCAACACTTCGAGTGCAACGATTTTTTTTATAAATTTGAATTTTAGGTACTGTGATTGGCTAAAGTTGAAGAAGTTTGGAGGTTTTGAGCAGTTACAATTAATAGGGTGAGGAAATATTTTTTTAAAATTTAAATATATTTGATGTGATGGTCTTTGTTTCTCTGGCTTTTTGGTCTCGCTTTCGTCAGACTCCCTATTCTTCTCTAATTTGTCCATTTTTTTGAAACATCTTTGCACATAATTCAGTATTTGTGCTTGATTGAGCAGACATATTTGAACTCACAGACTGACACAACTTGGAATTTTAATTTCAAGGCATGCAACTCTTTGGATATTCCTGATTATGATTCCATCATCAGGAACTCATGGTGTTCATTACAAGGATCCGGCTCAAATTTTGTCATTTATGTCGTCCGAAACACAAATTGCATTAAGTGATAAAAGTAATGATAACGCAAGACAATTGTAGAATCTTTGTAAGTTATCAAAGACATGAAAAAACAAAGCATAAGTAAATTTAAATCAAAACTATAACTTACATATCTTAAAATTTTGTATATTGTTGGATTTCACGGATTGTTAATATACGTTGCTTTCGGAAAAAAGACATTCCCTTAATATTCTCTAGTTTCGTAATGATTGGAAAAGATCCTTACCTAAAAATACAGAAAAAATTATTTATTTATTATTAAATTATTATTAGTATCAATTTTTTAGTCATATTTAACAAATGTAATTCAATTTTATTTAAAAATATTCAAAACTTGTCATAATATTTCAGTCATATGGCGATTGTAGACCAGCAAGAATACCCTAAATAATATCAGCGACGCCTATGCATAGGCTGACTTCACCATAGCTCTGAAAATAAAATGTTCAGGATAATTGGAGTTTATATCCATCAAATGCTTTAATTAATGTCTAGCTTTTGTTATACATTTCTCGGAATTCTAATAATAAAAAACAAGTGCTCCGAGGCACCCACCACTTTCTTTACTATCGCTTAATAATTTATCATTTCCTTCTCATATAAGTCTCCATCTTTTGCTATAGTTTCATCAAAATTAGTTCATTAAAGAAAACATAAATTTTGTTGTACGAACAGAAAATGTAAAAATAAAATCTTTCCGGAAGTGACAAGCCGGAAGTGGGAACACAACTGGTAGAAATCACAATCTAAACATATATACCAAGTTTAAATTTAATAAATTATCAGGAACTAATGTCATTGAAGTTTCAAATAAACAGGTGCTCGGAAGACCGCCTACCACTTGTTCCAGAATCGTTTGTCAAGGTGTCTTCAAAATATGTTAATGTGTCCTCTCAATAAACTTTAAAAAAAGTGAGTAAGTTGTATGGTGGACCGCCACTTTAGTCGATGTTTTCTAAAAGTTGATCATTATCTTCTCATTCTAGATGAAGCCTTTTTCGTTCATAATCACTTCATTATTGTACCCTGCATTGTGAATAAATACGAAAAAAATGCAAAAAATGCAATTTTTTTTTCATATTTTTTTTAACTTTTTATTATAACCTGAACTGAGTCTCTGAAGCTCCTGTTTTTTATAATAAGAACTCCTCAAAATGTATAGCAAAAATTGAACATTAAGTCTAGAAAACTCGGCCTCCTAAATAGATGCAAAAAAATTTTCACTTCATACTAATTGCTCCATGTTTATAAGTCCTATATTCGTCCCTGTGCGCAAGCAGTCAAACGGTCGAGATCCTGCGCTGTCATACTGGCAGATCGCAGAAAGACTTCTTTGTCTGAACTGAATAAAAATGGAATAGTTTGCCGAAATCCATAGTCTCAGGTGGTTTCAATCCACAGGGGTTTACAAAAAACGTTCATCAACACCTTAGAGCGCAAGTTGTTGTGGGCCCTAGGTCTTAAAAGGTATTTATTTGTTGTTGTGACTTGTGACACATATTGTAAACTCTATAACACAACACTTTTCATTTTAAAAAAAAAAGTATTTGAGAGATATAAACTTACTATATATATATTCAGAACCTTTTGTTTCCAGAGGTGTGGTGAATCAGCTAATGCATCAGCGTCGCCAATATTTTTTTTTGATATTTTTTAATTTGTTTTTATTTTTTTTGTAATTTGTAATTTTTCTTTATCTCTTTAGTTTAATTTATGTTCTATGAAATATATTTTCAGACGACGAGTAGGTTGGTTTGGTGTGTCAGCATACGAAACACGAATTATCGGTTATTGGTTAACGTAGCCGGATATGAACAGGAAAGTGAAAGTCAATGTTTAACTAATCTAACAAAATCATCGAGGCTTTCACAAACTGAGCAGGTAGTGAGTAAACATAAAAAAACAAGTTAATCAAACTTTAAACTATAATACAGAGCTGACATGAAACACATGCGCATGAAACACAAGAAAGAAATTGTTTAACTCTTCCTCAAATAAGATCCAATACCACACGTAATACACCTCTTAACAATGGGATGAGTTTGTTCAACAAGTAACCATAAAAACTTAAGGATACATAACACTCGCACAATTCAAACGCTCTGCAATAATACATGGAGAAACTTATTTCCACTCAAAATCTTCACATTATTCTGTTTTCCAAAACAGTTTTTTTTCATATTTTATTTATTTTCACGTTACTTTTTAATTTCATTGAATCGTTTCAGAGCTAAAAATATTATATTTTTCAACAATGCCGAAAACAACATATTTTGAAGCGAGAGGACAGTTTATCAGCCGAGGCGATAGCCGAGGTTGGTAGTGGTCGCGAGATTCAAAATATGATTTTCGGCGAGTAGAAAACTGTACTTTTTCTACTAGTTTCTTAAAAATTATTATTAATTATTAAGCATTTTCATTTAAAATTACATACAATTCAAATTTTAAAACATATAAACATCCAAACAAAATCTTTAAATTTATATTTCTGCTATTAAAATATAGATGACTCAATATGAATAAATTAAAATGCAATATTTAAAAATATACTTTTTACTGTTTATTTTTAAATTTATTTATAATAATAAAACTTCCTTATAGTAACAATTTGATTTTTATTTTTTATTTTTTTATTTTAAAGAATATCGATTTCGACTTACGTCATCCTCAGTTCTTAAATTATTATTACAATTTTTGCTTAAACTATTACTTATATACTATTTCAAATGCTGTTTTTTATTATTACGTCATATATTTTGTTAGTTTTAGTGTTGATTTTATCATTTAAAATATTGTTATTGTTTTTATGTTTATATATCTCTATTTCTTCCAGTCTATCTAGATTTTGTCCTTTTCTTTTTTTATGTAATATGGTTAAATTTGTGTTGATATTGGTGTATTTGTGTTTTTCTATTTTCAAATGTTGGGCATATCTGGATTTTGGATTGCTTCTGTTAATTTCATTGGTGTGCTCGATAAATCTTTTTTTGAAGGACCTCCCCGTCTGGCCTATGTAAAATTTACTGCAGTCGTCACAGGTAAGCTTATAAACACCTGTGTCTAAGTTTTGGGTTTTTTTAGTTTTTAGGTAGTTTTCTAATTTATTTTTGTTTTTGTAAGCCGCAATATATCCATATTTTTTTAAGGTTTTTTGCATTATTTTGAATGTTGTTCTATTGTATGTTACGCCTACGTATTTTTTACCTGCTAAGTTTTCTTCATTCTTCAACGTTGTTAGGGTACGCAAATTTTTCTTGTTTTTGTGTTTTCTATTTAATGTGTCAATCATTTCATTTTTATATCCATTTTTTCTGGCTATGTATTTTATATTGTTTAGCTCGTCTTCATAATTTTCAGCGTTCATCGGTATAGTGTTCAATCTATTGATCATGTGGTTGTAGGCAGCTAGTTTATGTTGGTATGGATGATGTGATTTGATATTTATTGTTTGATCCGTTTGGGTTGGTTTTCGGAATATTTTGAATGTGTGTTTTGAATCTACATTTTTGATTGACAAATCCAAAAAGTTTATTGTGTTGTTTTCTTCATTTTCTAAGGTGAATTTAATGGAAGGTTCTCTGCTGTTTATGTATTGGTGTAATAGATTAAGCTGTCTATTTGTTCCTTTGAATAATAAAATTATATCATCAACGTAGCGATACCAATAAATGATATTTTCTTTGTGTGGATTTGAGTTATTATATATATATTTTGTTTCAAAATCGTTGAGATATATTTCGGCTAATGTTCCCGATAGTGGGCTACCCATAGGTAATCCTTCTGTTTGTTGATAATAAACATAAACAGCAGAGAACCTTCCATTAAATTCACCTTAGAAAATGAAGAAAACAACACAATAAACTTTTTGGATTTGTCAATCAAAAATGTAGATTCAAAACACACATTCAAAATATTCCGAAAACCAACCCAAACGGATCAAACAATAAATATCAAATCACATCATCCATACCAACATAAACTAGCTGCCTACAACCACATGATCAATAGATTGAACACTATACCGATGAACGCTGAAAATTATGAAGACGAGCTAAACAATATAAAATACATAGCCAGAAAAAAGGGATATAAAAATGAAATGATTGACACATTAAATAGAAAACACAAAAACAAGAAAAATTTGCGTACCCTAACAACGTTGAAGAATGAAGAAAACTTAGCAGGTAAAAAATACGTAGGCGTAACATACAATAGAACAACATTCAAAATAATGCAAAAAACCTTAAAAAAATATGGATATATTGCGGCTTACAAAAACAAAAATAAATTAGAAAACTACCTAAAAACTAAAAAAACCCAAAACTTAGACACAGGTGTTTATAAGCTTACCTGTGACGACTGCAGTAAATTTTACATAGGCCAGACGGGGAGGTCCTTCAAAAAAAGATTTATCGAGCACACCAATGAAATTAACAGAAGCAATCCAAAATCCAGATATGCCCAACATTTGAAAATAGAAAAACACAAATACACCAATATCAACACAAATTTAACCATATTACATAAAAAAAGAAAAGGACAAAATCTAGATAGACTGGAAGAAATAGAGATATATAAACATAAAAACAATAACAATATTTTAAATGATAAAATCAACACTAAAACTAACAAAATATATGACGTAATAATAAAAAACAGCATTTGAAATAGTATATAAGTAATAGTTTAAGCAAAAATTGTAATAATAATTTAAGAACTGAGGATGACGTTAGTCGAAATCGATATTCTTTAAAATAAAAAAATAAAAAATAAAAATCAAATTGTTACTATAAGGAAGTTTTATTATTATAAATAAATTTAAAAATAAACAGTAAAAAGTATATTTTTAAATATTGCATTTTAATTCAAAAGTGACAAAAGCACACAAACAGTGAATAATATGGAAAACCATAATAACACATATATGAATAAATTATCCAATTTCTATGTTATAAATAAAACCGTCTTTAGTTACAAGCCTGATTGTCCTTTCGTACAAAAAAATCGACAACTGTATACATATACATATATTTATTCTATACACTACAAAAATCTATAATTTTATTCTATTTGGTCTATAAAGTCCATAACATCATTTAATAACACATCTTTAAAGGTTTATTGTTTTTTGCATTCCGCGTCTAGTAGGCTTATAACTAAAGACTTCTAATAAACAAAGTCAAGTCTAAAATAAAAACAATAGTTTTGATTTAGTTTTTATATGGGGATAACGTTACGTAAATGCCTGATATATTTTAAAACAACGTAAAATATTTTATGTAAATAAATATTTTTTTTCGTTTTTCTTAAATAAATAGGTGCAATCATTTTTTTTGAATATCTTTACACCAACTGTTTGTTACCATACTATTTAAAAAGAATATGTTTTTTTTTAATAAAATGTGTTGTGTAGTAGGAATTACAATATGTGTCACAATAACACATAAAAACCTTTTAAGACCAAGGTCCCACAACAACATACGTTCAAAGGTGTTGATGGACGTAAATCTTTCTTTTTTTGTTTTTTTTTTATATTTTTTGTTAAAGAATGGATAACTAAACAAAAAATCCTATCACTGACAAAATATGACATAGGCCAATATTTTATGATAGAATAGAGAAAATAAAAGTAAATTAAAAAGCAAATAGCAAAAATTTTTACAAAAATTTGCTGGAACAAAACAAAAATGTAGTTGTCAATAATCCAGCCGGTTGCATATTCCTTGATCCCGCGACTCACCATCTTTCTTGAAGATTAAAGCCCACCCATAGTTATATGAAGACTCGTTTCTTCAAGGAAGAAATAGCGTCTCATCATCAAAGATTATTTCACAGCTAAGATTGGGGGTGCTACCGTTGACTGAATACAGATCATCCGCCACCACCCCTAAGATGTCACCTTGGCAAGTGATATCTCACTGCTATTGCCAGTGGTATGTGATATCTCACGTTAACCGTATGTCAATAGCAGGGACTGGAGTACGCGGAGTTGTCACACCCGTAGATCAAAAATAAAAAAAAAATTCAAAACAATAGAAACTGATCCCTCCATGCGGACAAAATGTGAATCTTATATAGTTAACTATTATATTATTTTTACATTTTTAATGTAAATTGTCCGCAAATAATTCTAAAATTAATTAACGTCATTTTTCCAAGAAAGACAAATTAACACTAAAAAATTATTTCATTCAATTAATTGATTCTCTTAACGGGTGTTCTAGGATGATTTATTATAGTTAAGAAATTAGAAAATAGATGGCTTTTAAAAAATTACTTTTGTCACTAGGTACGAAAGCAATTTGTATAGGTTTTTTTATCACTGGTGACGAAAAAGAAATTTTCGATGCAATGAACAAACATCGAAAGTAGATTTTTTAAGTTGGGTAGTAGAAAATAGTACATTATATAACAAGGTTGAGAAGTAAGCTATTATGGCCGAGAACTTTTAGATCCTGAGGCGCGTAGCGCCGAGGGATATAAAGGTCGAGGTCTTTATTAGCCTTCTCAACCGAGGTATATATATAGAATTTTTTTAGCTACTAACACTAATTATCATATTTGCTTTGATTAGATTTTGATATTCGTCATTTTCCATTTCTTTTTTCAAATACTTTAAAATATCAAGTAGCCTGGAAGTTTAGTTTCATACATATATAACGAAACAAAGAAATGCAATTATTATTTGTTTGTGTTTTTTTGTTCATTTCAATTAAAAATGAAAGAAAATTTGTCATTATTAACCTCGGTAATTTTTTGTTATTATTATTGACCTAGGTTGAGAAAAATTACTTCTCATTGGGGCATTCGAGTAAATAATAACGATTTCTCCAGTTAGTAGTTAAATAAGTATTTTATCTTTAATGCTTTACAGCCAAAATATTATAAGTTTATGTTATAAGAAAAATAATATCATCCTCACCCTTAGCTATTAAAAATAATCTTTTTTTTTAAATTTCTGTATATTAGGTTGCATTTAGTTAATTTCCTTTATTTTTAAAACAAGTTAATAGCAAAAAAACAGACACATTTGAACAGGCAATTGCCAAAAATATAAGTAGGTTTGAATGTTTTATAGCGAGGGGTATAAAGGAACATACAATTTGTTATTATACAAAAGTATTATACAATGTAAATAATACAAATATTCTGGTCGTTACAAAACTTGAACAACTGAGAATAGTGATAACAGAAGGCAGCTTTACTCGTTAGTTAATCGAGAAGACCAAACTTGCAAATCTTAAAAGAAACAGCTGAATTGCATGCCTCCATCGACGTAACAAAACAGACAGCCTGTCATAATATACATTAAAAAGAGTGAAAAAAAAACAAAGATGATGAAGTAAAGTTGTAGATTTTAGCTATATTAATTTGCACCAGTATAATCCTTTTTAGAAGCAAAGGGCCTGTTGTCCGGGGGCATCAATTAGTTATTTTACCTGTAATGTCTTAAAAAATCCCCCATTTGAGACATCACGGGTCTCAGCACGACAACATCACCCAAAGATTTTATTCAAGGTGTACGAATAATATATATGATATGTTTAAGTAGAGAGTGAAAACTAAATAGGATATTTTGCAAGAAGAAATAAAATATTAGCTTTCATGACAATAGAAAGAAGTCCCACACTTGGGAGCAAGTGTATATGGGACTGAGTCATTATCTCCTTCTACGCGCACCAGTTTCCCCAAAATAAAAAAAACACTACCTAATATTTTTGCTGGAAAGTAAGTCTGGTAAAAAAGTTCCAAGTACCAAAACTCAATTTCAGGCAATAGAGAGTCAATAAAAAAAACAGGTAATAGAAAAAAGTAAAAAAAATGAATTTAAAGAAGACAAAGAAAAGAATAATAAGTTAAATAAATTAACAGAGACCTATAATAAAAAGACTATTGCATTTTTATATATTTAGCATGGTAAGATCCCAATGGATTTACCATCAAAGTTTATACATTTGTGCAGAACATTACCAACCTTGCATTTCATTATCCGTACCGTGGCTGAAACGTACGAGGGCACGGCCGCGTTCGCAAGTTGTAGTGTTGCTGCGACTTTTTGAATGC
The DNA here is from genome assembly GCA_963693315.1 of Diogma glabrata. Classification (NCBI taxonomy): domain Eukaryota; kingdom Metazoa; phylum Arthropoda; class Insecta; order Diptera; family Cylindrotomidae; genus Diogma; species Diogma glabrata. The sequence continues at coordinate 353,558,902 of OY856187.1, forward strand.
CGTTTTCAGGTATTGTTTAATGCGGGATCTGTGATTGCTAATTGATCCGCATGATCTTATATTGGGTGTTGACCAAATATGTTGTACTACATACACCTGAGCGTAGTGCATAAGCTATCTATTCCAGATGAGGATCCCAGATGTTGTGTTGTCCCTTTATATAGGATCGAATAGTTGACAATATTGACCTATTCACTCGCTACGATGCATTGCCCTGGTGACTGTAGACTTCAGTTTTCACATGTTGTATATTAAATCCAGATAATAAACTTTGAAAAGATTTGTTAAGCCATTGTTTACCATTGTCGCTACTGCACTTACTGAAGGTGTAGTTGCAGTTCTAAGAGGTTTGAGTAATACAAATTTTGACAAATGATCAAGAAAAATCGAGAGCGTCTTCTTCCTGAATTTTAATTTAGGATGCGGACCCAGAAAATCAATATCTATGCGCTGCTAATCAGTGATATGCTGCCAGATCATTTTTAAACAGAGGATTGCATTGGAGGACGCAATATCTGGTTTGTTACCTTTGACTGTTTGCACACATCACAAGACACGTCACAGTCATGAACTTGAAAATCCATTCAAGACCAGTAATACAGACGACGAAAATCCCCTCCAAAATCTTCTTCACCCCCACCCACCACAAGCAGCTTCACAGTTATCATGATGTTCCTTAATCAATTCGGTAGTTAATGGTCTTAGTATCCACAATTTTCACACCGGCAAATAGTAAAATACGACATTAGCTTTAGGTTATATTCTCAGGTATAGCTTTCCAAACACAGTTGTACTTTGGCTATCATATCTAGTCTTGGTGTTAATAACCTTCATTGATGAGTTTTGAAATGATGAGCAAATGCCTCGGCCAATCCCTCAGACGTGTTGTCATACAGACGAAACTGAGCATCAGGTCCTACGTTTTGGATCCCCTAACTACGAATAATTGAAAAACTCATATGTTGGAGCCTTAAACTCTAGCAAGCCCGCCTCATCATCTAATCACCGGCTCAATCGGCCATAAATCTTTCTGAGGCATAAACCACTTCAGACTTCTGGTTGTTCAGACTTCTGGTTGTAAATCTGCAACCCTCCATGTAGGCCCTGAATTTCTTCTTGCTGAGAATCGCCGCAAGACACTTCAGCTCAGACATCGAATAACTTCGTGGTTTTTATTCAGCTTCTTCGATATGAAGGCTGTTGGATACACATGACCTTCATCATCACAAACTTACTTTTTCGCAGATTAATTGTTAAACCTTCTGTTTTCAATAGTTCACACATCTTAGATAGAAGTTACATGTGTTCCTCAAATGTTGAGGAGACTATATCAGTAGATCGTCTAAATATACGAAGGCACTTTCATGATATCGATGTAGTATCACTTTATGCATAAGCAAACACATTGTCTAGGATGCAGTGCAAAGTCCAGAAGGCATAACCTTAAATTGATACAATGGCCTCCCGGGTACTGTAAGGGCCATTTTGTCTCGGCATGCTTCTGTCAAAAGAATTTGCAAGAAGACATCTTTGAGATCAATGCTGTTTATGTATCTCGTACTATTGAGACGACCCAACAAGCCATCGATTAAGGGAAGTGCGCATAGGCATCCTTCTTGGTTAGTGAATTGATACGTCGGCAATCTAAACATAATCGATTCTTTCCAGAAGATTTATGAATCAGCACCACTGGCGAGCACCAAGAACTAGAACTCTCTTCGATCACTCCCAATTGTAACATTCGGTCAAGTTTGGCATAGATCTTTTGTTGAACTGCCTTTGATGTGGGGTAGTGCCTCTGTTGCACTAGGTGCATTATCTCAAACATCGATGATATATTCAACAAAAGAAGTCTTACCAAGACCTAATACTTCAAAGGAAGGAAAAAAATCCTAGACATTTTTTTGTTCCTGTAGCAGGTCAGAGGTGAGATCATGGGATAATATACCATCAGACTCACTGGGAATCAGTTCATTGAACTAAACGAAGGAGTGACACAAAACTCCCTCCAGAAATCAATATAAATCGAGGTCAGGTCAGGTCATTAAGACTTGGTCGACATGGAAACGATAAGATTTTGTCAAGCCATGAATGCACAAAGAAAATTATTCAATTGTTTAATTTCTAATTTTAACGTAGAAAAAAGCCTATTGTATAACTATTGTGAACCTGTTTTTCCAAACAAGGGATTAGTTTCTCGCGTATGGAAAAGCAGTCGCGCTAGATCTTACAATAGTTTCTGTAACAAAAGCACAAAATTTAAAGAATATTGCTGATTTTATAATTTATTTAACAAATATACCATCAAATCCAATAAATTTGAATTTAATCTAGATTACACCATCTTCATTACAAGCTTTGTACTAAAAATTATTACCTATGCCTGATTCGAACTTGCTTGTAAATAAAACAGAGAGTGTGCTTAAGATCGCACGGCAGAAGTGAAAACTTTATTGGCAATCGCAATCAATTGATATCGCATTAGTAGTATTTGGATCGTATTAGTAGAATAAATGAGAAACAAGTCAGAACAATAAACCGCTAACTACACACACTTACCTCACAATGTAAACCAAATAATTGTCAAAATAGCACTCATATGCGAATAGCAGGGAGTAAAGTACGCCCGGTTGTCACACCCCCCGTAGATCAACAAGTTTAAATTTTACAAATCTTCCTGCGGAAAGCTAAGCAAATTCATTTTTATTAATGCGTATTGTTACCGTTTGCAAATCACTATCGGCTAAGTGCCACCATTTTTTATTTTTTTATTTATCATGACTGCCATCCATGTTTAATCATACATAAGCTATGCTTCTTTGTATAGAATTTATGCGATTTCCGTCTCGTAATTGTGAGCTTTAAATCGATGTAATCGATTTTATCAAGTTACAAGTATTAAGTCTTCACTTAAGTTTAGAAACATGTTTTACATACAATTGCAAACCGACAACATATTTAGTGAAGATGGCAAAATTCCCATACATATAATTTTGATATACAAATGTAATATTTTCAGGTTATATTACCTTTTTTACGTTATTTTTCATTTCATAAAGATTATGTTCAATAAAAAAAACATCGATCAAAGCAAACTACCGTTTAAAACGATAGTTAAATAAAAAGCAAAAATTAAGCGTACACAACAACTTCAAAAATTTGCATGATGATTACTGTATTAATGCATAAAGGACAAACAGACATACTTTCAATTTTATATATATTCAATATTTATTTAGCATGATTACTCGAATGCAAATTGTAAAAGACTGCGTTATAGTTCAATTTTGTAAAATTCGTATAAAGAAATTTTTATTATTTTTATGAATTCATAATTGAAAAAAAAATAATTTTAATGGTGTTTAACAAAAATTAAAAAAAAACAAAAAAAAAATATGTATTACATCAGGGATTGAACTCACTATCTATCATCCACAACGAAATTTGAAACGTTAAGAAATGATAGATAGATTATTATTTATTATTATTTTTAGCATTTCACTTTAAAGCATGACGGATCAGACTAATTAACTATGACTAATTTGATTAGTTAATTTAAAATTAAAGATTAGATTATATAATTTAAAATCAATCAATAACCCTAGATTATTTAATTTAAAATCAATTTTAACACAGTCTAAGTAATGTATTTTAATATAATACGAATCTTACAATGAAGATGGTGTGGTTTAGTTTAGATTTTTATAAATATTATTGATGTGCAAAATTTTGATTTCCAAGTGCAATAACTCTTTTCGTTGATGAAATTTACTATTTGGAAGAACACAAAACAATTAAGTGTAAGGGTGTGTAACATATACATATTTTTGTTATTCTAGTGATAAAGCTTCATCTTCTTATCATCTCTTCCTTATATTAATATTTTTATGAAATAAATGTTGTGAAATACAAAATAAAAATATATAAAAAACAATTTAGAACAATGTATAAAGCAATTGTGACATAATTAGTTAAAACAACAAAAAATTATAAAATTTCATGTCACTCAAAAAACAACATATCGAACAAACACGTGCTTTTCTGCCTTATTTCCTGATTACAATTAAAAAGCTCTTAATCTGGAAAATGATTTCTTGATTTTATTTTTTACTTTGTAAGAGGAAATGAAAAATTCATGAAATTAATTAACATATTAACGAGAAAATTTTTTTATTTAAATAATTTTTAAGCAGGATTGTGAGAAGGGGAGCTTTGATTATGTTGATTTAATTAATTAAAAGCTAAATAAAAGGTGATAACGTAGAAAGGAAGAAAGGAATATATATATAATAGAAAAGGATTTTGAGTTTGGTTAATTTAAATGAGTTTTACTCTGTTATGGTTTTATAAAGTAAAATCAATCTTACTTGAATTGTTTAATTTAGTTTTGAGATAACTGTTGTTTTCGGTTTGGTTTTTCAAGTTAAAATTGATTTTATAACGTTGTATGTAAATGATGCTTTATCTTTTCCATTGAACATTTATATTTGTTGAAATTTCATAAATTTTTCATGACAACCGTGGTCATGATAATTTTGAATTGCTTAGTATTTCATTATGCACAAGTGTATAATAAATATATTACGTATAAATATAAATACGTTACGCAATAATGAAAATAAAGTTTTTTATACACTATCGTAGAAAAAATAATTTGAATTTAGGAATTGTAAATATTTTTGAATATTTACATTATTATTTGGTTTATAAATAAAATATATACTTTAAATCTGTATACAACTTTTTTAATTTTATTGATTTTTTTAATGAAATTTTTAATAAAAAAAATTTCTAGCTGAACATTTTATTTTGAATTTTTAGCGGTAACAAGTTTATGTTCCCGTTCTTTGGTTTTTATTTTTAAATTAGTAATTAGTAATGATCAACGATAATGAGGAGTCTGACGCAGTACGGTCACTATGACTTAGAGAAAAATGGATAAACAAATCTAAAGCTTTATTGAGGTTTGAAGGTAGAATCAAATCTAAGAGAAAATGTTTTCTCAGCGAATGCATGATAAATAAATAAAAAATTGATACCACAAAAAAAAATGCAACTAAGTTTAAGCAACAGAAAATTCTATGCAACCATAATCCTGAAATTTGGTTCAGTTTAAAATTTGACATGTAAGTTGTGAAACCTCCAAAGCAAATAAAGTTTAAACGTTGAGGGAGAAATTCTGACATGAGTTATCAAAACGGAGAGAGTATACAACATATTATTTGGGTGATAATGAATTCAACTGGCATGCAGATTTTTCAAAGAGTAGGTGTTCGAAAGGGAGAATTTGAATCGAAAAATATACTCTGGAGCAATTGGCACCTAATCCTGTTTCTTTCGGATTGAAATTTAACCATCGAGAGAATGGTGCTAAAACTGACCAAAAATAATACAAATCAATGTAAAATTTTTCATTTGTTGCTAATTTATTAGAAATGTATAATTATTTTAATATTACGAGCTTCTTATTTATTTATTTATTTTTTATTTATTTATACAAAGCGAGCGAGCATGCAAGCATTCAAATTTTAATTTGAATACCAATGTGTCTGGACCCAAATCTCGGTATAGTGTCGTTGTCTCATCAGAAGGCTTTTTAGTTAACGCGGATGTTCCATAACGGTTCGGCTTTGTCACCCACTCTCTTGTTTATCTAAAAGTTTATGAATACACTGAATAAAAAAAAATATACCCGTAAAAAATTCCTGAAAATCACCCATTTTGTCGACTGTTACAGTGGCTATCGCCCTTTAAGTGGAGAAATAAATAATATCAACAAATTTAGCATGTTCAGTACAAAATCTGTGTGAATCAGACATATGTTCTACATACAACGAATGGTAATAAATTGAAAAAATGTTTCAACGAACTCTGAAGTATAGGAAAATACTTTTGCATGGTATGATGGAGTCAACATTCGTAACTTAAACTAAGGCCTAGGTTTGGACTACACATAGCTTTGACGTATTCAAATCATACTTGATTTTACATTATTAAAAGGTTGATGAATCCAAAATTGTTTTTTGACGTAGATAAATATTGCTAATTCTCCACCAAATAATGTTAAAAATTTAGTATAGATCGTACAGTTTCGCATCCATTCAAAAGTACTTTATAAGTAAGCTATGCCTAAATTTATGAATTCTAGACCTTTTCGTGTCTCTCCAAAATTTCTGGTAAATATCTGATGGTCATGAACCCTTCCCAGTTTGGATATTTAGATGGAGAAACTATTCAGAACAAAGTTTGTATGTTTAGTTTATACATCAAGCCGACTCATATTCCACATCTAACGGATTCCACCAAATTTTGTATATATTCAGATATTATTTTTTATAGTTGACAAAATATCCAAAACACGAATAAAATTTGCATGATCCAGCCAACTTAATTCATATTCCACTTCTAATGAATTGAATGTCGTTCAAATTTGAAATGTTTGGAGTTTGAGAAATTTCGAAAAAACAATTAACTTGAGTGGGTTCCGTAATAAAGCACTGTTTTTTGGGATAGAGTCTGTATTTTTAAAAATCTTAAACTTGATTTTAAGGAAGAAGATGTATCTAAACCCAAATCAATGTTAACATGTTTACTACACAAAAAAACTCCAACCAACAAAGTAAATCATTCTCCACATTCATCACACTGCAATAAATACTTCAACTCTACCGATGGTTCTAATTCCATAGAAGATTTGAAAATAACTAAAAGCTTCATCTGTCTAATATGTATCTCTTTTTGAAGTGAAGAAATCTTGTCAATTGGAATCATATTGTTGTATATCAAAAAAACGCATGCCAAAATTTAACCTACAACATTTGAGATATGTTTTCCCCTTTGTAATGGTCAAGACCTATTTCGAGAAATACGCTGATTTTGTTTTAGTTTTGTCAACTATTTAACCACATCGTGTAGATGTTATAATCGCGTGTTCTCGTACAAACTCTTTAAATTTCTACTGATAATTGTAGTAAGCAATAAAATAAAAATTTCTCTTTATTTATTTGTTTTATGAAATTTGATTTTTTCTGTATCTGTGAAGCTGTGAAGTGTCAAAAAAATTTCATAGTTTCTTTTCATTAAAACAACCATTTCTTCACCGCTTGACCGTTACAGATTTTGGCTACAGAACTGCTGAGAGCGCGAATATAACGCTCGCGAAGGGTTCAAAAATCTTTTTTTTTTCAAACTTTTCACTCTCTACCCGCTCCAAATAACATTTTTAACGATGAAACCCTATGAGGAGCAATAATACTGTAAGTTAAAAATTGTTTATCAAAAAAATCTACATGTAAAGTTTTTTCGATTTTTTGCAAGAAAGGCTGTGTGTGAAACGTAGAAATAATGACAGGTGACAATTATTAATTATCATAATTTTGTCTTTTGAAAATTATACTCACCGTAACGAGACGTCAGAAATTAGTAAAGCTTTTCACCATCTTCAAATTATGACAGAAGTCTTTTAAAGCGCCAAAGTGATATTTTATTTTGATTTGATTTAAATTAACCTCGCTTAATGTATGACGAATCTATTGGATTAGAATGAATTTTCTATTAATTTGGGATTTATTGTGCTGTTATGTTATAATAGGTAAATACTTTATATTGTTCATTATTGTTATAATTTATAAATTATTTATTTTTGTTAATGTCAAAATTTGTTTAATTTTGCACAGCAGAATTAAAAATTTGTTCACCTTATCTCAAAATTGTGTTTTCACCAATTTCAACTTGGACTTCAAAAATTTTTCATTTCGAACACAGCCAATAGTTTAAAAGCTGACATTTAGAGCACAAAAAGATGACTTTTAGAGGACAAACTGCCAATATAGGACTTTGTTGGGGTCAAAAAGAGATAGGATTTAAAAAGAGTCTAAAAGAGAACAAATCTTCCAAAAAGAGGATGAATGGTCAACCTAATAAATAAATGTTTTTGTTAAAATTATGAATTTTAACAATTTTTGCGTAAAAAATATAAACTCTGTCATATTATATTAAAAAGATATTGTTCAGATGTTTACATTGGAACGACGGGTTGCAAACACTTGGAAAATCCTATCAATTGGCTCTTTGATCTACTGTAAGGCCAAGTGTATTTGTTCGTCGGACTAATGTCATCACCGGTACAACCTATAAAATTGGAGTTGGATACATTATAATGATTTGGACTTTTACACGATAATAATATTATATTACACCAGAAAACTGAATCTAAGACAAACAAATAACACTTGCAAATCTCTTATTATAAATCACAGAATAATTAAAAGAAACTATTAATCAGCTAACAGAGATAATAATTTAGCAGTACGAAACTAAACAAACAAAAATTATATAAAATAAAATACAAAAAGGTTTACATAAATTTATTTTTTGAATGTTGTCTTCTTCCAAAACCAGTCCTGTAAATCAAATGTTGATTGTAAGTTGTAATTCATCCCACCAAACGTAAGTTTACCAAAAGTATCACGATATGACAAAACCAAACTAGATCTGTCAATTTGAAATATATCCCTCATAGTTTGATCTAATTTATCCACACACCAATAATTATTCGTATTTCGAAGCTTGTAGTTGCTTGTTGATTGACATTAAATGTATGAATATTTGCATTTATAATGTAACGGCGGGGAATGAAGCGAACACCGTAGCCATTGGGTATAAAAAGTGTGGTGAACGGTTTCGTTATCACTTCACTTGAATAAATATTTTCACGCTTTTGCATTTTAATTTATGTTTTAGATTTTTTAGATTCACTTTTCATTTTAATTTTATTTCTTAAATGATTTATCAAACAACACCAAAACTCATTACATCGAAAATAAATAAAAAAACTTTGATATCACAGTTGAAGCAAATTATTTAATTTTCTATAATCAAAATAGAATAATTATTTGCACTTTTAACATTTTTCATTTTCAATTTAGTATATTTATTTTAATTTACATTTTAACTTTTTTTGTCTAATTTCAATTAATTACTAATCTTTTCGGTTTAAATTTATATACTAAGCTGATCTTTGAATTTAATATACTAATTATCCGATCCAAATAATTTGATCGCTTATATACACATATTATAGGTTTTCTGTTTCTCCTCTATCATTGTAACAAGCAATTTTCACTAATAAAAACAATCAATTATGCAAAACATGTTTTGTATTATTAATTGAAACAAAAAAAAAATACAGTAGTACAAACAAATGTCCATACGCTTATTACAATTGAAGAAAATATTTTAACAAATTATTATCGAATTTCTAAGAAGAACTCAATACCCAACTACCGGGTGGTGAAAATCGATTTATTGTGTTTTTGGTTAGTCTTGTAATTTTAGTCCTATCGCTTTAATGTGTTTGACAACCGAGTCATCAATCGCATCAAGAATCATTCAAACTTTTTGATACCACTCTTCTCTTCAATTACTTTTCATGCAGTTCACCTTTAAGTCCTATGAATTCTAATCCCGAAGTCAGAAAATTGACATCAGAAAACGTCCCCCCTGTCAGAAAATTGATTGCCTGAGCGCCGCAATAATTATTCCCTCCGATCATACGATTCACAAGTCCTGTTTCATGAGAGCCCCTTCGCCAATGAATGTTTGAATTTTCCCAAACCATTTGTCCAACCTGTCAAGTCCCGTCGTGCTTACGATGTTACACGAGTAGATTCTTGTGAGTTCTGACGTGCAGACAATTCTGTGAGTTTTGTTAGTTTACTTTTTGTTCTGTGAGCGAAAGGCAACATCCTAGTGAGTTGTGATGCGCCAACAACTTTTTAAGTTTTTGTATAACTTTTTATTCTTAGTGTGGATGGCAGAATGCGTAAGACAACATTATTTTTGTTTCATTTTGATAAATTTTTGTGTCTTTAGTTTTAAATCACAAAGGTAGGAAATGTTCATTAGATATTACTAACGGGGTTGCTTTCCCGCATCCTCAATTAAGTGTAAGTTCTTGACTGCTGACATAGGATGGACATTTTTGATCCTTATGGTTTACCATCTAGGTCATCCCACCATGATTATTTCACTAGGTTCACAGGATCACAATTTAGTCAGGACAACCACGTGTTATGTTCAAATTATTCTTGCTACAATGGTGTTCGAACCTTTTATTACCTAGATCGTAACTTATTGGAGGCGACAGAAAGAGGGCAGAATAGTGCACGATAACAAAACGAGTATCGTCTGTCGTTCGGGCGACAGTGACTGCTATCTTAATAACGGTGGTATCTTTAGCTTATCCAGGCATGGTGAGTATAAAAATTCTAGCCCTTGGCTTTCTGAGCCATAGTTAGACCGTCTCTGTTCTCTGGCCATCCACACTCTCCTAAATTCTCTCCTTATTTTTTATTTTATTTATTTAAAGCATTTCATTTACATATAAATAAGACCAAATGTTTTCTCAAAATATACATATAAGATGCATCTAAAAAATTATCGATACTAACATTTAGCCTATTTTTAATCTGAATAGAACACATTGAAATAAAAAACAAAATATGAAAAAATTAACTAAATATGTTCAGAGCTTCAACGTACGCTAGACATGCTCTCTAAAACAGAGGTAGCGATCTCACGGAAGTTTGATCCAAATAAAGGAAATACTATGAATAAACAAACTTCTTCTTCTTTGCTAACAGCTAAACCGAGGTACAATAAGGATTCACATTTGTTGCGAAATTTCAATAATGAAAACTCTTCAAACAAATAGAAAAAGACATCCACTGTAGTAATCATTTTAAATATTTGGCACGCAACGCGAAACACATAGTAAACAGACAGTGAGCAACCCAGAATCCACTTAACATAAGGCGTCACAGAGTCTCTAAAATCAACATTGAATATATTATACCTAAGGCATGAATTGAATGCGATACGAAGGTTACTCTTAGATAAACAGTCAGATTAATAGCATATTACACCACCATAAAGGAAGAGAGGAGGAACAATTAATTATTTGCAACGTTGTAGTTTAGTAGCCTAATAAACTGGCTAGTGAGCTTCAAAGTATAAAGCTTCTGATGAATGTTGTCACTTAAGCGAATAATATGATCAGACAAAGTAAGAGTATCGTTAAATATTGCCCCAAGATTTCGTGCAGTCCCAACAAACTCCAGATTATTGCCATCCAGAAACACAACACACATAAACTTAAGAAAAAGCTGGAAGGATGCTAATGTGAATATAATCTTCAACAGATTTTGGACTACCAGAACCAGACTTATGTACTTTGGTAACACAAGCACGTTTCCATAGCTCTGGAAATAAAGAAGTTATAATGCAGCTATGTAAGATATGGCACTAAGTATCACAGTCATTAATTGCGGTGAAACTGAAACCCTCATCAGAATGGAAATGGTGATACGGTAAAGGAAACACTACCTCCTTCATAGCTCTGTTAGAAATATGATTAACAAAATCAGAGGCGTTGATAGAGGTTTCTATGCCGCTTGATATATCCACGACACCATTTCATTTAATGTTTTGATGCTCTATAAGGTTTTGAGTGGTAGTTTTGTATCTATTTTGTTACGGTAGAAGAGGAATTACGCCTCTCTAATAATTTTAGTGACATAGTTACGAAGATAACAAAATACACTCTTATCCGAGAAACATGGTGTTCGTGTATTTGTGCAAGATTCACTTCCTTGTATGAGAATCAAGGCTTACGTGTTGAACTCTAATCATCATAACTCTCTTGCATGAAAGATCTCAGGTGTTGATGAAACCATGTTCATAATAGGAATATACAGATTTCCGAACTGCCCCTTAGGTTGTTCTTTTTTCGAAAAATTATCATCCACTTGGCGGGCTCAATATACATAATACAGAGTTAATGAAATATTCATCCCGTACCGATGACATAGGCAGACAAGCAGAACTGTTACTGGTAGACTTTCACGGTTTAACCCAAATGGTAGAACATCCAACGAGAATGTCACATAATACTAATCATAGCAACGATTTGTGGGACTTGCTTTTGACAAACGAGGCAGAAACAATGCATACAAATGTTGATCAACCCCTCGGATCATCGGACCATCTGTTAATATCAGTAACAGTAACATTCACATCACCAAATCCAATTAAAGCCAACCCTCGTCGCGTTTGGAGTTATAAACATGCCAATTGGAAAGGGCTAAGAAACTAGTACGACGAAATACCATGGAAACATGTTTGTTGTATTGAGCAGGATCCTAGCACATCAGTACTATGAGTCACAAAATTTATAAAAGATGGAATGGGACGGTTTATTTTAAATCGATTATAATTACTCCCAAAACTGAGCCTTGGTGCACGCGGGATGCCGATGAGGTGGGGAGAAATTAATGGAAAGTATTTTAGGCCTAAAATTCAAATAAAATTCCAAAAATCTTTAGTACCTATAAAAAAGCGAGAGATTTGAGTAAATTCAAATCAGATTCAGACAAAAACGCATTTATCAAAGGCAAAGCAAAAAATTCGCCCAATGTTGATCTGGCTCTCTTAATTTATTTCAGGCAGTTAAATTGGTGCAGTGCAATTTCGCTCGATCATCTATCCCAACCTTAGTATTAAATGACATTCTAGTGTGTGACTTCAAAGGAAAATCGCGGCTCTTTTGGGTCGCATTTTCGCAAGAAACTCTTACATAACTGAACTTCTTCACTCCCCTACACTCATTCCCCAGCCGAAACGAAAATCAAGCCAATTATTTTTCGGAGTAACATCATACGTAAAATGCTTTTATCCCTGAATCTAAACAAATCCAGTGGCCCGGATGGTATATCACCCATTATTCTAAAAAACTTTACTAGAAAACTGGCTCCAAAATTTTCTATTTATTTTACAAAAAAGGAATATTCCCCGAGTGTTGGAGGTTAAGCCAACTTCCAACACTCTTTTCCAGTGTTCAGCCCATATCCAAAAAAGGCAGTAAGACTTACCCTAACAATTATAGATCAATTGCAATTCTGTCGGTTTTAGCTAAGATATTTGAAAAATGTGTTAACTACAACCTAATGGAATATTTGGAGGTGTCACGAATTATCGATGATAAGCAGTATAGTTTTTGTAGAACTCATGGAAGAAGGGATGTATTAGTCTACGTAACACATATGTGGAGCAAATATCCATGGGGTTTCATCATGGTTCTCCAGATCAGTGTTTCTCTGGACATTTAAAAGGCTTTTGATAAAGTGTGGCATAGAAATCTTATAGTTAAGTTAAAATCTTATGGCATAGATGATCCTACTGTATCATGAATTCATAGGGTTTTCTTACAGGTCACCAATTTTATTTCAATTTATATGGTATTACATCCATTGTTTTCACAACGAATGCTTGTGCTCCCCAAGGCTCTGCACTTTCACCAACCTTTTTTATTTTATACATAAATGATTTGATTAGCTTTACAGTGCTTTCAATTCACAATTTTGCTGAAGAGAACATATTGCATGCTTCTCATGCATCTCTAAAAAATCGATCTCGTGTAGCAGCTACTAACGATAGATAATTGTTAATTTATTCTATCAACGAAGACTTACAGTATATAATGCAATGAGGAGAGACCAATATTTTTGAGTTTAACCATGCCAAAACCAAGTTATACCGCCCTACACTGATGGAACGACATAAAGACTTCCCCATAATAATAAACCACAAAGAATTACATCAGATTATATCTATTAAACTTCGCAGATTTGTCATTGAAAGTAACATGAAATGGAATAAACATGTGTTTAGTATAGCAAAATTACAATGCAAAACTTAGGATTCTTGAGCCGATGTAAGAAGTTTTTCAACTCAGAGCCACTTTTGTTAATTTATAAGTCATTTATCTACCCATGTATGAAATATTGTTCTCATGTATGGGGAGGTGCCTGTCAGTCAACAATAAAATGTCTAGACTTTGTGCAGAGAAAGGCAATAAGGTTGATTGAAAATCATGCGTTTACTGATCAACTTGATTCACTCCAACACCCAATAAAAGTTGCTGAACTGTCAATCTATTAAAAATATAATTTTTATGATTCATCCCTTAGAGAAATCCAAAACATCCTCCCATCGTGTGTGTAGTACAACCGACGAACTTCAGAAGTGTTCCACCCATTTGCTGTTCAGATATCCCGTTGTAGAACAGTTTCTTTTCAGAGCGATTATTTCAATAGAGTAACCAAAAATAGGAACTCATTGCTCCTCTCAGTTTTCCCTGACAAATTTGAACCTCAAACTTTTAAAAAAAATATCCATCGTCATTTAAAACAACTAACCTAGCTATTTTTCTATCCTCATTCCTTTCTTTTCCCTATTCCCATCCCTCATTCTTTCCTATTTGACATGGTATCTTCGAATATTCAAAGAGTCTAAATAATGAATATTTCATATTCAGTGTGTTAAACTTGTCCAAATAATTAATAAAACAAATCTTGTGGCAGCTTTATTACCCGATAAAGATGATATGCGGAATTGCGTCGGGCAATGGCTTTGAAATCTTAGGATTCATCTATGGAGTAGAGATCACAAAACAGAACTTTTCGGTACAAACCTTGTATAGGCATGTAATATTCGTGAATTAATTATACTTAGCTGATCGTTGACATTTGAAAGGTACCAAATCTGGTTCCACGCAAACAATGATGACTCATTAAAACATATTAGTGTTAATTGATAAAAAGCAAAAATAGTAGGTTACTGACCAAAACCAACTACCTAATTTAACTATCTCCTATCTCTCTTTAAATTATCGATGTCGCACTTTTTTATGGGAATCGATGCATTTATTGGCATATTCTTGTAGAAATTACGATTAGGATATTTTTATAGGAATCGTATTTTGTAAATGTAACTTTTTCTTAGCCCGGCTAGCTCAGTCGGTAGAGCATGAAGCACTTTATCTCTAGTTTTGGGTTCGACCCCAGTTCTCACTTTATTAGTTTCATTTTTAGGACGAATGTAGTCTACAGGTCTTCCATTTTTGTCCTGTCCTGTAAAGATCAAAACCTTAACCCATTTTTTTATTTTTTCCACAGTTCAACCGTATCGCGGAGATGTATTCGCGTTCGCTAAACCTCGTAAAATCCTATTTTGTTTTTTGTTTATTTTCTCTATGGAATTCAAGTTTTTTAAATACTTATTTTGTTATAATTATCGTCTACAACAATTTTAGCATAAGGGTGAGGAAAGAAGTCCAATTAGTGAGAACGAAAAAAGTTTTCTGGCTTTTAATACTTGTGTAATTAATTTTAATACTTGTGATTTTTGGCTTTTATTTCTTGTAAGCGAAAAGTTTCACTATTATTTTCTAACTCATCTAATCTAGTCCTCGTAATTATAATTCTAACTCAGCTAATTTAGTCCTCAATAATATAAAGGAAATTAGTTCGCCAAGGTTTCTACATGGAGTCTAAACGTACTAAAAGTATAATTTATGTTGTGGTTATTATAACTTTGCGGATCTATGTTTTTGGTTATTATAACTTTGTGCAAAAGACAGAAGGAGAAAATTTACAAAACTTTATAAAATTAGAAAACAAACAGCACCTTTCTTTCCACATACATATGATATTTTATGAAGATAATAAATATTCCAAAAAATATTTTAACTGAATATTCAACTGCTGCTTGAATTGTTTGTTCACCAATTTTAAACTACGTGGAGAGTAGTTTTACTTCAACAATTAAATAAATTTTAAAATAAATAATTAAATCTTCTCATAAATAATTGGAATAAAATCTTCAATTAAAATATGAACTTGTGTTGTTAAATAAAAACAATTTGAATGAAGTGATAATAATGATCATGATTTACTACCAAAATGTTTTTTTTTTCAAATTTGCAAATTGAATTTACACAACTCGAATATTTAAAGAGATTACATTTATATTTTGAAAAGAAATAATTTCTACAATTTGTTGAAAATTGGAATTACTTAATACATACCACAATTTATGTTTTTCTGAAACAAAGGGAAAACGAGAATCAAATCGAATTGAAAATTACAAAAATAAATTTTCTTTTTTTTGTCAAATTTACACATTTTTTGTTATTATTTCGAATTAGGGTGAATGAAGGAAGAAAATGACACAAAATTGAAAGAAAGCGTATTTTCTTCTAGATAACCAAAATGATTTTTTAGTTTTGTTTTCAAGTCACATACACTTTCTATTTATAGCAATAATTAGATTTTATTATTTTTATGTAACGAATAAACGATATTATTTTAATTAAAAATTTTAGGCTTAATAACGAAAGAGAAAAACACAACAAAGATTAGTTTCTTAGAGCGAAGGTAATCGTTATCAGAGTTCAAAACAAAAAGTAAATTAACGCATTCAAATTATTCAAGTTTTTCATCTTCATGGAATCATAATTAAAGATTAAATGTTGAAGAAAATTGTTATGAAGTAATAAATAACAAATTTTTTCTGCTTGCAATTTTTAATTTCATCTACTTATGATTTATGAGTTTAACAATATGATTTAAATTTTAATTTCATGGTAATGTTAAACGCTGTTTCCTTATTTACAACTAATTGTCTTATTCAGTTCCCTCAGTTCCCACTTCTAATTTTTTCTAACCATTAAAAATATTTTTCATCGTTTTTTCCTGACCCTAAAAAAATCTTACTACAGCGAATTCTTAAACATTTTAAGAAAAAATAAGTTTAAAAAGGAAATCACGTACAATTTTATAACAGTTACACAAAAAATTTAAATTGCATAACAATTTTTCTACGTTGGAAAAAATTCTCTGATGAATAAATGTAAAAATTATATGTTATCCATTTACCAGCAATTCTGAAACTATACCATCAATTAAAAATACTTCTGAGTTGAATAGTTATAAAATTCGTCCTAGAAGCCTTTTTTGCCGCAATAGCTATAAACTGAAAACTACTCGTACAATTTATCCTATTTTTATAATCTAAAAACTTCCGCGTAATTTCACTTGAAAACTACGACATAAATTTAACAGAATTCTAATTAAATTTTAATTCTTTTACTCCGAATACTTTATAAAACACAAAATTTATTACAACTTTTTGTCTAAAGTTTTTGTTAGTGATTATAGTACGTACATACTATGTACTCTAGTGTTCCTTTTTATAGATATAAAAAAAAACTTTTAACTGTTCATTAACATACATATATATTCAAAAAAGGAACAAACATTATCTTAAAACAATAAATAAAATTTTTATTATTTTAACTTTTGTTGTTATCTTTAATTCTAGAATATAAAACTTAATTTGTTTGGGTACAGGGTGATTAAGAAACAAAACATAACCTTACGAGTAATGTTAATTCTCTAATGAAAGACGTAGAGTAACGATTTTAGAAAGCAAATTCAAATTTAAAAATTTTCCCTGTGAAATGTATTAATCTTTAGAACAACTATATCCTATCATATTTTGAAAGATATGGTGACTTTTGGAAATATGATATTAGTTTGCTCTATTTTAAGAACCACTAGTTCGTTTTTAACAAAAGTTGACCCATATTTTTAATATTCTACATAAATTGTTTCTAAGAAAAAGGTCGACAAAACAAAAACATCAAATAAAATACATGCAAAATAATGATGTCTATTATTTTTAGAATTTCTCGAATTTTCTTTGTAAAGAAATTGACATTGAATAATCGAGAAACTAAGAATTAGGAATCGGGTAGCGAAATCCGAAATTCGACGTCCAACCCGTGCTGCCTGGGTAATGCTGACAGAATTAGGTTGGTGTATTGGAGACAAGCAGAGTAAACACTGCTTAGTCAATGACGCTACATCACGGCGAATTGGCGCCTTACAACCAATGCGACTCAAGCGTCTGTTCTGCATGTCAGGGATGGCCTGGAGCGGGCGTCTGTCTTGAATCAAGCAGCTCGCTATATAAACGTGTGGATGTTTTTCGTGACCTTAATATGCAGAACGGACCCATTTACGACAATTTGGGTTGGGCCTAAGGTTAACACCCTAACCCCGGAAAAAAACTAATACGTTAAATTCGGTTATCAGAAAGAGAATAACAACCCCGGACAAAAAACAGAATTTTACCTGGACGTGAAAACGAACCAGACTCTTATAAGTCTAGAAACAGACGCTGAGAGGTATAGGATGGATATTATTGCTCTACAAGAAATTAGACATCCGATAATCGGAAAACATTTGGATAGTCACTCTCTATACTGTAGTGGTCATCCTTCTCGAAGAGAATTTGGAACTGGCTTTCTTGTTGGTGCACGCATACAAAAAGCCGTGATGAAATTCATCCCGGTCAGTGAGAGGATCTGCTACCTACGTGTACGCGGTACATATACCAATATTTCTTTTATTGCCGTGCATGCACCTACTGAAGCTAAGACCGTCGACGATAAGGATAATTTCTACATAGCACTGGACAGGGTTATGAAACAAACACAAACACGCGACTTTATTATGGTTCTTGGTGACTTTAATGGGCAAGTTGGAAGAGATATCTCTTATGGAAATGTGGTGGGTCCCAACAGTCTGCACACTGAAAGAAAAAAGTAAGTATTTTTAACAGAAAACACATAATAAGTTAACAGAAATTTATCTTAATTTTCAGCCACCTTAGCGCTTTGTTAATGAAACAGTTTTTGCTATGTTAAATTTACATAAATTAAAAATCTCACTTTTTGCAAAACGACTTAGTTTTTAGTAAAGAGAACATAATATTTTGTTATAACAACATAGCCAAGTTAGTCTAACAAACATATATGTACTTTTAACATAGGTTTTTAGAAAACGACATAGTTTTTTGTAAACAAAATATAATATTATGTTATACCAACAAAGCCGAATATTAAGATTTAAGCTAGGCTACATAGATATATGTAATTTTAACATAATTTTTGTAAAATTTTATGCAACTATGCAACTTTGCTAAGTTAAAACAATAGAATTATTTGTTAATTATACATACGAATGAAGGGACTGCCATAGTTAAAATAACTATATATTTTATAGCAGCTAGGTTAAAATTAACATGAGACGCCTTCTGAAATTAGCAACAAAAACAATTTTTCAATGTATTCAAAATAAATTTATTTATTAATAACAATTATTTAAATATAATTTAAAATTGGAATTTTACTTTAATCATTTAAATTCAATAAATTGATGATTATTTAAATCATCTTATCATTTATTTATTTATTTATTTATTTATTTATTTATCCAGTGTAGTTTCACATAAGGAATTCCTTTTTAAACCTAAGTTTATCGTGAACAGAGTTTAATATTAAAAAATTAATTATTCATTGATTAATTAATAAAAAAAAAAAAAAAGAATTAAATAATTGTGAAAAAAAAAAGAATTATTGAAAATGTTACAAAATCAATCTGGTGACATTAATGAACTGCTTTCTTTAATAAATAGCAATTTGAGTTCAAAAAGCCTAAACTTATTGATTATCACTTCTGTGCAATGACCAAACCCTTAACATGAGGAGAAATGAAGCAAGCATTTCCTCTTGAAGTCAGAAGTTGATTCAAGAATTCTAATGCCTGCTTCAAGATTATTCCACAATCTAATACTCTCAACAAAGAACGATGATCTAAATTGTGAAGAAAGGCAACTGTTTGGAAGTTTCAGTAACTTATTTCGTTGAAATCTTGGAAAAATGAGAAGTTCATAAAGATAGTCTGGACATTTATATTTTATTAAATTATGCAAAAATAGACAAGTGCGATATTTAAGATAATTTTCAAGAGAACAATTTAAAATTTGAAAAGAAAAGGTAGAAATTGAACTAAATCTGTTTCGATTAAATATATATCTTGCGCAGTTATTAAATGTTACATTTAGTAAATCCCAACTTTTTCTTGAACAATTATGGAAAATATTTGAGCAATATAGTAATTTGGGTATTATTAAAGCTCTAACAAGTTTTAAACGTAAATTGACAGGTGTGAAACTAACTGATTGATAAAGCATCCCTAAGCAACTGTTAACTTCACCACAAATTTTAATAACATGATCATCAAAAGTGAGATCATAATCAAGAATTAAACCTAATGATTTTGTTTTTTCAACATAATTAATGACATTACCATCAAATAAAATGGGAGGAGGATTATTAATTTTCTTTCTGCTAATAATCATAGCATGTGATTTTAATGGGTTAACATAAACATGATTCAAATTTGTCCAATCAGAAATAGAAGAAAGAGAAGCATTCATTTTATCAACACATAAATTAAATTGATCAAACGGAAAAGAACAATAAATCTGAGAGTCATCCGCATAAAGATGGGTATTGATGTCAACATAATCAGGAAGGTCATTAATAAAAATAGTGAATAATAAAGCAGATAAAATGCCACCTTGAGGAGTACCAGAGCTAATCTCAACTTGATGTGATAAAATATTATTAATAGAAACTTGTTGTTTGCGATTAGATAAAAACGATTTAATAAAGTTACAAGATCTGATTGAGAATTTGAATTTATTTCTTAGTTTCAACAAAAGAGACATATGATCAACAAGATCAAAAGCTTTTTTGAAGTCAAGGAAACAAATTATTGACACTTTATTCTCTTCAAAGGCAAGGCAAAGATCATGAATAACTTTAAGCATTGCTGAATTAGTACTGAGTCCATTTCTAAACCCTGATTGAAATTTATAGAGAAGAGAATTATTATCAACATAACTTTGAATTTGGTTTTTCAATACTTTTTCCAAAACTTTTGATAATGATGGTAAAATGCTAATTGGCCTGAAGTCTTCTAGATTAGTTGGATTTGATTTTTTTGGGATAGGTTTTATAATACTACATTTCCAATGCTCAGGGAAATAAGACTGTGTAATACAGTTATTGACAATATAAGTGATAAATGGGATGATGAAACAACCAAGCATTTTTATGAAAAATATTGGAATCTCATCAACACCACAAGCATTAGTTTTAATAGAACTAAGATAAAAATCGACATCGATATCAGTGATAGTAGAGAATTCAAAACAACCAGCTTCATCACAATCATTATCAAAAGTTACCAGATGTGCAGTTTTTTTAGAAAATGAATTTGAAAAATAGATATTGAATTCTTCAGCCGAAAAACTGGTAATAACATTATTAGAATCTTTAGTAACACCATTATTTTTCAAATTATTCCATAATGTCTTAGAAGGAAGGTCTGGATCAATTTTAGAATTAAACCATTCACGTTGAAGAAATTTTCTAAGATTAGTACATTTGTTACGAAGTTTTTTAAACATTATGAGATGATTGTTTTTAAGGTGAATGTTCACTTCAGATTTAAACGATGAATAGTAAAAATTTTTACGATTAATCAAATTTATTAGTGAATCGTTCATCCAAGGTGCAGCAGTGTTTTTCTTGATTTTAATTTTCCTCAAAGGAGCAAAAATATTCATTAATTTTTTTAATTCATCGGTCAAAACTTGAACTTGGTCATCAATATTAGAAAGACAATAAATTTTATCAAAATCACATTTTGAAGCACAAAATAATAAATTATCTAAATTAATATTTTTGAAATTACGATAAAATTTAAAACTATTATTAACAAAAGAAGACATGTTGATTGAATAAGAACCAAATAATAAATCATGTGTCGTAAAGCTACCAATAGAAAGTTGGGAAAAACTTTTAACTAAGCTACGATTTTTGACAATAGACAGGTCAATTAAACTTGGATTACATCCGTCAACAAAATTAGTTGGTTCTTCAGAACAGATATTTAAGGAAATTGATGACAAAAAATTTATAAAACTAGTTGTTTTTTTTAATTTAGAAAGAAGATTAAAATTAAAATCTCCAACAATAATTAAATGAGGATATCTAATTGATAAATCAGAAAAAACACGCTTCAAATTATCAGAAATTTTATTATTGGGAGGATTGTAAACGACTCCAAAACACAATTTCTCATTATTATTATTAATGATTTCAATGAATAAATATTCAACAATACTATTTGATCTGCTTTTGCATACAATTTTACCCTTAATACTATTAAGTAAATAAATAGCAACACCCCCACCACGTTTTCCAACACGATCATGTCTGAATAAATTAAGTCCATTAATTGCAATTAAACGATCATTAATACTCTCATTAAACCAAGATTCAGAAATAGCAAGTGCATGTAAGTTTAAATTATTGATAACAGAACGAATTTCATTTAGATTTGGTTTAAGACTTCCAGGATTAATATGAATAAAATTGAAATTATTATTGTTATTAAAAGCTGATTTTAAAATAATATTATTAATGTTAAGAGTATTTGTGGAAAGTTTAAATGAATTAATCTGGGAAATTAAATTTTGAAAGCCTCAATAAGAGAGGCAAACATTTAGATATCATGAAAAAGGCATAATCAAAGGCACAGAAATAAAAATCAAGTGATGAAATAAACAACAAAATTAAAAAAGGAAACAAAAGAAAGCATTTCATAATAACACTCACCAGATTGAGGATAAAAAAGGTTAGTTTTTCATATATATTTGTTTTTGACATTATCTTCGGAAAAAAGAGAGCTCCTATAAAACTTGGTTTGCGATAATCATATGATTTAGATCATTAATTGATGAGAAACTAGCTTTTCTGCCATTGTTAAAAGTAACATCAAGACCGATTTGTCCAACCTTGACATTTCTAATTTTTCGTTCCTTTTTAAATTTCATGGCCTCTTTGAAAAGTGCAAATTGATTTTTGGACATCGCAAATTGAATAAAGATCCTATTGAAATTTCCTGGTTCGTTAAAGATATTTTCAACGGTTAGACGGTTTGCAATTTTCATATAGTTGAAGAAGAATTCATCCTTGTTAAATTCAGATTCAAAGTTTAACAATAGAGAATCACTTTGATCATTAAACTTGGTCCAGTAAGCTCTGACTCTTGGAGGATTTTCAAAACCAATTTGAAAATCCTCATTTTATCATAATCATTTTTATCTATTTTAACTATTAATATTATATTATAACTATTATAACGATTATAACTATTAAATTTTAAAGCATTATGTATAATAATATAAAAAAAAATTTACATTAAATAATTCAAAATAAATACCATTCTTTGGATTTTCAACAATGAAATAAAATTTATATAGTTTTATATAATGAAATAAAAATATTAAAAATATAATTAGATTAATAATAAATAATCAAATCATTCTTTGACTGTTTTTTGGAAAATATCATTGATTAGCGTAAGTACAGCTGGAATTTCTTCATAAAATTTGGTTGTAATGCCGTATAAAAATGTTTGAATGAATAACCAAACATTTAAAGATTCGCTTGGATACCCTAAATTAAAAATTTGAAACACCTTAAAACAACAATCAAGGGCTTCCAAGAAATTTGCAAATTTAAAGTGCTCCTTATCCAATATGACATAGAACTCTTGATAATCTGAAGTACTTCCAACAGCAACGAGAATTTGTTGAAATCGTTCACTGTTACTCAAACACTTATCGTTTATTGTTTTAAGCTCGTTATTTACATCGTATCGTCAAACAATTAAATATAAAATTATTCTGGACGTCCTTTATAGTAGGTTTTTTTGAATTATTATTTGCTGCTGTTTTGAGCTTTTTTTTAAAATTAGATCTACGTATTATCGCCGGTAGAACATATAGAAGTTCTAAGTTAAAAGTATCTAGAAACAAAACAGAAATACAAAAAATTAATATGTTTACATTCATATAAAGTGTTTATTATATAATTTACCAGTATTTATTTTATCTTTTTTTAATAAAAGTTGTTGAAATGCTACTTTATTTATCTTGTCCCGTATATTTGTTTTTAATATTTCTGGAATGTATTTTGAAAATATATTCCAGTTTTGGTACATCACCTCTTTCTCAGGGTAAATTGTTAAAAAATCGATGTTTATCTGTAATAGACATTAAATAATATATATATTTGATCACTATATGGAAATTATAAAGCTCATTACCAATTCAGGCACAAGTGTATGTTGATACAATGGCCATTCTGTAAGAATGCTTGTTATAGTGCTGTCATTATTTGCCATCATAAAATCCATTCTAAATTTTGAGGAAAGGTTCCATTTGCGTTTCACTTCCTCTCAAGGACTTCTGAAGCTTTTTAGAATTTCTTTAATTTTCATATTTTCTACATTGTTTTCAACTGAAAGAACGTAGCCATTATAAAATTTGAATTTATGCTTTAAACATTAAAACTATCTACCTGGTCTACAGCGCTATCGTTAACAATCTACAATAAACTATCTACAGGGCTATCGTTAACATATGTTGAATATGTGTTAACAATTTTTCAAAGCGACAAATTCCTTTTTTTATTTAACATCTATTTCCGATTTTGGTACCGATCGTACAATTTTCCTCTTGGAGGAAGATGACTTCTTCCAACAAAATAGGTACTCTGAAATAGAAAAATAAATGAAGTGCTTAATCTTTACACGCTGTTGAAGTAAAACTTCTTTGGCTACTGTGGCAGGTATTATTAATAATATTAAATATAAAATAAAATAGATATGTCATATACTTACTGGTGACACAGTAGGAAACAATAATATTATTTCTTCTTAAATTTTTCTACATTGTGAGACGCTGAGTTGCAACTGGTAAATTTTTCTACGTTAAAACTCAGATTCTAACTCAGAATTCAGATTAATTTAGTACAGTTTACGAAAACGTAACAATTTTTTAACAAAAAGCAAAGATTTATTTAGAATTTAACTCACCTTAACTCACCTCACTATCCTTTTCGGAAATTCATATGCATTACGCTCGAAATTTTTTTTCCCGAAATTTATTGTATTCCCTACTCTTAAAAAGTTTATATCATCAGAAATCGATCTAATAGGATTTAATAAATAATAATATATAATATAAATGCTTGCAATATTAAATAAAAATATTCAATTGCTTACCTGTTAAATATTTAAATAATTTAATGTTTTATATTTATTTGCCTTTTCTTCAGAAATCTATAATTGCGTTCCACTTCACAAAGAAAACACGTTTTAAATTTAAATGCAATTCTTAAATGAAGCTTGGAATTTAACAAAATGCTCTTTTATTTTAAAATGGCGCTACATACGTATAACAATTCTTTCAATTTGATTAACATAGTGCTCTGTAACTTTAACTTAGGATCGTAAAATCAATTTGTCTTAACAAAGCGCTCTGTTATTATAATATATTTTTAACAGAGTCTATGTAAAATGTTTTTACCATTGTTAATATTTAATAAAAATAAAGTACCGCTATGTTAAAATCACTAAAGCCATATAATTTTAACAAAACCAATGTTTGTTTGCAAAATGTATTTGCTTAGGTAAAATAACGAAGCGATTTTTGTATAACATAATTGAAAAAAATTAGCAAAGTCAATTTTATTGAAACGTAACAAAAACTATGTTATTTTAACAAAAATACTTTAACAAAACCAATTTGGTTATTATTACGTAGCTTTTTTTCTCAGTGCATTTGAATTCGAATGATAATGGTGAGAGAATGACTGACTTTGCATTATCAAATAATTTGAGAATTGCCAATACGTTCTTTCCGCATCCATCGATTCATAAACAAACTTGGGTCTCACCGAATGGAAACACTCGAAATCAAATTGATCACGTTCTAGTAACAGCACGTTTCTTTTCGAGCGTTCTATATGTGCGATCCTTTAGAGGTGCATACATTGAAACTGACCACTTCCTTGTTCCTTATCGTTGCACATAAGGTTCCACTTCCCAAATCCAGGCATTGCAAAGTTAAATCAACGGAAACGTTTTAACATCTCATCATTAAAGAATGCTGAAACAGGAGAGAGATATCAAATCCATATTGCCGAAACATTGGATAAATCAGAAACCATTAATGAAAACGTTGATATGTCATGGTATTTGCTCAAATATGAAGTTTTAAGCGCTGCTGAGGGAATACTTGGACGACCACAGAACCACTCCCAGAAGCCATGGATGGATCAAGCATGCCTTGACGCTATTCAATACAAAAGAGATTGCTACCTGAAGTGTCTACAAGGACGCAACAGCAGGTCCACGAAGGAGAACTATAAACTGACAAAACAAGCCGTTACAAAGCTATGTAGACGAACGAAGAGAGAATGGTGGAAAAGACAGTGTGAGGAGATTGAAAGCTTCAATAAGGAACCTCAATCGCGTAACTTCTTTCAACAGGTTAAAGCCTTAAAGAAGGGCCCTCAAACTAGATCGACTGCTATTCAAAACGAAGATGGGGAGCTACAAGCAGACCTTAAAAATATTTTAGATACTTGGGCCGCTTATTTTGAGAATCTTCTCAACTTAAGTGACCAGCAACAAGTCGGGTCGGGTGTAATATCGGGTCGGGTGTAATATCCAAAATCAATTCTTTTGCTGAACAACTGTTTGGAGAATATCAGTGTGGTTTCCGGCGGGGCCGAAATACTACCGATGCACTTTTCTCGATAAGGATGATATTGGAAAAGTTCCGAGAGTTCAACATACCTGTGCACCAACTTTTCATTGATTTCAGGCAGGCCTACGACTCTCTCGAACGAGGGACTCTATGGTTTGCTCTAGTGTCAATGGGAATTCCTGGTAAACTGGTATCACTATGCAGAATGACAGTACAGAACTCTCAATGCTGTGTACGTGTAGAGAGAGAAATATCAAAGTTTTTTAAAGTCGACTCCGGCTTATGACAAAGTGATGCCATCTCTCCTATACTTTTCAATTTAGCCTTGGAATATATGTGCCGTCAAAAGAAACTACCGACGAATAACAATATCTTGTCAATAAACTCAGTACAGATGATTGCTTACGCTGATGATGTTGTCATCCTCGGCCGAAGTGAAGCTGTTATGAGTGAGACTTTCAAGTCGCTTGAGAGTGGTGCTAGGAAAATTGGTCTGCAAATTCACTACAATAAAACCAAACATATGAATGTTTCAAGAGAGGCTGAGAAGAAAGATTTGATGTGCGGCGATGAACGAATTGAGAGAGTTGAATTTTTTAAATATTTGAGATCAATGCTTGACTCAAACAACAGCATACTTACAGATATAAAAGCTCGAATCGCTGCATTCAATCGAACTTTCTACTCAATTAAACCTCTCCTTGCATCAACTAACACCAAGCTCAAGTTATACAAGACATTGATTAGACTGGTTGCGACGTATGGGTCACAAACGTGGACCCTTACACAAAATGACGAATCGCATTTATCTGTATTGGACGACCGCGAGGTAGACCACGACTAAAATGGGAGACTGACATAATAAAAAAGCTTTAAAAAATCGGCTGCCATGGTAACTATGTCGCTGTTGCGAATGACCGTGGTGAATATTCAAAGCTGATTAGCCTGGCAACATGGAGCATGAACGCCTTAAAAAAAAAGAATTAGGAATCATGGAAGGAAATATTTTTACAGAATGAAGGCTAGCTCAAGTAGGAAAGTGCGGTCGTTGCAAAAGCTAAACGATATTAATCGTATATTAAACCGTGTAAATAAAAGTAAAGTGATTTTCAATAGTAAAGTGCTATTAAATAAAAATATTTTGTGTATTATTTTTGGACTCTGTGTTTATTATAGGAAATTTCTACAATCAACCGTGTTAGTTTCTGAAGCTCTCGAGGGAATATTCTTGTACGGGAATTTTGTTTGATGTATTGTTTGTGTGATTGAATCTGTTACAAAGCAGTTGTATCTGAAATAATGCCACTAACATTTACCGATTCGATTTAATCGATATGATTTCTTATCGATTTGTCTCTCCATGATACACAATCAGTTAAATGGTTGCTTCTTTTTTATTTCTTTCCTCGCGCTTTTTTTCGTAGTTTTGTTTACATATATACTGGTGAAAAATACATTAGTCAGGCAGTTGTTGAAAATCAAACTCTCAAAGTTGAGGTAAGGTTTTGTTTGGAATTTGTTATTGTTTGGAATCGATCGAATTGGATCGTCAACCAATACGATCGGTCAACAAACAACTTAGTCATCGTCAAAATAATATTTTTTGTTTATATCATTGTTCAACAACCGTCTGTAGATTGGCACAACGATTGTATTATACTGTTTTTTGGTTTTACTTTTGTTCAAATATCGCCTGTACATTGGCGCAAGCACTGCATTTTATTGAATTGTTATTCAAATTTCTGTGCATCAATCACCCGTACCTTGGTGCAACTATTGTTATTTTAAGTACTATGGATTAAACAGTATAATTGCCTAGGGAGAAAGAAGGTGAAGAGGGAGATCAAACATGAACGAATGAGGCTAGTGACGTAAAATAGTAATGAATGCTCGTGGTTCCTCCGTCATTAGGGGTCGTCTGAGTCCATGGTCCTTACTTATTTGAAACTATCTTCTTAGTATAAATTATGTTTTTTGCATGCAATTCAGCATCTGTACTGTGCTGCAATAATAAATTCTTTAATCCGCAAGATTGAACATAGACGGGATTAAACCTTCCGGGACACACAATTCCTCTAATGTTCCTGATGGTGATTCCACGATCAGGAATACAGATGCTCATTACAAATCCAATAGAAGATTTAGAAATTCCGTTGGGATCAATTGGGAGTTAGGCCAATTTGAAGAAGATAGAAAAATGTATCAATAATTCGTTATATTTCCATATATTTGGTGTGTTAGTGTGATCAGGCAAAAATAACTGTTGAAGGCCACCTGTATCTACCAAAAACCAATTTGTTCAAGATATAATTAACAATTCTACTGCTAAAATTTGGTGTGAGACTTCTGGTTATAAAAAAGTGTCACAAAATTTGCTCAAGATTTGAGTTAAATGGAAAACTCAAGAATTTTTTTATGAAATTTTAATTCTTTTATTGAATCATAACGTCAGCTAGCTTTTATAAAAATTTATCATAACTGTTTTTATACATATAGTTATAAAATTAAGTAATGTTAAATCATAAAATCTAGAGTGAAGATTATGATCACTGAAACAAGACGATCTACAACCAAAAAAATCTTACATGCTTGGAATTGAATTATTCCCAGGTTAATTGGTTTGTGGCACCATCTGTACTTCAATATTTTCTTACTTAGTTTAAAACATCTTCAGCTCAAAATCTGTACATCTGTACCAAACAGTGACAATAATTGCATTTACTTTTTAGACAGTCATATGCAGATTATCCGAACCACAAATTCTGCAAGTAAACAACCTTCAAAGTATAAATGTGTCCATTGCGTATGCTGATTTTCTTGGCTATGCATGGTCATTAGGATTTAATTTCAATGACAATTTAACTTTATAAGTATGGAGACGTAGATTTTTAGCTGTAAAGCGGTTCTTAATATTTGTAATGCTTGTCATATCTCCGACAGTCTATAATGCATATATTCGATATGAATATTTGAACGGCTTATTATTGGAAGGCTAGTGTGTTTAACTTCACCAAATGATCCCGTCTTATAAAATTTTTTAATTATTCTTTTTACGGTTTACGAAGTAAAATCAATATTCTGATCGTATTTTGTACCAAATTTGCGAATTGTCGTGGTCAAACTTAAATTTTTAAAATTTTTGGTTTTTAGTAATGACAAACACGTTGTTCTCTCGTTTAGTGCACCGGTTTTACTAAGTCTAAAATGTCAGTGTCAAACAGTTTTTATCTTAAATGTAATCAATAATTTAAATTAATAAATTATTGTCAAATTGAATCCACAAAACAATCTTTTTAGCAAGTATATTTATTTATTGACGCGTTTCGAATATTAAATATTCATCATCGGTACAAAAAATATGACTAAATCTAAATGAAAACAATTATTCATTCTTTAAATTTTAATTGAAAAAATGGCATACTAACATTTTATGAATTAAATAGTTTAAAATAATTTTCATACCTATAAAATTTACTTGTTTTTTAAAGAAATAAGACATACTGATCAAAAAACATTTTACTTTACAAATGGTGACCCCTTATATTGACGAAAATTCGTCTACATAAAATTGATACGAATCCATTTTGGGAAGCACATAAATTACTGAAATCTACGACCTCTCAGTGACGCCACTACATGGAAACAATTCGTAATGTTCTAAACCAATGAATTATATTTTAAATCAATTACTACGAGGTGATGCTATAATTTACATTAGGGACATTAACGTTACCGAACAAAATGGATATAATAAAAGCAAAGCTAGTACAGTATTTGCATCTAAAACAAATATTTTTGAATGAGTGGGATTGTACGCAGGCGAATCAAAAGTCTTTCAAAAACATGTGATGTTGTAGACTCGATTATTAGAGGATTGCGAACGCAAAAAAATTAAAATGAATTTGCGATTTTTTGCTTTCCCCATTCCTCATTCTTTCCTAGATGTTCTCCGTCCTCGCATTTACTATAAAAATATCCATCTTGGAGCAAACTGTAATACATTATTTTACACTGAACAAAATTGATTTTTTGCTACATATTTCTCCCAATAAACATGGATCAGCAAAATAAGTTATCGTGATTGCTGCTTTACTTATATTAAATGAAGAGAACAAGTCGAAGGACACCCTACAGACTATTCACCATGCATCCCAATCAAAATGAATGCTTCCCTCTTTGCATGTTATTGATATAGATGTCTGATCCTCCGTCTTTTCAGCAATTCAGAGTTTTCAACGGCGTTACACGCATAACATTTTTTCCGCAGTGTAGTGTATGTTGAGCTTTGAATTTATTGGAGACCGACAGGAACTGGGATGTATGCATTATTGATGCGTGCAACAGGTCACATCAAAATCAAGTTCGTGCTTTGTTTACAATCATATTGACCACCTGCTCTTCTTAATCCCCAACAGAGTTCTAGAAAAAATATCTATCATACGCATGACTAAAAATATTTTACGTCATATATCTAAGGAAAATTCCAATATAAACATAGATTTCACAACAAAAATTTACAACGAAGCGTTGATAATTATTGAAGATTTGTGCTATGATATCGCGAACACAGTTCTTAATCGATTAGGAATGCCATCGCCGAATTGATCTGCTGCTGCATCTTCGTACGATGTAGAATTACGTCGTGAACAAAATTACAACAAGGATGATCTTTCGTCGTATGTGCATTCAAATATATTAAAGCTAACTTTTGAACAATGGAAAATGTTAATAACGGGGTTGGAGGAAGCTTTTTCTTTGATCCGCCAGAGGAACTGATAAAACGTTCCTAATTTGACTAATTCTAGCAGCATTTTGATCACAAAATGACAAAGCCTTAGCTCTTGCGTCATCCGGCATAGCTGCCAGGTGACATTACTACCAGGTGGAAGAACGGCTCATTCTACTTTGAAATCGCCATACAACCAATAATTTATTGAAACTCCCACATGCAACATTTTCAAAGGATAAGGAATGGGAAAATATTGCAGAAATGTAAACTTAATATTTGGAATGAATGCACAATGTCACGCAAAAAAACGCTTCAACCTCTTGATCGGACATTGAAAGATTTGCGTGGAAATACCAGACCATTTGCGAATGCATTTATATTGCTTGCATCAGGAAATTTTAGACAATCATTACTTGTACTTCCGTGATCGAAACCAGCAGATAAAATAAATACTTACCCGAAATACTCTACTTTGTGACGACACATAAAAAGTTTAATAGTAACTACAAATATGCGTGTCCTGCTTTAGAACGATAACTTAACTGAGATAATCTCACATCAATTGCTGACGGAAAGGTACCAGTTGATCTAAACCAGGACGAATTTTAATGCCTCATAAATTCTGCAATTTAGTGTCGTCAAAAGAGAAATTGGTTGAAAAAGTGCTTCCCAATTTTCAAACTAATCATAAGAATCACAATTGGCTGAGTGGAGGAGCCAATCCTGCTAGGGTGTTCAAATTACTCGGCTTTACAAGTACCCGGGTAGTCGAGTATTTATTTTCTGAAATACCCGGGTTATCCGGGTACCCGGGTATTTAAAAAAATATTAAAATATAACTAAAAAGGTTAAGGTATGGTGGAGGTGCAGCCGTGTAGGGTTAATATATTTAAGTTTCTTTTAATAATTAGTTCCTACGAAGGCAATTCAAACAAATTGAAGCTTGTGCAATGCAAAAATTAGTTGTGGAAAATTTGTTTTAAAAATAACTAAATTCCAGATATTATCGAGACTTGAGCATTCAATACCAATGTTTTTACACTAGCAACATCGATAAAACTGGTATTTCGATTGTTAAAAAACGCTACTGGATGTCATCAATTTTATAACACAAAAAAAAGATAATACTATAACTACTTTTTAAAACATGTTTTTGTTTCATGCATAGAAGTTATTAAATAACTGCACCAATGGCCAATCATCAATAGGCATAATTCCAATTTCTTAAGATCAGCAAATTATAGAAATTTCGTCATTGAAGATTCTTTTATTTTATTTATCATACAAATTTGAGCTACCGTTATCAGGTATGTGGGAGTGAAGAATTCTCATTTACGATACTTCCACATAGTTTAGCCTACCAGCATCTTCTGTATGATCATTTTTATCATTCCGTTCAACATCCTAAACAACAGATTTTGTATTTCCTTACAATGTCAGACCCACAGATACAAGATTTTGGTAAAAAAGAATAAAGCTTACCCAATTTCACAAATGCTGTTCACTCAGCCTGAATTGTATGAATTTACTTTTGACTGATCTTGTTTTAATAAAATTTGTTGTGTAATACGACTTAAAATATGAGTCACAACAACACATATAGTCACATATAACACATATAATCCTCTTAAGACCTAGGTCCCATTAAGTTTTAAAAGGTCCTATGTTCTACATTCCAATCAATATTAATTCGAGCTTGGAGATCTTTTGATTGCTTGTTGAAAATCATAATTTTATAGTCGATCAAATAACCCGGGTAGTGATTCAAAATACCCGGGTAGTCGAGTATGTAGAAAAATCCAAAAATACCCTGGTACCCGGGTACTCGATAATTGACCTTGGATACCCTAAATCCTACGGTCATAAGACGTCAATGAATTTAACAGTATATTTCAGCCTTATATTTAAAGCGAGGCAGTCACATACAAGTCCATAGACACTGTCATTGAAGCAGATTAGCTATCAAACAGAATTTTTGAATTCACTTGATCTTCCAGGAATGCCACCGCATGTACTGTAATACAAAATCGGCTTGAAAATTATCATATTGCGAAATATCAATCAGTCAAAACTTTGCAATGGCATGCGACTGGCAGAAAAAAAATAATAAGCAACGTAGTAGTTGCAACAAGCATAGCGGGACCTTTCAAAAGTTAAGATGTCCTCATTCTTCGCATACCTAAAATGATGCTAACGGATATGCTATTCCAAGGTAAAAGATTGCAATCCCAAATTTGATTGGCATTTGCCATCACCATTTACAAAGCGCAAGGCCAAACATTAGAAATGTATGGTTTAAATCTAGATACTGTTTGTTTCTCACGTGGACAATTATGTGTGGTGTGTTTTAGAGTGGGCAAATCATGCAATCTCTATATCTTTACAGACTATGGAATAACAAAAAACATTGTACACCCTCTAGCATTATGCAATTAAACTTATTAGAAACGTATGTTCTGTTTTCTTTATATATTATGTTTAACCAGACTAAGCCAATTCCACTGAACCACATGTGGCCGGGTTCAGCTAGTTTTTAATAAAAATTAAAATATCTTACTACGACACAGTCCTGTACGAAACCTAGATGGATAATAGGTGAATAAAACTTGTGATAGTGGTGTCGCTTTTAACGTAGTGGCTTTGGATTGAAATACAAACTTTCCCACCAGACTACCAAACCTTATAACAATACTAGTAATCAAGTCAGATGTTAAACTGTAGATTATACGTATTACGTTTAAAGAGCACCCTAACAAGCTATGCTCTAATTAACTCTAATTAACCCTTAAAGTTTCTCTTTACAATTTCCCCACACAGCAGCAATGAGATGAGTTATAAACTTCCAGATAACAGTTTTCGAGCAAATAACTATTTCTATACACTGTGTAAAGGGATAATGGATTATAATTAAATTGAATTGGCGAGAGATTAATTCTCTCATATAACTATGCACATTTAGGTTTATTCTCAGGGTATTGGACGGAGAGGGGGGGCGGGTGCAGAGTTAGTTTCTATCGATTGCAAAAATTTAAAGTGCAAAAACAATACAAACCAAAAATGAATATCACACAGAGAAAATTTTACACAGTCGTTTTACACAGTTAGACACAGTCGAAAATTTTACAATAAAAAAATTAGTTCCATTATATTAATTAAAAAAATCTGGGTTAAAATCCAACAACTGGTTATTTATTTGTTTAAAAAAAGTCAAAATTTTGTTTCGTTGATTAATTCAATGAATTAGTTGTGATATAACATCACTACGATGAAATGTTATCCGATCATGAATAATAAGACCGAATCTAACAAAATATGGTGAGCAGTTTATGAAATTTTTTGCTATCCACACAATTGTTGATCGATCTAGCTTCGAACCAATGAGAAAACTTTTAATTTTAAAAAGAGGGGCTAGCCGAGTAGATGAACTACTAAAAAATGTCAATGCTTATAAACCAAAAATTAGTCTACCTTTCTAGCGAAGTATAAGAAAATAAAATATTTACATTAAAATATTTTTATTAAATTCAGGGTCAGTCAATTTATTTCTCTAGTGATCACTATTGTTGTTTTATACTTTAGTCATGCTAGTATATTGAATAACAAACTTGTTTCGGCGAGAAGACACTTGTTTCCTCTGTCTTTTACATAATTTTTCTTTATTTCTTATTTTTTTCTATTATGCTTTTAAAACTTTTTTCAATAAAATTTAAATTAAAAATTCAATTTCAAACGTTTTACCAAACCTCTTCAATTTTTCAGTCGTTATTTGATTTTGTTTTCCATTAACAATATTTTCAAAGATAAATTGTTTAAACAAAGCTAGAGCACAATAAATATATGAATTTAACACGACAGACGTTACATGACAGGAAGAACGGGAAAGAAAGGCTTAAATATGAACTTCTATCTTTCACTCTGAAACTACCGATTTTCAAGAAAGAAAAACAAGAAAAACAAATGTTTTTGGACAAAAAGGAGTGCTTGAACCCACAACTGAGTTTAAAGCTCGGGCATAATTCATTAAACTAGTCCATCAAAACAAAAATATTGGATAAAGAAAAAATCTACGAAGTGACGTGTAAAATGAGTTAACACGTAGAAAAAAATAAAAATTGGTCAGTCAGAACAGAAGCAAAAAAAAATATTATGTAATGTTAAACCGAAAGAAATAGAAGAGAATAATAATAATTGTGTGAAGCAAACATGAGGAATTCCCACTACGGTCGATATATTTGGAATTAAAGGGGATCCATCGTTTTGAAACCGCATCTTATAGTTCGTGGAAAGCGCTACGTACCAACCTTGAGAGACAATTTAACATTAAAACGATTTTCTGCATTGCTTAACACAAAATTTTAAAACAATAGGAACAAGCTTTGTAGTATAGGCTAGTAAAGTGTAACGCATAGTACTACCCACAAAAGATTCCGCTCTTAATTCTTTGATTCTGTGTCATATCTTTGAAAGCTGGTCGTTTATTTCTAGGATTTCTTCAGGTTCCTCTAAAAACTATTCGTTCGTTTTACTATTGAGGTAAGTTGGACGATGAGTAATCATAGTTACACCAATCATTGCGAAATAAAGAAGGAAAAAATTGTTTTTTGAACAGAATAACATAGAACACAAGCATTACTACTAGAATAAATATTCCACCGCATTTGTTCATTTAAAAAAATAAGCACGGATTGCTGCAATAACACTTCTGATAACTTTTTATGGTGCTTTTAAAAAAAAATAAACTTTAGTTTATTTTTTATTATTTACAATCAAGAACATTGTTTAAGTTGTTCTCAAAAATTGAAAAACTAGGACAAAACATGTTTATTTTTGAAAAACGTAGTTTAATAGCAAAAAAGGATTATCTAAAATAGCCAAATAAATTTTTCTACTCTTAAACTTTTTTAACTAACTTCCAAGCTCTCATATCTAAAGTTTCTAAAAACCAAAGAAAACAATTTCAAATAAGCATTTTCATTTTCAATCAATAATGCAAAAACCATTTAAAAAAAAATTACAAAAGCTCATGAAAAGGAAAACTGTTAAGTTTCATCTCATGATGAACAGCAATTTTCTTTTATATTCTATAACCAGAACCAAATAAAACACAAAAGCAATTCACAAACATAAATGTAAATAATATAACAGGAACAAAAAAATATAAATTGAGAGAAATAAATTAAAATTTAATTAACCCTAATCAGGGGACTTAATAAAATCTCACATCTGTGTTATGTTAATGGGTATGTGTAGATGTGCATAAAGAGAAGAAATAAAAAGTTTTAGAAACAGAAAGTAAAACGAAAAAATATAAACGGTATAACCGTTGCATGATTATTACAATTATATGGAGATGATATAAATTTTTAAGCAAGTTTTAATTTTTTGTTGGTTATTAATTTGAAAAGCTCTACAG
Source organism: Diogma glabrata (assembly GCA_963693315.1). NCBI lineage: Eukaryota > Metazoa > Arthropoda > Insecta > Diptera > Cylindrotomidae > Diogma > Diogma glabrata. The sequence goes on from OY856187.1 coordinate 353,595,423, forward strand.
ATCTACTTAGATCACTTAGTTTTGAGTTTTCCCTTTGGTAAAATTAGTAAAATGTTTTTAAAGTTGTTAACATTATGGTTTTAGTACAAGAACGATGAATAATTACAGGTATAGGATATTTGAATGTGTTGATTTTTTGGAATTAAATCTAAGATTATTTAACCAGATATCTTAAGTTGTAGAAGGCAAAAATAAATGAAACAAGTTTTACACAAATATTTTGAAATTAAAGCCCAACCGCAGAAATTGGCTGCACGAGTTTTCACACAATTGAGCAAATGTTATGGTGAACACATCTTCACATATCTCCAATAGAGAGCTTTAACAGGAAAAGAAGAAGGAAAAGGTGATGGGTTAAATGTTAATCACGAAATTTTTCACATATACTGTTTTTGAAACGACACCTTTCGTAATTTAAAGTAGCGTAAAATCAGTAAAATCAATTAAGAAGTGAACCTCAAGATTAATCCTTTGTTGTTATACATTAAAACATGAAGCTGATTCTGTTAAAAATTGGGTTCTAATTATTTAAATCGCGGCATTTCCACAAAAAGCATTTTACATAACATAACATAACATAACATAACATAACATAACATAACATAACATAACATAACATAACATAACATAACATAACATAACATAACATAACATAACATAACATAACATAACATAACATAACATAACATAACATAACATAACATAACATAACATAACATAACATAACATAACATAACATAACATAACATAACATAACATAACATAACATAACATAACATAACATAACATAACATAACATAACATAACATAACATAACATAACATAACATAACATAACATAACATAACATAACATAACATAACATAACATAACATAACATAACATAACATAACATAACATAACATAACATAACATAACATAACATAACATAACATAACATAACATAACATAACATAACATAACATAACATAACATAACATAACATAACATAACATAACATAACATAACATAACATAACATAACATAACATAACATAACATAACATAACATAACATAACATAACATAACATAACATAACATAACATAACATAACATAACATAACATAACATAACATAACATAACATAACATAACATAACATAACATAACATAACATAACATAACATAACATAACATAACATAACATAACATAACATAACATAACATAACATAACATAACATAACATAACATAACATAACATAACATAACATAACATAACATAACATAACATAACATAACATAACATAACATAACATAACATAACATAACATAACATAACATAACATAACATAACATAACATAACATAACATAACATAACATAACATAACATAACATAACATAACATAACATAACATAACATAACATAACATAACACAACATAACATAACATAACATAACATAACATAACATAACATAACATAACATAACATAACATAACATAACATAACATAACATAACATAACATAACATAACATAACATAACATAACATAACATAACATAACATAACATAACATAACATAACATAACATAACATAACATAACATAACATAACATAACATAACATAACATAACATAACATAACATGACATAACATAACATAACATAACATAACATAACATAACATAACATAACATAACATAACATAACATAACATAACATAACATAACATAACATAACATAACATAACATAACATAACATAACATAACATAACATAACATAACATAACATAACATAACATAACATAACATAACATAACATAACATAACATAACATAACATAACATAACATAACATAACATAACATAACATAACATAACATAACATAACATAACATAACATAACATAACATAACATAACATAGCAAAACATAAAGCACTAGAGTCTGTTTTTCCAAATACCAGACACAATGCCAATGATCAGAACAGAAAAAAATGTAGTCGCTACCAATAATAACTTTGAGTTAACTTTTTATTGGAACAAATTATTCTAAGAAAACCCTCCGTTTTTTCTACACAGCCATCTTTTTTTTTCATTTTGCGTATTTTAAATTTATCTCAACAATTGAAAGAAGTTCTAACTTCTAAAAATTTTACTGCCTTCTGGGAAATACTTTTCATAATAAATCCAACATTTTTTTAAATTAATTTTATTTAATTTTTTTTAAACACTAAGCATAATTGAATTCTCGCTCGTTTCCGTTTAATTTTTTAATAAATAAAACAATTGGGATGTAAATAATTTCGTTTTAGAGGATTTTCCCAATTGAATAGAAAATTGAAATTAGTAACAACAAAAAAATGAAATTTTTTTGTAATTTTTCAATTCGTTGATTGGAAAATAATAAAACTTTTAATTTGGGGGGGTTGTACTATGAGCATGGTTCAAAATAAATTACAATATTTATTTTCGTTTGTTCGATTAACGTTGAAAATTATAAAGATTAGATTAACAATCGGTTTCAGGTGTAATTAATATTATCGAACATGTTCTTTCTTAAGAAGTTAATAAAAACTTAAGGACAAAATTTTGTGTATAAATAAAGTATATTGAATATTTTCCCAAAAATAATAGCATATTAACAATGAATCTAACAAAACCCTAAACTTTCTTCATTATACATAATTAAAGATGTGGAATAATTTATAAGACCTTTTTACCGGAAGCACGTTTTTTTCTGTTTTATTTTATCATTATTATTAAAAGGAAATGAAACTAATTTGAATGATGGAAAAGTTTTATAATTCTAAACAAAAAGGACACGAATATTTCGTTTTTGTATTAACACTTTTTAGATGGGTAAAAAGCTTTCCATGATATAATAAAAGTAGGGAAATTGAAATATAATTGAAGTTTAATTGTTGACAAAGAATGTATATCCTACTCTATGTTGATAGTTGAGCTTTTTCGTAAAGCGAAATTCAGACTAAGAAATACACTAGAATTGGAAATTTCTATACACATGTAGGTAAATAATGATAAAATTTCAACTTCGAAATATTATTGCCTAGGTGACATAGTAAAAAACGTGTTTGTTAAAAAATTTGAATCATGGTACTGACGAGTTATAGGTTCGAATCGCAACCGAAACACGTAAATAAGAGAAATGGAGTTTTTTCCGAGAAAAAATCCAAAATATATTTCCAAATTAAAAAATTCAAATTATTTCCTGAAAGTTTCTTGAGTTTAGAACTTAAAACTTCAAGTGTAGTGAAAGAAATTATTTAATTAATTTTGTAATGAGCACTGTGCATTCCTGATATTATAATCACTATCAGGAACATTAGAGGAGTTGCGTGCCATTAGATTTTTAATTTTCGACTAGCTTCAGTCTGTGAATTCGAATATGTCTTGCCTCAGCCCAGTAAAAATGAATGAATGAATGAATTTCACGCAAAAGTTTAAAAAAAGAATGACTGAAACGAGCAAAGAATAGGAACTTTGACGACCAAAAAAATCGGCGGAACCAAAACCATCACACACTACTACGATTACAAAATTGAAAAATAAAAGTTTCACTTACGTCTCAGTATTTTAGCCAACCACAATGCATAAGCTATAAATTAATATTAATAGCTATAGGGTAATAACAATCAATCGTTGCGTCATTTGACCCGCCTTTGGTTTTTCCATTATATCAAATTAATCGATCGATCATATAAAATCATTTTAACTTTAATTTTTTTAACTTTGCAAGTTTTTGCAATATTTTAGACGTCACTCGAAAATTCATTCAGAACGACAGAATTGCAAAAAATTGCGAAGTTCGAAAAAAATTATAAGCTTTGAAAGGCTTAATCTCGGAAACTATTGGGTCTACAGAGACAATTCTAGTATCTTATTATAGAAAATTTAGTCTACTTTAAAAACGACCTAAACATTTTTTTCAAAAACTAGTCCTTTGGGGTTATAATCGCCAAAATTTAAAAAAAATACCGATTTTTCGCGGTTTTTTCAACCTTCCCGACCCCAATCCCTTGCAAGCGCAAAAATATAATTATTTAAAACTTCGCCATAATTTTTGTTCAGAGTTTAACAAACTTCCTGTCTCTGTAAATTTTTTCAAATATTTTGTCAATTATGCTCGTAGTGCAAGGGGGGATACCAACTTTTTGTGTCACTTTTTTGTCAATAACTCAAAAACTATTCATTGTAAAATTCCAAAAAATAGTAATGTTTCTAAAATCAAGTTCTCTTGCAAATGACACCCCACTTGACATGGTTTTAAATGATGTTTTTACCCCTTCTCATTCCCACCCCTTAAATTAAGTTATGAGTATTTGCCACTTTTCTATATTTTTCATTAAAAACCTACTCATTTTTCTATCATTTCAAATATATTTTAAAATTTTCGATGAAATAGGGTCGGAGTTAATTGGGGCAATTTTTTTTTATTTAGCGTATGGTTTTTTTGTGACACATTAAAAATTTAACTTAAAAATAGGTAGACTCTTCTATGAAATCTACCTAAAACAAAACATGGATACACATTATATTGTGATTTTGATTTTCGTTCATACTTATTTTTTTTTTGTATCACAGTCAAGAGTTCGAAATGAAATGTTTGGCTACCAAGTTGAAATAGACTATTTGCGTAACCCAGGGTGCAGCACGAGGAGCTTATCTATTTCACACACCCAGTGTGTCAGTTTGATGTGCAATCGTTTAACTTTAACTAACTGTGAGTACATGGATATCCAGAGCTTCCTTACAGCATTTTTTTTTTTTTTCCTTTATCTCCATTTAGGAGCATAGGGCGTCTACTAGGCTGGACCATCTGACTCTGTTCGGGGCAATCGCTTTCAGTTCACCCCATGTCTTGCCGATTTGTTTTGCTTCAGCTAGCACCGTTTTCTTCCACGTCATGGGTGGTCTTCCAACTCTCATTTTACCTTGTGGATTCCACTCTAGGGACATCCTTGTTATATCTTTAGCTGGTTTCCTCAGTGTATGTCCTATCCATCTCCATTTCCTTTGTTTTATCTCGGACTCAATGTCTAACTGCTCTGTCTGTCGTAGAAGTTCCTGGTTACTGATGGTTTTCAGCCAGAAGCATTTGATCAGTCTTCTCAGGCATTTGTTCACAAACACCTGTAGTTGATTTGTGATCTTCTTTGTGTGTTTCCACGTTTCACACCCATATAGCAGTACTGACTTGACACATGCATTGAACAGTCGTAGCTTTGTCTTTATTGACAGGACGGATGCATTCCAGATCTTGTGAAGCATATTGAACGTATTTCTAGCTTTGTTAATACGCTGACTGATATCTTCTTCAGTCCCGCCTGTTTTTGCTACAGTACAACCAAGGTACACAAATTTGTCGATTTCATCCACTTGTGTATTGTTGATGGTAATTGGTGTTATCGTTTTGGTGTTCAATCTCATAGACTTTGTTTTCCTGATATTAATGTTGAGACCGAATTCATGTGCAAGGGCTGATAGCTTATGTATTTTCTGCTGCATGTCCGTATGTGTGTGTGTAAGTAGACAGATGTCATCTGCGTAGTCTAGATCATTGAGCCGGCTTGTTGTGTTCCATTGGATTCCATTTGGACTTGCATAATCGAGCTTTCTCATGATACTATCTAGTACTATCAGGAATAGTAGCGGGGATAGTACACAGCCTTGTCTCACTCCTCGGTGGTTGTAGTATTTATCACTTTGCTGTCCTTTGTATTGTATTCTGTTGCCAGCATCCCGATACATTTCTTTGATTGGATCAACTATTTTCTTCGGGACGCCCATTTCACAAAGTGTCTTCCATATCGCGCTTCTGTTAATTGAGTCGAAGGCGCGTTCGAAGTCCACGAAGAGGAGATACAATGGTGAATTCCATTCGTTTGATTGCTCTATGATGATACGGATTGTGTTGATATGATCGGTACAGCTTCTTCCTGGCCTAAAGCCGGCTTGTTCGTTTTTTAGTTTCATGTTAATTGATGGGGATATTCTTTCGAGAATGATCATCGCTAGTATTTTCATTATTGTGTTGAGCAGAGATATACCTCTCCAATTTTTGCATTCTCTTAGATCACCTTTCTTTGGGATTGTTATGGTTAGACCTTCTTTCCATTTGGTTGGTATTTTCCCTTCGTTCCATACATCAGCTAATAGTGGTGTTAGAGCTTCTGCTGTTATGTTTACATCTGCTTTGAGTAATTCTGCTGATATATTATCTGTACCAGCAGATTTGTTATTCTTGAGTTTCTGTATGGCATCTCTAACTTCCCGTTCCGTTGGGGGATGGGTGCTGATAGTTTCGTTATAGTTGTCATCCGGAGACTGCAAGTTATTTTCATGTTGGTGGCAGTTGTCTTCGAAGTATTCTTTCCATCTATTTAGCTGCTGTTCATGTGTTGTGAGGGTTTGACCAGATTCACCCTTTATTGGTGGAGTGTTTGTATATTTGTTGGTGACCTTTCTCACGCATTTGTGTAGTGTGCGCATATTTCTATTAGCTGCTGCTGTTTCTGCAGTCTTGAGAATGCTTTCTGTATATCTTCTGCGATCATTCCTTGCCATCTTTTTAACTTGTTTTGCTGTACTTTCATATTTGCTGCGGATCTCGTTTGTGTTCTGGTGACACAATTGCAACTTGAGCTGACGACGCTCTTCAATTTTCTTCCAGGTATCATCGCTAATCCATGGTTTCCGTGATTTGTCTTGGTATCCAAGCACATCTGTAGCAGTTTTGACGTAAGCTTCTTTAACTTGTTCCCATTTTTCATCAATACTGGTGGTTTCGTTGTTTGGTAGATTGAGCTGGAGCGATTCTTTGAAGATGTTATTTGTATTTTTGTCGCTCAATCTGCTGATGTTAAATTTCCTCTGACATGACTTGTTGTGTTTTACAGCGGCTGGTTTAATTTTGAATGTTGCAATTACCAGTTGATGGTCGCTGTGTATGTCTGCTCCTCGCTTTGCTCTGACGTCTTGTAGTGAGGATAGAAACTTCTTATTCACCAGTACGTGATCAATTTGATTCTTGGTTCTTCCATTTGGTGATGTCCAAGTGTATTTATGTATGTTCTTGTGTGGGAACTTGCTGCCTCCTATGAATAGTTGATTTGTGACACAACAATCGATGAGCCTATCTCCATTATTGTTACGTGTTGATTCTAGTGCGTTCTTGCCCATGACTGATTCCATTCCGGTGTTGTCGGTTCCAATTTTGGCATTGAAATCACCTTGTATTATTTTGATGTCATATCGGTGTGCACTAGCCAGTGTTGCTTGGAGCTGTTCGTAGAATTCATCTTTTGTCGCATCATCAGCTTCTTCGGTAGGTGCATAGCACTGTATGATCGTTGTATTTCTAATTTTCGATTGGAATCTTGCTGTTATTATTCTGCTACTGATTGGTTTCCATTCGAGAAGTGCTTTCTTTGCGTTTGGTGTTGTTAATATTGCTACGCCTTGTTCGTGTGTGTTGGATTTACCAGAGAACATCATGTAATTTCCTTCGCTTGTTGTTAGCTCTCCGCTGTTTTTCCATCTTACTTCACTGAGTCCTAGTATCTCGATGTTATATTCTTTCATTACTTTCTCAACTTGTGCTAACCGCGATGTTTCTATCAGAGTGCTGACATTCCAGTTTCCTACTCGTGTCCGGGTACGATAGCTAAGGGTCGATATTTGATTATTCCGGTTTGATTGGTTTTGTTTCTTTCTAGTGTACGTTTCTTTAATCATTTGAATTTCGGATTCACCTTTCGGATTAACGGGTGATTGGGCCATCGAATCCTAGCCACTTTCCAGGGCTGCTGGATAAGGTATACTGGCATACCGTGGGCGAGATATTCCTGCTTCAATGTGCTAGAATCATATTTCCATATTTTTTCTGATGAAGTTCCCAAGCGGTCACCCGTTTAAGTTGGAACCCTTCCCAGTGTTGCTTAACTTCCTTGTAAGAGATGTTGTTGACTTATCCACTTCTCCATCTCGCCCACTCCTTACAGCATATTTCTTCAATTTTTTTGTAAAAATTATCAGCGACAATCTACAAAATACCAAGAGGTTAACCTTTGCTTTTTGAAATCCATAGAAATTAGTTGTCGCAAATCTTCGGGAATGGCTAATAAACCATTGAGATCAAAACAAGCACCGTACTGAAATTTGAGCAAAATCAAACAACGGGTTACAACGGGTTAAGAAATGGCAGCATATTGGGTAGAAAATTTCGGTTTGTATGGAAAATTGGCGATTATTGCAATTTTCTCGTTTTATGGCCAGTTTGAGACTTGAAACTTCTTAACAGTAGATGCATTTGCATAGAAGTAAATTGGACAGAGAAGCTAATCGAAGGTGACATAAAGATTGCGGTTGGCTTTCTGAGTGCAATGTTCACCCAAACTGGTGGTCTTCATTTGGCTATGGACTTTGAAATTATACAGTCAAATAATTTTGACCTAATATTATTTTATTCACAAAAACACCATAATTAAAACCCGAATAATAATCAGAATAGTGTATAAAAGCTTTTAGGAACAAAATCATAACCAACTCAGTCACAGACTTCAATGAGTCTCGTTCGCCATAATTGAAAAAATGGTTTTATACAATGTTTTTTAGTTTATTTCTAGTTTCATTGCAGAAATAGTATAATGGAAAATTCGTACAAATTTTAATATGTGGATGAAATTCGTTTTCTAGACGACCTAAAAAGTTGATTTTTGAACCAGTCCATATTTGAGCGACTTCATACTTGGTATACAAACTTTGAAAGGCTTTGAAATAAAAGAAATCAATATCAACGGTTCTATATGCGTTTGAAGATAATTGGCTGCAAGCTTATCCTAAAGAGTATACAGTTTACACTGTTTAAAATGTTAAGAAATAAGTTTTTTTTATAAATTGCGCTGATTTCGTAGCATTTTTTTCAGAATCTGGAAGTTTAAACCTTCCCCTAAATATATTAAAATCTTTAGAGAACTTTTTTTTATCTGGCCTACCAAAATATTTTGTAAATGTTGTGCTTACACTATTAAAAATACTACCATTCAAGTTTTAAAAGCAGGCAATGAGGCCTAAAACATGCAAAAATTTAATCAAAGAATTGGTTTTTGTTATAAACAATTAGAGTTTTAATTATGTGCATCTCAGATCAAAAACTTTAGTTTACCACCTAAGCAGTGCCAAATTTAGGAGGAGATCTAATACAAATCGTACAAGGCCGTGACATTGATGACCTTCTGGATTAAATAGACCTTGTGCATCTTTTTATTAGGTGAGCTTAATGTTTCTGAATCAAAGAAGAAACTAAAACTACCAGAACAATATACGACATAAAACAAAAGTGAATTGATGATGTGGTTTAATTCGCTATGCAAGCAACAAGCATAAACTTAGGACGCTATCAGTTCAAATTGGTTACAGTGATTGATACAGTAAAACAGTGAGATTCAAACAGTCATAGCCTGACATGTAGAATGCTAGATCCTTTATGCCATCCTCATATTATAAAGAGCTAAAAACATTTTTGAAAAAACCAATACCCTTGCATGGCATGTTTTGCAGAAATCGTTTATCCTTTGATATAGTTTGATCCTAAAGTGCCACTTCAGAGCTATGAAGACCAAATATTTCCTCACAATGTGCGGGACTGTTGCAGACAAAAAAGTATCTTGGACAAAAACGGCATGTTGGATTATTATCAACTCGAAACCGTACTATGTGTTTATTCACATAATGGTTACCTGTTAGTAGTCACACCATTAGCCTGCAGTCTGACTAGGTCCGATTTTTTTTTTTTTTTTTAATAAAATGTGTTGTGTAATAGGGTTTAGAATATGTGTCACAACAACACATAAATACCTTTTAAGACCTAGGTCTAGACCTGGGTCCCACAACAACTGGCGTTCTGAGGTGTAGATTAACGCTTTTTTTAAACATCTGTGGGTTGAAGCCACCTGAGACTAAGTGTTCCGGCAAACTATTCCATTTGTACGCAGTTCGGATAAAGAAGTCTCTCTGCGATCTGCTAGTATGACAGCGCGGGATCTTTACCGTTTCACTGGTTGCGGCAGCCGATTGCCGAGTGGAACGGGGGTAAGAATAAGTTTGAGGCATGATGCCGCTGATTTCATCTGAGCACTGCTGATGACGATATTTGTAAAAAACAACGAGGTCAGCAACAGTGCGACGATGTTGTAGGGAATCAAGTTTTGATGTCAAAGTTCGATCACCTACAATTCGTATAGCTCGCTTTTGAACAGAGTCCAAGAGGGCCAAGATGGAAACAGAGGCAGCACCCCAAACTTGACAGCAGTACTCCATACAGGGACGAATATAGGACTTATAAACAAGGAGCAATTGGTATGGAGTGAAAAATTTTTTGCATCTATTTAGGAGGCCGAGTTTTTTAGACGCGCTTTTTGCCATCGCCATTACATGATCGTTCCAGAGTAGGTCATTTGAAACTGTGACACCCAATAAACGAATGTTTTTACATTCACCTATTGGTTCATCACTAAATAAAATATCTTTGGGGAACTCAGTCTTTAATCTGGAAACAATCAACAGCTGTGTTTTGGTGGAGTTGAAATTGACAAGGTTTTGGTCACCACAGTCGGTGACTTTATTCAGGTCTTTGTTCACGTTTATGGCAGCGTCTCTCCGGGCAGGATTAATTCGTTCGTGCATTTTACCTTTTGAAGGAAGGGGCTCGAACGACTTGTGCAGAGTACTATCATCTGCAAAACTATTTATTGGGTTGCTGGTGATTTTCAACAATTCGTTGATATAAATCAAAAAAAGGGTTGGGGACAATACTGAGCCTTGGGGTACACCAGCGTTAATTAGTTTAGACTCAGAAGAATATCCGTCTAAGGTTACCGAAATGTATCGGTCGGATAGAAAATTTTTAATCAGCTTCACAACATTGGATAACGTATGTTTCACCACCTTTATCAAGTATGCTGTTCCAACAATGCGCTACATAGTTTAATAGATCGGTAGTTGATCTTTTGTTTCGAAAACCGTATTGGCTGTCGGATATTAAATGATTTTCTTCCAGAAATTTTGAAATATGTGTATTAATATAATGCTCATAGACTTTGGATAGGACCGATAGTAAAGCTATTGGCCTATAATTTGAGATATCGGATTTTGGTCCCTTTTTGGGGACGGGCTGGACATTTGCCAACTTCCAGCACGAGGGAAATATACCAGATTTGTAGGATTGGTAGAATATTTTAGTTAAAGTTGGTGCAAGTTCTTTGGAAAAGGTTTTTAAAATAATGGGTGGAATATTGTCCATTTCTGATGCTTTGTTGATGTTTAACCCCTTTAACAGAAATTCGATGGATTACCGGTTCAACTCTAGAGTGAACATCTTGGACACCTTGCAGCCTTCTGTGTCTCTCCATTGAACCTGTTCGACTATCGATCTTATCCTACATTTCGATATACCAATAACTGATTTAGGGTTTATGAGCATCTCTGCGGAGCTCATTGCTAATTCATTAGCTCCTCCATTCCCAATATTCTCACTATGCCTTGGTGTCCATATCAGTGGTATCAGTGGAGATACACACGCATAATACAAATCTGGAATGTGGTATTGTCCTTCGTGTGAATAAACGGACATCGACTTTCTAGCGCCCCTTTGTATCCACTTTGAAAGTGTTTTTTCAAACCGTACTTTTCTACTCCATTAAAGAGTGACTCAAAAGTGGCTTTTTAAAAGCCCTTTCTATTCCAAGAAAAACGAAATGAGTGATAGTCTTTTTAGAGATAGTGTATTCAGTATCTAAGACCGCCTCTGAGGGGATTGTGTCCGCAGACATTCCCGCTTGATATTCGTGTTGCCTATTGCTTAGCCAGGTTTACTTCAGCCCGACATTTCTAATCAACTTCTCCAAAGACTTAAGAAAGTATGAGGAAAAACTGATTAGCAATAGTTGATATTCCCTGGTTTTGGGATAAAGACGACTCCCACAATTCTCTAGGTCCGTGGTACAAAGCCAAGAGCTATGCATGTCACGAAGATCCTTAACAGCCTATCTATTATTATGTCAAAACCCTATTGTATCATAACAGGCCAAATTCCGTCTGGATCTGGTGATTTTTATGGCTTAGAGGAACTAATAGTCGAAGACAGAGCCTAAGACGATACAATTCTTCTTGTCACTATCCAGGTCATTGGTTAGGTTTTATTCTATTTTCCCGCGGCTGCCTTCTGAGGATTATCTACAACAGTTAGGAAAATTGTGTTAAATGGTCTCAATCGACTCACAATACTTTTTGTATAACCTTTTATTGGATTAACGAATAAGCCTTTTGAAACCCTTCCTTGCTTCACTGTACAGAGCCCAAGCAGTTTAATCACGAGTCTTCAAGGCTCTGTTTAGAAGTTTTTTGAAACTTTGTCTAAGTTTATTAAGGTTTTTGTTCCAAAAGTCTGACTTTTGGACTAACAGATCTAAATCCCGGACTTACAGATCGTTGAGCTTGTCAACGGCTTGAGATATAGCTGGACCTTGGAAATGCTTCCCCTGGTTCCTTATTCCTCTACAAAGCACCTGAAAAACATGCGATCCGTCTGTCGTAGATTGCGGTAGACGTGATCCTCGGCTGAGATAAACTTTACTAGAAAATCAATATATCTGTGATCGCTCATGGATATTTCCGTAGGTACTTTCCAGCTCCTGATGACTTCTAGAAGAGACCTGGAGCATAGAGTGATATCTATGGTTTCCTGCCATCGGAAGTTACCAAAAGGGTGCTCTCCTCCGGAATTTCTAATTACCAAATTAGTAGTAGCCAAGTGCTCTTAAAGAGACTGACCTCAGCCTCATTGTTATTGATGCTGCCCCAGACCACATGATGTGAATTGGTATTAAAGCCGCCTATCATATCTAAGTTTTTATTCTTGGGATAGTCAACCACGCGCACCAACTCCGGCTCTTGTGCGGGACCATTGAAGTCATACGGAAGATAGGCAGATACAACTAGTATCCGCTTTTTTTCCATAGCTGTTCCGCAACTGACCATTCCTACGGTTAAATCACCTGAAGATAACTCAGCCAAAAGACGTATATCAAGACTTTTGTGTTATGCGATGCCGGTTCTGGTTTTGTCAGTACCCCTTTTATATACAGAATGTTCCACCCCTTCATAGGAGGAACGGATACTTTATTTTTATGATGCAGGGTTCCTGAATTATTAATATTTTGTATGCATCTTTTTAGTCATGCAATTATATGTCTCACTTATGCTATGTCGGTTATGTCTTCAAGCCCCATCCAAAATCTTTACATCTACTGAACCGCACATGAAAAAACGCTTTCCGATTGGATATTGCTTTCAAATTATCTTCATCGAAAATCAACGCTTGGGTCCTACATTTTAAATGGTCCAAGCCATTTTGATCAAATCATCCAACAATGCCGTCTCAGATTGTCTATGACATGGAATTTATATTATGGCCAGATACATCTTAGGAAGATCACAGACCTTTATTAAACTGAAAACCTATTAATATTATACAGAAATCGTTTATCCTTTGATAGTTTGATCCTAAAGTGCCACTTCAGAGCTATGAAGACCAAATATTTCCTCACAATGTGCGGGACTGTTGCAGACAAAAAAGTATCTTGGACAAAAACGGCATGTTGGATTATTTTCAACTCGAAACCGTACTATGTGTTTATTCACATAATGGTTACCTGTTAGTAGTCATACCATTAGCCTGCAGTCTGACTAGGTCCAATTTAACAGAAATTCGATGGATTACCGGTTCAACTCTAGAGTGAACATCTTGGACACCTTGCAGCCTTCTGTGTCTCTCCATTGAACCTGTTTGACTATCGATCTTATCCTACATTTCAATATACCAATAACTGATTTAGGGTTTATGAGCATCTCTGCGGAGCTCATTGCTAATTCATTAGCTCCTCCATTCCCAATATTCTCACTATGCCTTGGTGTCCATATCAGTGGTATCAGTGGAGATACACACGCATAACACAAATCTGGAATGTGGTATTGTCCTTCGTGTGAATAAACGGACATCGACCTTCTAGCGCCCCTTTGTATCCACTTTGAAAGTGTTTTTTCAAACCGTACTTTTCTACTCCATTAAAGAGTGACTCAAAAGTGGCTTTTTAAAAGCCCTTTCTATTCCAAGAAAAACGAAATGAGTGATAGTCTTTTTAGAGATAGTTTATTCAGTATCTAAGACCGCCTCTGAGGGGATTGTGTCCGCAGACATTCCCGCTTGATATTCGTGTTGCCTATTGCTTAGCCAAGTTTACTTCAGCCCAACATTTCTAATCAACTTCTCCAAAGACTTAAGAAAGTATGAGGAAAAACTGATTAGCAATAGTTGATATTCCCTGGTTTTGGGATAAAGATGACTCCCACAATTCTCTAGGTCCGTGGTACAAAGCCAAGAGCTATGCATGTCACGAGGATCCTTAACAGCCTATCTATTATTATGTCAAAGCCCTATTGTATCATAATAGGCCAAATTCCGTCTGGATCTGGTGATTTTTATGGCTTAGAGGAACTAATAGTCGAAGACAGAGCCTAAGACGATACAATTCTTCTTGTCACTATCCAGGTCATTGGTTAGGTTTTTTTCTATTTTCCCGCGGCTGCCTTCTGAGGAATATCTACAAAACCACAGTTAGGAAAATTGTGTTAAATGGTCTCAATCGACTCACAATACTTTTTGTATAACCTTTTATTGGATTAACGAATAAGCCTTTTGAAACCCTTCCTTGCTTCACTGTACAGAGCCCAAGCAGTTTAATCACGAGTCTTCCAGGCTCTGTTTAGAAGTTTTTTGAAACTTTGTCTAAGTTTATTAAGGTTTTTGTTCCAAAAGTCTGACTTTTGGACTAACAGATCGAAATCCCGGACTAACCGATCGTTGAGCTTGTCAACGGCTTGAGATATAGTTGGACCTTGGAAATGCTTCCCTTGGTTCCTTCTTCCTCTACAAAGCAGCTGAAAAACATCCAATCCGTCTGTCGTAGATTGCGGTAGACGTGATCCTCGGTTGAGATAAACTTTACTAGAAAATCAATATATCTGTGATCGCTCATGGATATTTCCGTAGGTACTTTCCGGCTTCTGATGACTTCTAGAACAGACCTGGAGCATAGAGTGATATCTATGGTTTCCTGCCATCGGAAGATAACAAAAGGGTGCTCTCCTCCGGAATTTCTAATTACCAAATTAGTAGTAGCCAAGTGCTCTTAAAGAGACTGACCTCAGCCTCATTGTTATTGATGCTGCCCCAGACCACATGATGTGAATTGGTATTAAAGCCGCCTATCATATCTAAGTTTTTATTCTTGGGATAGTCAACCACGCGCACCAACTCCGGCTCTTGTGCGGGACCATTGAAGTCATACGGAAGATAGGCAGATACAACTAGTATCCGCTTTTTTTCCGTAGCTGTTCCGCCACTGAGCATTCCTACAGTTAAATCACCTGAATAGCCAGAAGACGTATATCAAGACTTTTGTGGTATGCGATGCCGGTTCTGGTTTTGTCAGTACCGCTTTTATTGTTCCACCCCTTCATAGGAAGAACGGATACTTTGTTTTTATGATGTTGGGCTCCTGAATTATTAATGTTTTTGTGTGCATCTTTTTAGCCATGAAATTATATGTCCCACTTATGCTATGTCGGTTATGTCTTCAAGCTCCATCCAAAATCTTTACATCTACTGAACCACACATGAAAAAAGCTTCGATTTCCGATTGGATATTGCTTTCGAATTATCTTCATTGAAAATCAACGCTTGGGTCCGACATTTTAAATGGTCCAAGTCATTTTGATCAAATCATCCAACAATGCCGTGTCAGATTGTCTATGACCTGGAATTTAGATTATGGCCAGACACTTCTTAGGAAGATCACAGACCTTTATTATACTGAAAACCTTTCTTCTTCTCATGGGATACAACCTGGAATAACAACCACCAACCAGTTCAATGAGAAGTCGTTTGAACATCGGCAATAAAGTTTTCCTTCTTCCATCGACACCCCTATAAACGTTTGCAGAGTTCCTGTTTGTTTAAGCATATTTTCAAAAAAGCTTTAATGGATCAAATTGCTTTGTTCCTGGCTGATAATTCGATTGCTTGATTCAACAATTGCAACAAGTCCTCTCTTGACTGCACTAGCATAGCTTGATGCAACCTTGTTCTGACTCATCGTTATCATCAATTTCGCTGTAATTTTTTAAACATTATTATTTGAAGCCTTTCAGTTTTTGTGCTTCAAGACCTCAAGGTCTCGATCCCCTTGCAAAGGATTGGATTGCCTCTCAGCACTTAATGACTATGAGTATTAAGAACAAAGTGGGAACGAAAGTAAGAGAAAACACACATTTTCAAAACTTTTACGAGACGATTAAGTTCTAAAATTAATTTTTAGTAAATCCTTTTTTTAGTGGACCCATATGACCAAAAAAATTATTTCCAAATGTACAGGTACGTCCTTGTAAGGAACTGAAACTAATTTTATAATTGGGGAAATTTTGTAATTGTGTATCATTCAACTTCATTCAATTGCAAAGCATAAAAAAAATTATATGAAACAAATACATTTCCTAGAAATTTATCTGTTTTTAATCAAACTGTAATATTAACGTACAATCTGTATCAGTCTATAAAAATGATAAAATTCCCTTATATTTACTGAAAAATACACGGGAAAACACTTTCATGGAAAACAGAAATTTTAAAGATCAAAATAAAACGTCAAGAAGAAAGAAATGCAACACCTACTGCAGAAATAGATATCGCAATAAAGTGAACAAATAATATACAGTAATTTCTCAAATGATAAGGTAACAGTATAACTAAGAGAGCAACTGTATCTAAGGAAGAGTATAACTTCCATGTCAAATCACGTTGTGTTGATGTTTGACAATCACCAAGAGCATTATAGCTAGCGAAACAAAACAAGCAGCTGAAATAGTAGATTGCCTTGAAAATTACTGGTATTAGCAAGCTGCCAGCTAGAAAATGAAGTTCACTAATATAATTTTTCGGGAAGAAATGGATAGAACTATTAGATTTTCAGTTGACTACCGACAAATGATTGCCTTGACCAAGAAAAATAGCTACCCATCGCCTCGGTTTGATTATTCTCAAGACATACTATTGAGCCTAGTTATTCTCAAATCTAAATCTTGGGGGTACGTGGGAGTACGTGGGAGTTCAAAAAAAGGATCAAGAGAAAACCATTTTTCATGTTTATTGATATAACTTGAACTGTGAAATGTTTTAAGGACTGTGAATGTTTTAAGTAACATGTTAAGTATTGCATTTGAGAATGGGTTTTGTGAACTGGAACAATATAGTCGTAATGAACAAAAATCATTTGGGATACTGGGAAGCGTGCTAATAAGTGTATACATTTTGCTGTGTTTGTTAACTAATTGTACACAACTGTTTATTATGGACTCAATACATTATACGTACTAATGCAGATAATAGTGACTTATCGGCAAATATTCAACAAAATACCAATTTATTGTTGTATCGTTATTATTTTCTTCATAACAATTGAGCGAAGATAACAGAAATATTTTATACTAAAACGGTCAACAAAATCATTAAGTATGGTTGGATTTTATTGTAGAGTATAAAATTTATGTTATATTTTTTCATCCATACCATAATTTTTTTTTATGATTAAATATTTTATCATTTTGGAAAACTAAATTATTGAAAAAAAATATTTACAGTTATATGACCAGACAGTGAATTATAAAATAATCGATTATTTTTTGTTATCATATATGTATTGAAAAAGTAATTGAACAGATATTTTTCATTGCAGCTTTTCAAGTCCAATATAATTTTTAAAACAAAAGAATAGTTATTATGGGATAATTTGATGTTTCCAAAAACGTTAAAATAGTAGAAGTAAAATTTGTCGGTATTTATATATTCTGACACTCTTCTACGCCACTATAAAAATATCCATTATATTATTTAAGAAAATTGTACAATATCATCTTAAATGATAGCAATCATATCAAATATTAAAAGAAAAAAATAATTCTAACATGGAACGATTTTTTTTTACAAACAGGCGCCAATAGTCAAATAAGTTTTTCATTTATTTTTTCTTCAATCAGATGTTGTGGAGAGCGCCTGTTTCTAATGACTGTGGTCATTTGTTTACAATTGTTTTAAAAAAAAAATTAATAAAGGAAGCATATTCGATGAGCTATACACAACACAATAATATGCTGTGAATATTTAGGTGCAGAAATCTATTAAGGACGGCATTATTAACATAGGGACACTGCTACCCATGATCTCAAAGAAAAGATGTGAGAACGTGTTACGATTAATTTTCTTTTGAACTTTGAATGGCAAGTGAGAAGGTGCTCACAGAAGTACATACACAAGAAGGTGATATCATTAACAGAAAGCAATCAAATCAACGACAACTCGAAGATTAATCCAATAATCTAGTCCTGATTGTTTTTTGACTTTTTTCTTCAGTTTTGTGATGTTATTAGAAAACAAAGAATTTAACAGACCTTGATTGTTTGATGTTTTATTTTTGCTTAAAATGTCAACATATGTGTTTTTTGTGCCGTGTTTAGTTAACAAATCGATTGAGAATGCTTTCTCCATGCAGAGAACATATGGAAACATGTGGAAATATAAGTGACATTTTATCTATTAGTTTTTGTCATACCGAGGATGTCGGTGTAATTTTTTTAAATACAGGTAAATACGGCACGTAGTTTGAATTGTGGGGGATTGACATTTTGAGGAAAGTGTGACAGTGTTTATCTGAGGAAAGTGTGACTTGATCTTTTTTGGTTAGGAGTAACGAGCTTCTTGTTCGGGAGAGAAATTCGACAAGTTTTAGTGTTGATCACTACGTTGTTACTATATTATGTGGAATAATAATTGATTTTTTACCTATTTCTATTGAATTGTATATCAGTCAGTGGTGAGGAAAGATGTGTATAGCTTACTTCGATGAGATTAGACCATATGTCCATTCATCGACTCGAGATGTCCATAGTTTACATCAAAGAAATTTGGTTACGCTGATGATTGGACCCTGGCCACCAAAAACAAAGACATGGGTGTCTTGGAAGGTTTGCTCTCAACTGACCGGGCGATACTGAATGACTATTTTCAAACGTGGAGCTTATTTCCTAATCTAAGCAAAACATGAACTATCAGTGTTATTTAACGGCACTGTCATTAAATACAATCAACAGCCAAAGTACCTGGGAATTACTTTTCATCACTGGCGGGCGGTACGAAGAAAGCAGGGTCATACCTGCTTACCCAAACAAAACTTAAAATAGTCTTCTTAACAAAAATTTAAATTAATTAAAGAATATAAAAACATTCTAAATTGATTATTAATATTATTTATTTATTAACGATTATTCTAATATTCCAAAAATCTATATTTACATGTCAGCCTTTTTGAATTTTCAACACTCCAAATCTAAAATGCACATTAAAATAAAATATAAAAAAATTTTGTTTTTTGGCAGATTTTATCTATTCTTTGTTCTTTGGTCATCAGTAACATTTCTGCTTTCAATCGCTATGTATTCCTTAGAAATTGTATTGAAAAACAAACAGTTAAAGTCCCAATAAAATGTGTGAAAATAAGCAGAAGATAATTCTGCTTTTAAAGTTTTTTCTTTCCTTTCCTTTTGTCATTTCACATATTTGTGTACATTTTGTACATTTTGAACAAAAGTTTTTTGGTTTTGTTTATGAGCAAATATGAAGAAAATTGCTTGTTAGTTTTTTCCTGATAAGATTGAAATTATTTTTAATCTATTTGTTGTGTTATTAAAATTAATAACATTATTTATTTCTAGTTTTAATGGGTGTAATATTTCGTTTATTAAAATGGTGCAAACATTGAATAATATAGTTTCCAGTGATTTAATTGATGAAATTATTGGATCTTTCATTGAAGGTTTTTTATGTATGTTTCATGAAAATTGCTCATTCGATTTGGATGATTTAAATTGTATTCTGTTAAGGTAGACTCCCAAGTGGTCCATTTTTTTATGACGTGAAAAATACCGTTTTTCTATGATAGCAGAGGAAAATTTTATTTTCAAGCAGGCTTAATCCCCTGTGAAAATGTTTTTTTTCCCTCTATTGTAAAAAGAATAACAAATTGTAGTTGCTATGGTATTTTCATATAATTTTAAAACAAAGCAACCATATTTTAAAAATAGAATATGAATTTTGAATGTTATTTTGTCGATTTCTAATATAATAAATTCTAATATTTATCGTTTATGTATTTACTATCATAGAAAAAAATGTATTTCCTACGCGAGATAAAAACATTTTGCGTTCGTGAAATTGTCCAACTAGACGTGAACGGCTCTCGTGAACAAATTTTCACTCACGAAAAAGCAGCGTTTTCATCTCTTGTAGCAAAAAGTACTATTTGCAGAAAATTGGAAAAACTATATTTTTTTATGTATTTTCGCCGATTTATCGAAAACAGCTCACTTGATTTGGATGGTTTAAATGTATTCTATTAAATAGATGCCAAGGTGGTCCCATATTTTTTATATTACGTGGAAAACGGTCATTGTTCAGGAAATTGAAAAAAAACTATATTTTTCATGTATTTTCGTCGATTTCTTTGAAACAGCTTAATCTATTTGGATCTATTTGGACGGTTTGAGTTGTATTTAATTGATATAGATGCCGAAATGGTCCTACATTCCTTTCTATGACAGAAAATATCCCTTTTTTTAAAAATATGATAAAACCATGTTTGTTAGATTTTCATCGATGAATGCTTGCCGCGATTTTAAGTTATTACTTCAAAAACACTTTCTTAGCCGCCTTTTGATTTTATGACTACACAAAATGAAATAATAAATAAACTTTTTTAAAAAAATAACACCGACTTCAGAAAAAACAAAAGAGGCACAAAAAAGTGGGAAATAACTCAATTGTGCCTTTTAGAGACAAAAATACGTATAAATTTTTATTAATTTAATTTAATTATAATTAGTTACATACAAAAAATTACGCTTTTAAACAAAGATATTATATTGTAAAAGTTATTTTTTTATAATAGCTTTTATATTATGAAATTTATTTTCAATACAAAATGTTCGAAGTCGGTACCACCATTGACATCTTATGCTTGGCATCGATTGCCAACAGTTTTGTACTACAAATAAATCTTATAATAACTATTACAACAACTATAATAATTATAATAAAATATAAGTTTTATAATATATCATCTTTGTTTAAAAGTGTAATTTTTTGTAGTTAAGTATAATTAAATTAAATTAATCAAAATTCATATGTATTTCTGTCTCTAAAAGCCAAAATTGAAATATTTTTCACTTTTTTGCGCCTCCTTTGTTGTTTTTGAAGTCTGTTTCATTTTTTTTAAAAATGTTTATTTTATTTTCTAAGGAAAAGGGTATTTAAACCTACGATGGTTATCATAATTTAAATAATTTTTTTAATGCCGTTAGTAAACACAAAGCCATATTATATTAATCAATCAATTTTTTCAAATTATTCGGTAGTGTTATAATGTTGAAAGTGTTATCAATATATGATCAAGAATTGGACACATTTTTATAGGAATCCAAAGTATTTTTAGGCATTTTCAATCATATACAAAATGATTTGAGTGAATCAATAGGGTGTTGATCTAAAGAGCTCTAATATTTAGAAATTAAAGTTTGTTTATTTATTACCATACTTCTTGATGAAACATCAGATATATCTTATAAGTCGCAGTTGTCAACAATAGAACGATTTGTAACTAAAACAGAAGAAGTTTTTGAAAGACTCTTAGCTTTTATAGATATTAGTGCAGACTGATTTGCCAAAGCCTTATCACGTCATGCAATCAATACAATGGAAGAACTATCATGTGGGTATAAATTGAAAAATGTTCTGTTTTTTTTTTATATAATCTGCTTACCGTCTATCGAAACCCACTGCACGCCACTGCTTTTCATAGAACTCTTTCTTTTAAACTCCACCTAGAGAATACGTCAAAAAAACTTAAAACGAGAAACAATATATCCTACGTAAGGTTTTTTGACGTATTCTCTAGTTCGAGTTTAAACGAAAGAGTTCTATCGAGAGAGGTTCCCAGGTACTTTGGCTGTTCATTGTATTTAAAGACAGTGCCGTTAAATAACACCAATAGTTCGTGTTTTGCTAGTTTCTTTTTTAAGTGGAAACAAAAACTCTTGGTTTTACTTCAATCAGGATTGCACAAACTGGCTCGACATGGGGTGCTACTCCAGCTAAACTACCCATAATGGCGAGTATGGCGTACTAGTCTGGTTGAATAGCACACATACTCAAAAAGTTGACTTCCAGCTGCATGCCACGATGCGTACCTACTATAAGTGAGACTATCAGGTCCACACCTTTACCTTGGCTCCTTGTGTTAAGCAATATCGCTCCACCTGCACTCAGATGCTCGCATGCGCTCATGCGTGAACATAAAAAGGTAAACAACAGCATCACGTTACCTTTGCACAAATATTACGGTGACCATACACGTTGTCGATTGAAGTCAAGAAAGCCTCCACATAAAACTGACAGCTGGCAACTAATTTTAATATCTTGGATGCCTGGGACACCTTCTTAAATTATTACAACACACCTGGCCTTTTTTTTACTAACCCGACTTCTACTCAACCTAGTTTCGATCTGCCACGTCATACCTGGACTACGAATAAGAAACCGAAACCTAAACCGAATAAGAACGAATCATGGACGTTGTGCTGATTCTTTCTACAAGTGGGGCATTTCAGAGTCCCCTTTAACGTGACTGCAGAGCTCCACAACAAACCATAAAACACATTGCAAGTGCGTGTCTAATTCGACGATACAATGGCCACATCTCAGACATCCATTTGGCAACTCCCGATGTAGTAGCATGGATAGACTCACTCGCTGTAAACATATAATGTTAAGATGTACTGCCCAATGTTCAAATATTTTACTCTTTACTTTTAAACTAAAAGACGAGCAATCAAATTGATTGTAAACTCATTTAATGTGTATTCATGTTTTGTTTTAGGTAGATTTCATAGAAAAATCTACCTATTTTAAGTTTTATTTCTAGTTTTTAATGTGTCACAACAAAAACCATACACTAAATAAATAAATATTAACTTTCTAAAGATGTAACTCATTTTATTGCTCGTTGCGAGTCAGCCATATTTCTTTTCTTTTGTTTTTTTTCAGGGTGTGGTGCCTCGACCAACACGTTCAAATTTATATGTGAGGTCTCATATACCGGTCTACTACTCAAATTACTTATTAACTATTAAATTATATCCATAAAATTGTATCCAGCGCATCGTGTATGTCGGCAACCATTGTTCAATTTCATACGTGAAGATAATATTTCGTAATACTATTGCATCTACTTATCAACCACTAAATTATATTTATAAATTTATATACAATGCATCGTTGTTATTCTTCAATATGCTTGTCAACTAGTTAATTATATAGATCAAATTGTAATCCAACGCATCCATACTGACATCAAGCATCAGCAATACTACGTGACATCTAAAAAGGACACGTATCCGACTTTGAAGATGAAAAACAGGGTTCTTAGTGTAAAATATAATTTGATATTGCTTAAATACACGTATATTGATTTTGAAAATTGCTAGTTTGTTATTTATAGTTGAATTAAGACAGATGTGGTACTGCAGACTCCAAGAGATGTAGTTAAGGATGTCAGGTTAATCATCTCATCTCTGACGTTCTAACCAGGAATTGCTGTGGGAGCTAACTGTACTGAGTCTGAATGTGGTTTACCAGCTAGGAACACCCCTGTAAATTAGATATAAGTGACTGGTGTCATGAATGATAAATAATGTGGTTTTTTCTTAGTATTCATATTATATTTAAATTGTATTATATTTTTGTATTGGTTCGTGAATAACATCGTTCGTTGGATAACATCGATTTGATACGTTACCTTGACTGAACTGCTCTTAATAAGGTCCACTGTTGACAAGTTGAACCACATTTCAAAGTTTTTGAGCCATGATATACATCTTCTACCCCAGCTTCCTGTACATACAATTTTGCCCAATTATGCCATTCTTCTTAGAATCTCACTGGTGGTCCAGAGTCCTGTCTCTCCAGCTGACGTTCAAAAATTTTCTGTAGGTTTATAGTTCGAACGAGTTGTTTTTTGCTCCTCATGTGTTTTTAGCGTCCAGGTTTTTGCACCATAGAACAGTATCGGTCATATATAACAATTTAACATCTTCTTTTTGATAGTCAATGATACCTCGTTTTTGCAGAATATTCTGCTCATGTTATTAAACGCTAACCTAACTTGTTCTATACGACACCTTATTTCTATATTGTTTGATGCATTTTGTTCGATCACTGTTCCTAGATATGTAATTCTGTTGACGCGTTCGATTGTTTTAGTATTATTTTGTATTGACTACTCGGATTTTTGCCTATAACCATGTACTTTGTCTTGTTGGTGTTCATGCTCAATCCATAATTCGTACAGCTTTTATTTAAATTTGTAAGCATTTGCTGAAGATCCTTTTCGTCAAAATACATCTTTATGTTTTGATTGTGGCTTCTTGACCCCAGTGCAGATTGGCTATTAGTCTAACATCCTTACTATTCATATCCTTGCATCTTTGTTTGACAGTGTTCACCAAAAAAGTGCATCTGTTTTCTAATCCATTACGAAAAGCAAATTGCGATTCGCTGATGTCCACTTCCAACTTTTTATATATTCTGCCATGAATGATTTTTAAAAATATTTTCAGGGAGTGGCTCATCAGACTTATGGTTCTGTAGTCAGTGCACGATGAAGCGTTACTCTTCTTTGACAAGGTCACGAGGATTTATTTGAGCCATTCATCCGGGATCACCCCGGAATTATAGATGCTATTGAACACGTTTGTCAAAATTTGTATAATTTCCTCATCTAAGAGACATAAATTCTAAATTCTGTAACTGTGAAGTGGTGAACTGTTAAAAATTTCTTCATTTCGATTTTATCATTAATTTTTTATCATTTTACCATTTTTGCGATTCTTTATGCGATTAGAGTGTTAAAAAATCTAATAGCAAGCTCCGCACTGTCAAACGTCAAATAAACATAAAATTAAATGTTTATTTTAAGTTTCAACATAATTTGAGGATCTGTCAAACGAGTCTTCAGCTGGTCAATGACTGCCATAACCGCTAAAGGATCCATAGGACCTTGATAATCATTCTTGTCATTCATCTATGTCTTTTCAAAAGATTTTCGACCTCGCTACTAGTGAGTCCCACGCTATTCGAGGAAACACAAGTTGTTGACTAATGCTTGTGCAGCGTTAATTGTGTCTATACCTTACGATTCACGCCCTCATCTAGAACTGAATATCTTGTAGAGATAGTTAATAAGCCTATTTGGCAGAAGAGCCTCTATCAGTACTTGGAGAGAAACTTCTTCGAATTATTATCCAAATCCTGAATTATATGTGTTATTATGGTTTTCCATATTATTTCCACATTTTCCACATATCCACATTTTTTAAATATTGCATTTTAATTTTAAATATTGCATTTTAAATCCTGAATCCCGTACCGTAAACTTACTTCCTTTATTCAACTGATGGGATTCGTAATGTTATCTTGGGGTACGTTAAGGTGCCTATAACCTTTGCTGGTAAAACGAAGATGTCTCTACATTGCTCCACGGTTACAGGGATAACTGTAGCTGGGTAGTGACTTATGGACAGCATAAGGATTGGTTCCTCAGTTATCAACGAATCAGTTTCCTGACGTTGAGTAACCCAGATGGTTCAAAACTCCATGTATTTACTTCAGAGCAAATGAGAGCTACAGCAGATTAAATATTTTTATCCCTCTTCTGGTAAATACGGTTTGGGAAAAACACATCGGGTTGAGCATAGAGGTGGGAGATAGCGCTCCAGTTAAAAAGATCGCTTTATCGCCGGCAGGTAAGAAAAATATCTAATATGAGTTGGATCGGATGTTCAATTTGGGCGTCATCGAAGTTAGTTATAGTTCGTGAAGCTCCCCACTGGTCCTCGTTCAAAAATCAAACGACGAAAATTGATTATGTTTTGATTCGTGCAAGGCTAATCTGTTAACCAAGAAGGCTACCACTCTCTACCTTTAATTAACAGGTTGCTTGGCCAGCAAGACAAAGTTTATATCTAGTATCGATATTAAAGATGCCTTTTGGCAGATAACTTTAGCTGAGGCCAACCGTTATGAAACAGCTATTACGGTACCCATGTGGCCGTTGTACTAGTTCCTAGTAATGCCTCGGAACTATTGTATCGAATTGTATCAAACCCTATTTCAAATTATGCACAAGGTGATACTAATGAATATCACGATAGATGTTTGTCTATTTAGACGACCTATTGATCATATCGGCTATCTACGTGACACATATTGAAGTTTTACTCACGGTGACAAAATTATAATAAGTTAACAATTAATGTTGGAAAAAACAAATTTATGCTGCGATAAATCAGGTTTTTTGTTTTTTTGGCCGGGCAGGAGGGATTGCGCGTGTGCTATCAACGTTATATTCCTGGCTAATCACGCTAGTGTGGTTTCTCCAATAACTGACCTTCTGAGGAAGGGTCCTAAGAAGTTTGAATGGTTTCCAGGGGCCCAGGCCGCTTTAGAAATTTTTAAAAACTCTGTTGACCAGCGCACCTGTGGTAGTCAATCCAAATTACTCTTAGGGAGATCTTAATCCGCTGTGATGCTGCCGAAATAATTCAGGGTCGGAACTGGAGCATCCGATAGCGATTCTTAGAGTTACAAAAATGCCGGGCTTATAATGAAGGTTTTTGCTTTACCCTGATAACTGACCACTCGAGTCTTAAATGGTTTTCGTCTCAGAAAAACCTGAGTGGTTAGCTGGCGAGGTGGAACGTCACAGTTCAGCATCTGAATTTTACTATTGTACACCAGAAGGGCACCCGAAACATAGTTCCAGACGCACTTGTATTGTGACCCTATGAAAGAGTTTGTTGAAGACCTTTTGTACCATGCATTTAAACGACTGATTTTGTGGACAATAATTATGCTGGCATAGTTAAGAGGTTGAAGCAAATCCAGGGGCAAACTCATCCATTATCCATCGAAATGTATATATTTGGGTAGAACCGAAACAAATGCGTCACTGCAGAATCTTCTGGTGTGACAGTTATGGATGCTGTTGACAAGTCAATTGATAGCCTTAGATATTGGGAACTCCATGCATAACCCTTAGACGATGGCCTGTCTGACAGACTTCCTTTTAGCTCAAATCAAAAGAAACTTGATACCTTAAAGGTAAGTTTATTTATTTGTTTTTCTTTTCAATTTTTACCATATATATCGGTACATAATTTTCCTAATTAGTTCTTTATTTATTCCCTTCCCACATTGAATATTATGTCAATGATGTGATCGATTGTCTAATAAACAAACGATCTATTATGTATCAGCTATATAGGTCAATCGTACAAAATAAATATATTTTCCTTACTCAGCATAAATGTTTATTTTCATTTCTTTAATAAAGTTTAACTTTTGTAAGTAAAATTAGATTACGATAATATACTCGTAAACACCAGGCCATCTATTAGAACTAGGTTTCTCACTGAACGTCCATGGAAACGCATATACATGGACTTTTTGGGACCGTCCTCACGTTCAAAATCCAATAATACTGTCATTCTAATAGTTTGGACACTCTCACTAAGTATGCCTTCTGGCAGACCCTGCCAAACTCACAGTCACCCAAGATGTTTTTGTATCTCAAGAATAAAGTATTCTTTTGTTTGAGGTTCCTGAATTTATCCATAGCGATAATGGGAAACAATTTACCAGCTATGTATTTCAAATGCTCCTCTCAGACTTACATATCCAACACGTAAAAACAGCAATGTTTTCGCCACAGACGAATGCATCAGAGAGAGTCAATTATTACATCGTCACAGCAATACGTGTGTAAATTCGGTTACCATCCTGTAACGAGTGGCCGGTGTTATAAATTACTGCGAGACTTGCATTGTGTGGCGGACCCGGATATTGGAAGTCCGGTATTCATGCACAGGCTCTCCATCTTCCACTCCAAGTTCCAAGAAAATCTTTAGAACGCTTTTGAAAAGTATTCTCACCAATAAACTTGCGCTAAGCTCATAAGGTACATGCGTTGAACAGTTTTTCCCAAAAATTTGCTCCTTGGTACCTACCAGCTACTGGGGAATGTATTACACCAGTGTACAGATACTGCTGGAAAGAATTTGGATCAAATACATGCCATACCAAATGGAAAGAACATATGCACTGTTTTGAAGTGTTTTGACTCAAACTATTCTTTTTGTTTGTTTCTGAGTTTTCACTTAAAGAATGGCAACAGAATTTTTTGGCATAACAAAAATAAAGAGAGCTACATGATTCCTAAATGGTATATGAAGTATGGATAGGAATCAAACCTGAAAAATATTTGAGTCACGTGTGTGGGTCACTAATTTTGAGAAAGTTGTTTAATAAGTGAGTAGCAGCTAGACTGATGACTATTTGAACTTTTAAAATGATTTTGAGGACTGAAACCTTTCCCAGAATAGTTAAAAAAGTGTTCGTCAGCAGCTCAGAGAGAAGAGGACTGCGAGATAGAATACGACTAGAATTAGAAACGAACGTACTAAAATTACCGAAAAAATTGACTATCATGGTAATTATACCGCTGTTGTGATTGACTATATTTCGAATATGGTAAAGGGTGGTAAAGGGTGAATAAACACAATAAAAAACGCTGGTTGGAAATAAAGCTTTTTATGTAGTATACTTAAACGAAATGTAATCTTTAATAATGTGTGGTGGACAAATTTTTTCCACCTTTTACATATCTCAATAAATAATCGTCATAAATTTAATTTAAATTCTTATCCTACACAATCCTTTTATGTTTTTAAACAAGCAATGAATTCAATAGTTATCCACATTATTTCCATCACCAAAAATCCTGTAGGGTTCAATAAATTTACATATAAAATGTGTATGTATATTGTTCAAAGCAATTACACGGATTGATTGCTCCATAAAATAAAGCGATAATTCGAATCATTTGAACAACTTGATATGACATCTGGATCAAATATCAGATTTTCCCACGCCATTAATGTTTCCAAAGTGTTATGTTACAACGTTTTGCGTGTGAACTCTACAACAAGAATGAAAACTTTTTCTAATCAATTTCCTTTCATTTCATCTCAAAGCGATCATTCTTTTTCTTAGAATCTGTTATCTGATACTATTTTCTTTTTAAATTTAACGAAGTGTATGAATGAAAGTTTGTCAGAGGGAAAATGTTCAAAGACGCTTGTAAGTATCGTGGATTGTTTGACGATGAACAAAATAATAAAAAGTGAAACGAAAGACGATATGATAAAAGATATCTTGGAATTTTTTTTTCTTTTGTTGTGATTTATTGGTCTTGAGTTTCTTAAAAATATTTGTATAGAATAGAGATAGTTTTGTAAAGTAACGGTTTTCTGCAAATAAATCTCATTTCGGAAAATTCTTCAAAAATGTGACAAAAATAAAATTTGATTTTAAAACGAAAGAACAAAAATAATTGAAAAATAAATGAAAGATGATAGCATTTAAGTATAAGTCATAAATTTTCTTTTCAAAATGTTAACAATGTTTATCTGAATGCTTCTACTCAATTCATCCAGTGAGAAAACAATTTCTTTGAAAATCAATTATTGAAAATCTCATTATCTTATTACGTGTACTTCACTTGATGTTGAATTTGTTAATTGGATATTATTGTTGAACAAAAATTTTCATGATTACGATCGAATAATAAATTAACATAATTTCTAAATTATTTGAAGAAAAAAACAACATGAATTCAACGAACTTACATTACACCACAAAAATTGAAATTGGATTGCATAACTTTTAAGCAAAAATCTCATTAAAACAAATTTCAAAACTTTTCACATTTTAGGCAAAACAACATTTGTAATAAACATTTTCCTTTTGGTTATTTTCATTAAAATGATGATTTTCTTTTTTCCCATTGGAAATATCCATCAATGTACTTAAAATTGACACTGAAAATACCGAATAGTTAGTTAATTACCGAATACGAGAATAGTAAAGTGTGAAAAATTAGAAGAGTTGAAATTATTACTGCAAGGATAATGTGTGGGTTAGATGTACATTTTTATATATTTTTTTGAAACTTGTATATATATTTTTTTTTTTTTTTTTTTTAATAAAATGTGTTGTGTAATAGGGTTTAGAATATGTGTCACAACAACACATAAATACCTTTTAAGACCTAGGTCTAGACCTGGGTCCCACAACAACTGGCGTTCTGAGGTGTAGATTAACGCTTTTTTTAAACATCTGTGGGTTGAAGCCACCTGAGACTAAGTGTCTATATATTATTGATAATTCATATTTTAATATAAATAATGGCATTATAATTAACTTCTCAACCAATTTTGGTTTTAACACTATTTTAGTATTTTAATACCAGTCTAAACATAGAAATCGATCAATAATTAATTTAATTACTATATATGCGTAAAGTTACGATTCATCAAACTATAGCCCATGATTGCTCAATGTTCAACATTTAACCGGTTTGAAAGTTCAAAATATAATTCCGATTCTGTTACGAAGCTGTTTTCCCCGTATAAATTCATTTGTCTAAACAACTTCTTCTGCATGAATTAACGAGTGCAACTTATCGTCTTTTATTCATATCTTTTTCAACCTGTTTTGATTTACTAGGTCATTTTGATGTGCTGTTGGTTCATGAATTTTTTTATATTTACTTGGACATTTTGTAATTTTGAGTGAGTTCCTAAATATACTCAACTTGTTGTTTCTAACTTTAATTTTTGATTTAAAAGATTACAATAAAGGTAGAAACACAACATGGACGATAACGTCGGACGATAAAAAATTTCAACGACAATTTCACTGTTGTAACCACAACAGAGGCGTCAGCGTGAAAAGCCTTCAAAAATAAAATTGCATAAACTAAAATACTTTGTTCTTTGTCAACATGAATTTCACAAATTTCATTTATAAAAATAACTAGTTTTTACTAATAAGTAAATAATAATAATTTTTCTACTAATAACTAATTTTAAAAATAAAATACAAAATACAAATTATGAAAATATATAAATGATTAAAAACGAAGTTTGAACATAAACTGAAAATTCAGTTGACAACTCAAAACAAAACGATTACAACCTCAGAAACGCGAAAAACATCAGAAAATCATATTTTTCAGTTGGCGGCACTGTCACAATAACATTAAAAATTACCCTTGCAGCCAAATAAAAATAAAATTGATATCTGGCAATAATCATCGCCGGCGATAAATTAGAAATAGAATCTAAATTTTCTCCGACGAAAAAAGCTTTTTTGTTTATCGCTGTAGTTGTGTTTGAAATGTATGTATCCTGTGTATTCTAATGTTACTAACGTCGTCGTCGGACGAATTCGCCCGTGTTGTGTTTCTAGATTAAATGTTGTAATGTTCATACGTTACATATAGATTAAAAAAAGATTTTGATTAAATTAAATAGAAAATTTTAGTAAAATTTTTCTTAGTGAAATTTCTTTAGTACAATTTATAGTTTAATTGAAATTTATTTAGTTTATGTATTTAGTTTAATTAAAGTTAAAAAAAATTAGTAGAATTTAGTTGTTAAGTGAAGTTTTTAGATCAAATCAATTTTAATCAAATTTTTGGAACAAATTATTATAGATTGTAGTTGAATAACGGGCAAATTAATAGAAAAAAATCTTTTTTGTTTGCTGTGTAAAATTTAATTATTTTGACATTATCCGAGTGAACTGCAGTTAATTTATTATAAGATTCTGTGAAACATTCACAACCATTTTAACTACAAGATATAGGAGTGGGACTAAAATTCTTATAAAACCTATTTCAAGTAGCGTTGTTTTGTGCATGCTTTATTTGGTTCAACCTTGTAATGGCGGTCGATAAATAAAAGACAGGACAGTCGATCGGAATTAAATGAAATGGGTTTGTGACAGTATTTTACTACATCATTGAAAATATTGCCGACAAATTCAACAATCGCCTGACATAATGGCTCTTTTTTTAAAGAAGCTTACTCGATTTTATACTATTAACTGTTTTCGTATATATATCGTACGTTAAATTTGGTGAAGATGATCCGTTAATTAGGTTTAAGTAAATCTTTTTAAACGTTTAAATGTAGTAATTGTAGTAGTAGTGATGTTGGTGTGACGGTTTTGGTTTCTTCGGTCTTTGGGGTTAACAGAGTCACACTTTTTTGTTTTGCTTATTACAGTTTTTTTACATGCACATTGAATTATTTGTACTGAAATGGGAGATATTATACTGTTCGAACACACATGGCTGAAGCTGGATGGATTAAAACTCTGACAGGCACGCAGTCCTCCGATTGATTCTTGTTAGTGAGTCACTAGCAGGCTCTGTAATCAGATTGCCAACCTGAATAGGCCCCGCGAAATAAACAGAATAAAGAGCAGTTGGTAACATTGCAGCAAATATTTCTGAAATCAGGATTGCTTTAGGTCATATTGTGTATCTTTCTATCAGAGTTACACCATACAGATGAGCTTCCGACGTGAAATTATATTTATTTATGTACCCTGAAAAGTATAATTTGGTTTATTCTACAGTATTAGCTCACCAAAATTAACTTTTTGAGCAAATATTGTAGAATAAATAAAATAATTTTATCCAATGCAAATGAGCTTGTGTGATGTGTCTGTAAACTAGTCATTTTTTAAGATAACAGTGGGAGTCATTAATTAAATAGCAGACTTTATGCCCTTAACGAAAATAAACGTGCATTTGCCTTTTGATGAGACTGTTGTAAAATAAATGGACGAAATATAGGGTTGATATTCGTTGTCCGTCGTACTTCCTTTTTCCGTTCTCATTACTTATAGTGATATATGTACTATAGATTTATTCGAAAATAAATGCAAAACATTTTCCACAAACTGCTCAACCCTCTTGTGTATAAAAACACAATCATTTAAAACATTCTCCAGTACATCTGACACTTCCGGGAAGCTAGTATCAATTTTATTTTCTATTCATTTTTTTTGTTTTACAAAAAAAAGAATTAACCGAAAAAGAATTACAAAATAAACAATTTTAATCTAAAATAAAAGTTATGCTGACGAGCTCTTTTTTTGGGCTCGTTCCGTCGAACTTTATGAGTTTTTGTTCTTGGTAAACATTATAGTTAAGGTTTTGTTTGTTTGTTTTTTTTTTCATATCAAAGAATGTTAATCTAATTTACATAAGATAGGGAGAGGTGTGGCTTGGCGGCTCATTTATCTGAAGAACCTGAGTGGGAATTAATGCACGCCTCATATTGTGTTAATCTTTTATTTCCAATTTTCTTGTGAGTGAGGTCAGTCAAAAGAACCGCGTGCTATTTGAGCTAGTGGCAGGGTGTCTTCCATCTGTATTGTGTATCTGTAACAAAACCAACACCTCTTACTACAAGAAGGTGCCCAATGTGGAATCGATAGCGACAATGTCTGGGGCTTTGGATCCAAACAAGGTTGTTCTAGAGACAATAATTTTTTGATTGGTATTTTCAGATTTTTGTTTTTCATTTTTTTGTATACCACAGCAGTGATAATTAGTCTTTCAGGCTAATCCCAGGAAATTTTTTTGTTAATGTTAAAATTTTTAAAATTATTGTTCATTGTTTATTTTGAAATTTTTTTTAATTTTTCATATTTTTCAAATTTATGAATTTGGTGAGCTATTTAAAATTTTTGAGTTTGTTTTGAAATATTGAAATTACTTCGGTTATGAAAAAACCAAAGTATTGAATTCATGAGCCAAAAGTGAAATTCTTACCTCCATTTTTTTGGCATTTTTCGACGTCTTAGGACCTACTGATTCTAAAAAAGCAAAAAAAAATGTATGGTCTGGTCTGTCTGCCGGCCAGCCGTCACAACCGACGAAATCTAGAAAACCGCTGGACGGATTTCAAAAACTTTTTTTTCTAAAAATAGGTATACTCAATGGAAAGAACCGAAAGGACGATGTGTTCCATAACTGTACCAGAAGTGTGTCCAAAAATCGTCAAGTGTGTAAGAACGAGGAAACTTGCATATTTTTTTGCTTAAAAAAGATTCATTTTAAGTGCTTACGAATAGAAACCTTGATTTTAACAAATCTTGATGAGCGGATTAGATTATTGCATTAAAAGTTTGTCAAAAAAATGTTGTCAAGTGTGTCAAAAGAATAATTTTACTTCGGTTTATTTATTTTTTACCCAATTTTTTGGGAAAAATAAAATTAATTATTTGTATGACATGAAATTTTATTATTACTATAGAGAATTATGGCACTATAAGTTTGACAAAAAAATAATGTCAAGTGTTGCAAAAGAATGATTTTCATTTCTTTTTTTAGAAAATAAAATTAGTTATTTGGATGAAATGAAATGTAATGAACATGATATTATTATTATTGAGAATTTTATTGCATTATAAGTTTGTCAAAAAAATATTGTCAAGTATGTCAAAAAACTGATTTCATTTATTTTTTAGCCAATTTTTTGGAAAAAAAATTTATCTGTTTGTATGAAGTAAATGTAACGTAAATGTGACATGGAAATTTTTGAATTTGTTATAGTTTTTGAAATATTTTTGGAATTTTGAAAAAGTTTGTATTTTTGATTTTGTAAGAATTTTTAGGATATTTTTAGAGTTTTGAAAAATTTTGAATTTTTGATTTTATTATAATTTTTGGAATTTTGAAAAAAGTTTCAATTTTTGATATTGTTATATTTTTTGCAATATTTTTAGATATTTGGAAAAAGTTTGAATTTTGAGTTTTTGGAATCTCATTAGAATTCAGAAAAAGTTTAAATATTTGATTTTATTCTAATTTTTGGAATATTTTTGGAATTTTGAAAAAAGTTTCAATTTTTAATTTTGTTATAATTTTTGCAATATTTTCAGAGTTTTTGAAAGAAGTTAAACCTTTGATTTTGTACTAATTTTTGGATTATTTTTAGGATTTTGAAAAAAGTTGGATTTTATTTAATTTTTACAATATTTTTGAAATTTTGAAAGAAATATGAATTTGTGATTTTGTAATATTTTCTCGAAATGCTAAACGGAGAGGTTTTTGAGGAGTTTGCTGATTGCATCATCTTTTCACTAATGGCAATTCTTCACGAGGATGAAGTTTCCCGAAACGAGCGTAGCGAGGGAAGGGAATTATCCGAGTGAAGAATTGCCATCATTATATGCGAATACAAGATGCTATTTTATCCCCGACTGAAAAATATTTCGATTAATTTCCAGTTTGCCTGCTAAAGTTTTTATCGCCATATTGAAATATGTAAATCGTAGATAGCATAGAAAAACGATACTTAAATTTATTATTTTATATTACTTCGGTCTGAAAAACCTAAGTATTACATTCATGAGCTAAAAATGAGATTCTTACCACCTTTTTTTTGGCATTTCTCGACGTTTTAGGACCTACTGATTCTAAAAAAGCCAAAAAAGGGTTTCTGTCAGCCGGCCGTCACAACCGACGAAATCTAGAAAACGGCTGAAGGGATTTAAAAAATTTTGAATTCTAAAATAAGGTACACTCAATGGTAAGAGCCGAAAGGACGATGTGTGCGATAACTGTACCGGAAAAGTGTCGAAAAAATCGTCAAGTTGTTTTGAAATATGCATATTTTTTGCTTAAAAAACGTTCATTTTAAGTGATTACGAGTAGGAACAAAGAATGTGGAGAAATCTGGATGGTCGGGATTGGTATTTGAGATCAAAAACTAGATTATTGCATTAGAAGTTTGTCAAAAAAATGTTGTCAAGTGTGTCAAAAGAGAGATTTTTATATATTTTTTTACCCAATTTTGTGGGAAAAAATAAAATTAATTATTGGTTTGAAATGAAATTTTATTATTATTATTGCGAATTATGGCATCATAAGTTTGTCAAAAAAATGTTTTCAAGTGTGTTAAAAGAAAGATTTTTATTTATTTTTTACCCAATTTTTTTGGAAAAAAACAAAATTAATAATTTGTATGACATGAAATTTTATTATTATTATAGAGAATTATGGCATTATAAGTTTGTCAAAAAATAGTGTAAAGTGTGTCAAAAAATTTTACCCAATTTTTGGGAAAAAAAATGTAGCTGTTTTTATGACGTAAATGTAATTGAAAATGAAATTGGACATGGACAGTTTTGAATTTGTTATAGTTTTTTAAATATTTTTGGAATTTTGAAAAAAGTTTGTATTTTTGATTTTGTAATAATTTTTGCAATATTTTTAGAATTTTGGAAAAAATTTAATTTTTGATTTTGTAAGAATTTCTGGGATATTTTTGGAATTTTGAAAAATTTTAAATTTTTGATTTTATTATAATTTTTGTAATATTGGAAAAAATTTCAATTTTTGATTTTGTAATAATTTTTGCATTATTTTTAGAATTTTGGAAAAAGTTTGAACTTTTAAGAATTTTTGGAATATTGTTGGAATTTATAAAAAGTTTAAATATTTGATTTTATTCTAATTTTTGGAATATTTTTGGAATTTTGAAAAAAGTTTCAGTTTTTGATTTTGTTATAATTTTTTGCAAAATATTTTTAGAATTTTGGAAAAAATAGAGTTTTTGAATTTTATATATATTTTTAGAATTTTGAAAAAATTTCAATTTTTGATTTTGAAAGAGTTTTTGGAATACTTTTAGAATTCTGAAAAATTTTAAATTTTTGATTTTATTATAATTTTTGGAATTTTGAAAAAAGTTTGAATTTTTGATTTTGTAATAATTTTTGCAATATTTTTAGAATTCTGGAAAAGTTTGAATTTTTAAGAATTTTCGGAATTTTCGTAGTCTTGATATCTCAGAGCTGTTGAAACTGATTTTTATATATGTAGTGTTCATGTTTTAACCTTGTGATATTACTATACTATATTACTACATATACTACACTACAGATGAAGTTTTTAATTAGGGATATATTTAATAAACAATAGAACTGTTGAAGAATTTAACTATAATCACTAGTTGTGATATGAATACAATTACAATGGAAGACATACGAATGGAAAGCATATATTCTTTAGTAGTCGTGGATAAACTAAATTAAAACCGAAATGTGGTTTGTGACTTTGGTGCAACAATTAAGTTATATTATTATTACCGTTCAACAATCGTGAGCATCATTGGCACAACGATTGGCTATTATTTTAATTTTGTATTAAACAATCGCCGGAACCATTAGCGCATTTATTTTTAGTATAAAAACTTGGATTATAGTCACTAAAACTGGCTAATGTAAAGAAGTATGGCGGTTTGGATCAGTTACAAATAATGAGTGAGTGAAACGTTTTATTTAATTAAAAAAAATTGTATTCGATGTAGTGATTGATTGTGATGGTCTTGGTTCCTCTGGCTTTTGTGGTCATCAAAATCCCGGTTCAATCCGCATTTACGATGGGGTTAGGAGAAATCTATTCAAACTCACAGACTGAAACCAAATGGCATTTTAATCCAAAGGCACGAAACTCCTCGTATGTTCCTGATTCTGGTTCCATCATCAGGAACGCACGGTGTTCGTTGCATGGTCTTCTTCAGCTATGGAAGAACTTCAATCGCTAACTTGAAAAATTTTCTTTTTTTAAATAACTACGATACATCACAGAATAAAAAAATCATATCGTGAACGGCAAAAAAGTTATAGACGTATCATAAAAATTTTTTTATTTTCATTTTTGTAAATGTGTTTTGTGTTGTATTGTATCCAAAAATTATTTTACTGTAACATTTTTTCTGTACATATAATTTTCTATGATTTGATGTGTTTACAAACGAAAAAATATAACAATGAAAAAAGGATAATAGAATTTATTACGGTTTTGTGGATAATTTTTTGCCATTTGCCACTTCATACTTTCATATCTGTTTATAAGAGACATGCGCTGTACCACAGTCTAAAACATTTCTAGCTATCAAAATAGAAACATTGAAAAACAGATATTGTGATTCTCCGAATACTAGTCTGCATAGGCACAAATCAAGAATTTCACTTTCCAGTTGAGGTAGTACGACGATTCTACGTAAGATAAGAACTGGAAAAATAGATATAAGAATTCATCTAAAATAGTTCATTTTTAACGCTAAACTTTATGAAAAACCATTAAAAGCATTTATCAGGCAACGGAATTCCAATGAATTCCGACTAAAAAGTTTTTTCTCGAAGTCATAATACAAAAGAGAAAAGAGAAGAGAAGCAAGGCGTAGCTTGCATAATGGTTCTGTCGTCTGCAATATTACGCTTTATATTTCTGTTGCAATTTAAAGTTAAAATAGTATTTTGTAATTGAAATTGTTGAGTCGGAGTGACGTGAATAATCCATAATATATGTTTTAAATATTTTTTAATAATAACAAAAACACCAATTTTTATTCACTTATTTTTTATTAACGACCGGTTTCGATTTTTAAAAAATCATCGACAGGTTTAATTTGCAATACATTGCAAATTAAACCTGTCAATGATTTTTTGAAAATCGAAACCGGTCGTTAATAAAAAATGAGTGAATAAAAATTGGTGTTTTTGTAATTATTAAAAATATTTAAAACATATAGTATTTTGTGATAAGGAAATTACCCTGTATTCGATCCTACTGAGCGGAAGGAAGTTTCTCTTACAATATGCATATTGCTTTTAAAATTTGTGCTTGTTATTCGTGATAGTTGAATTTCAGGTCCCACGTTATGCTAAAGTTTAGTCTTCAGAAGTTAATATGAATGAACACCGCTTCAAACCCAAAATAGTCGCTAAACTTTTAAAGAGGTAGACAACAACAAAGCCTCGGAAATGGACAACATTCCACCTATTATTTTAAAAACCTTTTCTAAGGAACTTGTTGAAGTGGTTAATGATATTTTTAGTGTATTTTGTTTTATTTTATAATTTTAGCAATAAAAAATTCACGTTTGATTTTAATAAAAAATACACTGTTTTATTTTTATTTTAATTTGTAGAAAAAAACAAGTTTTGAATTTAAATTAATTGCAATAGATATTTGCTTTATTACAGCCAGAATTCAAGTGATTTTTTAAATTACAAATTGTTGATAAGAAAGAAATTATATTTTATATTTAGATTTTCAGGGCTGACCATTATGGTTTTCTTATATTAATTCTTTTGCTATAATAATTAAAATAGACCCAGAAATAGTTCGAACATCCTCCGCCCATAAGAAATATAATTTCTTATTTTAGCTTTTATAGTTAAATGTGAAATTAAATTTTAAAGCAAAAATTAATATAATAACAAAAGATACATACAATTATTCGACCAAGAATCCATTTGTTTGGTGGAATATTTTCTTACTTGATGCACACGATATCGTCAACTTGAATGTTGTCATATTGAGTTTGCCATTTGTTGCGCTGATTCAAAGTATTTAAGTAATCTCGTGACCATGACAGGAACACCTCTTCGTGATGCGAAACGACGTAATGCAGCAATGAAGGCCTCTGATGTCAGATCACTCACTAATTCAAGATGAACGGCTTTGACTGCTAAGCAAACAAATATTGCTATGTAGCCTTTTGTACTTGGAGCGTTTCTTCTTTTGCTATTTCGAATTTGAATGGGTCCAGCATAATCAATTCCAACCTTATTGAATGGTCTTGATTTTGTGACACGACAAGTTGGCAAAGTTCCCATCAGCTGTTTTGAAGTTGCTGCTTGATTTCTTACACAAATAACACAGTTACGTATAACTAGTTTTACTTCATTTTTTATGCCAAGTATCCAATATCTATGCCGAATAATGTTTGTAAGCAAAGATGTCCCTGCATGCAAATTTCTAATATGCTCTTGGACGATCAGCAATTTGTTAAAAATATGACCTTTTGGAAGAATAACTGGATGTTTTATTTCAAAAGCTGACGACATATTTTCTAGACGACCACCAACACGTAATAAACCATCTGCATCAATAAATGGTGTTAATGATATCAATTTATGTTTTTTGCTTAATTGATCCTTTTTTTGTAGTGTAGTGATCTCTGAAGAAAATGCTTCCAGTTGAACATGTTTAAGTATTCTAATTTCAGCCATTCCTTTTTTAACGAGCGCATATAGACCACTGCTCCATATGCTTGTTCTGACGCATCACAGAATGCATGGATTTGTGTTTGAGCTGATATTTCTCCTGGCAGTAGACATCTAGGAATTCGTTTATTTTCTAAGGAATTAAGTTCTTTGTAAATACAATGCCACCGCTGTACGACATCGTTAGGTAATCGATCATCCCAATCCAATTTCATTAGCCAAAGTGACTGGAGTAGGATTTTGAGTTTGATTATTGCTGGTGAGATCCATCCCAATGTATCAAATATTCTAGATGTTTCGGATAATAACTTTCTTTTAGTTGGAATCTCAATTTCATTAATTTTAACCTTAAAAGAAAATATATCAGCTTCTGGATGCCAGTATAAACCAAGCGTTTTAACTGTTGAATTCTCTTCAATGTCTTTGATTTCTAACTCATTTGTGTCTTCAGCTACAGTACTTAGAAGTTTTTTTGAATTGGATTGCCATTTTCTCAAGTTAAATCCTCCAGATTTCATAATGAATGAAATTTGATCCCGAATTATTTCAGTCTCTTCTTCTGTATCTCCGCCCGTGAGAATATTATCCACATAAGTTTCAGTCTGAATTCGACGAGATGCTTCCGGAAATTGTTGTGAATTATCTTTAGCAAGCTGCAGAATAGTTTTTATTGCTAAATATGGTGCACTGGTTGTCCCGTATGTCACCGTTTTTAGCCTAAAGTGCTGAATTGGCTTTGTTCTATCGGTTCTCCAGAGTATTCTTTGATAATCTGTATCTGGCTTATCAATGAGAATCTGCCTATACATTTTTTCACTGTCGGCTGCGAAAACAACCTTATACATCCTAAATCGAATAATTATAGACATTAAATCATTTTGAATCTTTGGACCTGATATCAATAATTCATTTAGAGAGACACCTGTTGTTGTTTTACATGAACCATCAAATACAATTCGAAGTTTAGTCGTGGTGCTGCTCTCCTTAACAACGGCATGATGGGGTAAATAAAAGCTTTCTTGTTCTGATATTTTTAATTCATGTTCAGGAATTATTTCCATATGCTTGAGGGTAAGATATTCTTCCATGAACTTTTTATATTCTTCCTCAAGCTTAGGGTTTCTCAGAAATCGTCTTTCCATGGCAAGTAATCGAATTTTAGCCTGAATCAGAGAGTTTCCTAATTTATTTTGTGCTTCCTTAAAAGGTAGTTTCACTAAATATTTGCCATCATCAGTTTTCTGGTGCGTTGTTTCATATAACCTTTCACAAAATTCCTCTTCTAAACTTAGATTATTACTTGTGGGTATATCTTCAATTTCCCAAAATCTCTTCATTAAATTGTAGATATCTTCTTCTAATGGCATAGGTTGAACTGTTGTATGGAATGTTTGCAGTTTTGTTTCTTGAGTTTGGTTAGGCGTACCAGCAAATGTCCAACCAAATTTAGTCCCTTGAGCAGATGGAAAACCATACCAATGTAATATTTCGGCATTAATTGTGTTCAGGTAAACATCCGATCCAATTAAGATATCGATGTCATCAGGAATATTAAACCTTGGATCGGCTAACTCAAGCGATGGAAGATGTGTCCAGGTTGAAATATCAAGTTCAATAGCTGGTAGTTTTGATGTTATTTGGTTGACAACTAATGCTTTGATGTTGACAACAAATTGCTGACCAAAACGTGAAAACAGTTTTATATTAATTGCTCCTTTTGAATATCCTGCTCGTGTTGATGCAAGGCCTTTTATTAGTACACAGGAATGTGAACGTCTAAGACCAAGCCGCTGCGCACAAGATTCAGTCACGAACGATGACTGTGCTCCAGGATCCAAAATAGCTCGTGCAAATTGTAACTTTCCCAAAGAATCCTCAGCAAATGTCAATGCTGTAAACCATAAT
Source organism: Diogma glabrata (assembly GCA_963693315.1). NCBI lineage: Eukaryota > Metazoa > Arthropoda > Insecta > Diptera > Cylindrotomidae > Diogma > Diogma glabrata. Next base: position 353,637,542 of record OY856187.1, read on the forward strand.
GTATGACATGCTTCCTGAGAACCTTGGACAAAAAAATTGTTCACTTCTGGATCGTTAGTACATGCAGTAGTATCGTCTGATTCATGCATGTGTTTATTTCGAAGAATGTTGGCTTGAAATGGCATATGCGGTGTGTTGGTAGTTGAATCTGGATTCTCAGCGCTTAAATGCGCCTTAGTAGTTAGTGGACAGGTTTTGTTTTGAATCGATGATGAAGGCTGTTGCAATTGCCTTGATGATTGATGTAATTCAGATGTTTGCTGAACTGAATGTGTTTGTGCTGATGGAGAGTGTAGCAGAGTATGTTGTTTTCTGTGGCATATAAGACATGATGACCTCTGCTTACAGTTACTACTACCATGGCCAGAACGCAGGCAATTGTAGCAGACTCCGCACTGATTCACAAAATTTCTTCGCATTTCAATGTCAAAATTTTTAAAACTAGGACATTTATAAAGGTAGTGTTCTTGACTACAAGCAGGACAATTAACATATTTAACTGGGTCAGTTGCGAGATGAACCTTGGTTGTAAGCTTCTGTTGACTGTATACCTTCCTTTGGGATACATCGCAAGTTTCTAGCGCATCACAACGATTAGTCATAAACTTTAGAAAATCCTTTAATGTGGGATAATCTTTATCTATAATGCTCGTAGCCCATAACTGTCGACTTTCAATATCAACTTTATTCAACAGTATGTAGATTAACCATGGATCTCGGCTTTCAGCGTCATTCCCTATCGCTCTCAATGCTCGTATAACTTCATCGGAAACATCGGTTAATTGCCTTAATTCTTTTGCATTAGAATGGCTTGTTGGGCGTTGTTCCATAAAAGTTTTAATAAGTGAGGTAATAATAACCTTTTTCTTATTATAACGCTCAACTAATTTTTCCCAAGCCTCCATACAATTTGCCTCGGTTGAGTTAAAATGACGAATTATGGCAGCTGCTTCACCTTTCAAAAGCGTTTTTAATATTTGGAACTTATGTACATTTGAAATTGAGACATTATCATGTACAGTTGTAACATACAAGTCATGAAACGATGGCCATAAATTGTAATCGTCAGCGAATGGTTCAATTTGCACTTTTGGGACCTTAGTATTTTTATAAGCATTGCGATCCATGCCTTCATAAAATGATTTTTGTTGAGCTACAAATTCACCCAATGTATGATTTAAATCTACATTTGGCATTTCATCTACGGGTATACGCCTTTTGGCTTCCTTGTTCAATTTAGCGCGAGTAGAGTAATATAATTTCTCAAAAGCCAAAGCAACTGACTCTTGACCTTGAACGACACAAACCTTTTCATCTATGGTATTGAATTCAGTCCACAAAAGCTCCAATTTCTCAAGACGAGGCTCAATTTCTTCTAATATTGTATTTGCTGTAATTGCATCAGCAAATTTCTTCATTTCTGACACAGAATCAATAATGCGATCGCGTAACTTTATGTTTTTTTCCGCCATTTTATCAAATTTTACTAAATTGAATGTCTAAGTTCAATAAAATAACTCAATAATTTCAATAAATATTCAATTTAAATTCAATAAATAATTCAATAAAATAATTCTATAATTCAACTACAATTTAAATATAAATCACTAACATCACAAATATAACTAATCAAAAACACTTAATTGTCTTGATGTTAAATGTCCACACTACTTTTATTGTCTTTTCCAATCAGATATAAATATAAAAAAACGTCTTTATGATTATATATTTATAAATAAAATCAAATATTTCTTTATTTTAGGAACAATTCAGATTGTACTTAGCTTGATTGCAAAGGCAGTTTGCAATATTTTCCAAATTGATGAAACCGCGTCAAATCAAGCGTCGCTTGGTCTGATGTGTTGATTCCTAAAATTCTTCTCCTTTTACGGCAATCCGGCTCGAAGGACCAAATGTTGAAGTGGTTAATGATATTTTTAGTGTATTTTGTTTTATTTTATAATTTTAGCAATAAAAAATTCACGTTTGATTTTAATGAAAAATACACTGTTTTATTTTTATTTTAATTTGTAGAAAAAAACAAGTATGAATTTAAATTAATTGCAATAGATATTTGCTTTATTACAGCCAGAATTCAAGTGATTTTTTAAATTACAAATTGTTGATAAGAAAGAAATTATATTTTATATTTAGATTTTCAGGGCTGACCATTATGGTTTTCTTATATTTATTCTTTTGCTATAATAATTAAAATAGACCCAGAAATAGTTCGAACAGAACTTGAACCAACTTTGACTAAGATATTCTACCAACCGTACAAATCTGGTATATTTCCCCCGTGCTGGAAGTTGACAAATGTTTAGCTTGTCCCCAAAAAGGGACCATAACCCTATATCTCAAATTATAGGCCATTAGCTTTACTATCGGTTCCATCCAAATTCGACGAGCATTATATTCATTACACACATTTCAAAATTTCTGGAAGTAAATCATTTAATAGCCGACAGCCAATACGGTTTTCGAAACAAAAGATCAACTACCAATCTATTAAACTATGTAGCGCATTGTTGGAATAGCATACTTCCAAGGCATTCGATCGAGTCTGGCATGCCAATTTAATCAACAAAGCTCGTTGAATATGGTTTTCATCCCAATGTTGTGAAGCTGATTCAAAATTTTCAATCTAACCGATACATTTCGGTCTCCTTAGACGAATTTTTTATCTGAGTCTAAGCTAATTAACGCTGGTGTACTTCAAGGCTCAGCATTGTCTCCAACCCTATTTTTGATTTATATCAACGAATTGTTGAAAATCACCAGCAACCCAATAAATAGTTCTGTATATGATAGTACTCTGCACAAGTCGTTCGAGCTCCTTCCTTCAAAAGGTAAAATGCACAAACAAATTAGTCCCACCAGGAGAGACTGCCTTAAACGTGAATAAAGACCTTAAAAAAGTCGCCGATTGGGGTGACCAATACCTGGTCAAATTCAACTCTACCAAAACACAGCTGATGGTTGTTTCCAGATCAGAGACCGAGTTCACCAAAGATATTTTATTCAGTATGTGTGATGCACCAATAGGTGAATGTAAAAACATTCGTTTATTGGGTGTCACAGTTTCAAATGACCTACTCTGGAACGTTCATGTAATGGCCATAGCAAAAAGCGCGTATAAAACTCGGCCTCCTAAATGGATGCAAAGATTTTTTCACTCCATACCAATTGCTCCATGTTTAGCAAGTCCTATATACGTCCCTGTATGGAGTACTGTTGTCAAGTTTGGGTGCTGCTTCTGTTTCCATCTTGGCCCTCTCCGTCTCTGTTCAAAAGCGGGCTATACGAATTGTGGGTGATCGAGATTTGACCTCAAAACTTGATTCCCTAAAACATCGTCGCACTGTTGCTGACCTCGTTGTTTTTTACAAATGTTGTCATAAACAGTGCTGAGATGAAATCAGTAGTATCATGCCTCAAGTTTATTCTTACCCCCGTTTCACTCGGCAATCGGCTAACGCAACCAGTCAAGCAGTCGAGATCCCGCGATGTCATACTAGCAGATCACAGAAAGACTTCTTTGTCCGAACTGCATACAAATTACAAATGGAATAGTTTGCCGGAATCCATAGTATCAGGTGGTTTCAATCCGCAGAGGTTTAACAAAAGCGTTCATCAAAATTTTAGAACGTAAGTTGTTGTGGGACGTACGTCTTAAAAGGCATTTATGTGTTATTGTGACACGTATTGTAAACCTCATAAACACTTTTTTCGGCAAATGGCTGTAAAGTTAAACTTTACTACCGCTAGGGAGTTAGCTAAAGTCTTACTTTTTAGCCTGACAGCAAAAGTAACGTCTAGCGACCGCAAAGGTAACGCCATTTTTATTTTATATTACGGAGGCTGTAAAGTAGCATTTGTTATATGTTAGTTTGTTATTTTTTCAAGCATATTAACATAACGTATAACCAATAACCATGACAAAAAAAAATAAGTTAATTCTCATATTATGAAATTTTGAAAAGGCTGCTTTGATAAAAAAATTTTATTCATACAAATTTAAATGTTTTTTTCTCTTTTTTGGAGTAATTATGACGTACAAATTCATATTTATAAAAAGCTTGATGTATTAATTTCATATTTATAAAAAATTTAAACGTTTGCCGAAAAAATAGTATATTTAATTCGGAGCGAAAGTGACTTTTTGTGTTTCGTCAAACTATAGACTCAACACAAAAAGTATCACTTTAGCTGCTAATTAAATAATGTACTATTTATTTAAAAAAAAAGTCTTTATGTATAAATATATATTTTTTGGCTTACTCGTTGTAGTTAATGATTCTTTGGTTATTACGATATTTTTATTTTGAAAACTGATGTTTCATAAATATAAGCGTTAAAATATAGCATATGCTCGGTAGTGCAGCTTCCAATATTGGCAGTGGACTGTATTTTATTTCGATGAAAAATTTTGAAAATACCGGAACTACAACTTGTACATAATTTTTCAATAGATCAGGAGACAATTCGATGAAATGGCAAAACGGTGATAATTGATTACTTAACACACACCCAAACAGGCTATGTTCGATGATACAATGATGATACTGAACTAATAATAATCGTTGATATAATAATGATATTAAATTAATTAAAGCCTAAACAGGCTGTATTCGATGATATAACAATGATATTGATTTAATATACGCCTAAACAGGCTGCGTTCGATGATACAGCAAATGATATTGAACTAATATACGCCTACACAGGCTGTGTTCGATGATATAGCAAACGATATTGACTTAATATACGTTTAGGCGTATGTTTGATTATATAGCAAATGATATTGAATTAATATATGCCTAAACAGGCTATGCTTGATGATACAACAATGATATTGAATTAATTTACGCCTAAACAGGCTATGTTCGATGATATACTAATGATAGTGAATTAATGTATGCCTAACAGGCTATATTCGATGATATACAATTAATGTACGCCTAAACTGGCTATGTTCGATGATATAATATTGATATTAACTTAATTTACGCCTGAACAGGCTTAATTTACGTCTAAATCGGCTATGCTCAATGATACAACAATGATTTTGAATTAAGCTACGCCTCAACCGGCTATGTTCGATGATATAATAATGATATTACCTTAATTTACGCCTAAATAGGCTATTCTCGATGAAACAACAATGATATTGAATTAATTTACGCCTCAATCGGCTATGCTTGATGATATACTTATGATAGTGAATTATTATACGCCTAGCAGGCTATGTTCGATGATATAGAATTAATTTACGCCTCAACAGGCTATGTTCGATGATATAATATTGATATTAACTTAATTTACGCCTGAACAGGCTTAATTTACGTCTAAACAGGCTATGCTCGATGATGCAACAATGATTTTGAATTATATTACGCCTCAACCAGCTATGTTCGATGATATAATAATGATATTACCTTAATTTACGCTTGCAGCCAAATTCTGTAACTGTGAAGCGGTGAGGTAATAAGTTTTTTACTACCTCACCGCAAAAATATCTAAGTGAGTGAAGTTTTAAAATTATAAAGTTAACACTGACTTTTTGTTTGGCAATAAAATGAACCGTTTCTTTTGTTGTTATTGACATTGTGTCAAAAAACACAATAACGTCAATGTGATTTGATTTTTTAAAATTGCATTTCTGAATTAAATACCGATTTATTTTTCAAATTTATTATTTTAAATATTTATATATATTAAAATTTGTAAACGTTTAACGTTTAAATTGTGTTAAAAGTTAAAATAAACATTTAATTTTATATACTGTTGACGTTTGACAGTGCGACGCTTGATATTAAATTTTTTAACATTCAAATCGCATATAGAATCGCAAAAATGGTAAAATGATAAGAAATTAATGATAAAATCGAAATAAAGAAAATTTTAACACTTCACCACTTCACAGTTACAGAATTTGGTTGTTGAACAGGCTATGCTCGATGATATAATAAATGATGTTGAATTAATTTACGCCTGAACGTGTTCGACGATAACTGATGACATTAAATTAATATACGCCTCAACTCAACAGACTATGCTCGATGATACAACAAATGATATTAAATTAGTTTTTCGCCTAAACAGGCTATTTTCGAGGATAATTGATTCAGGATGATAGTAATGTCATCGTATGCGGTCATCTACAAAAAAATATGTTAGGAACAAAAACCACATGTTACTTGAAGCACCAATGCCGATCTCAACAAGCATAACCAAACTTTTCATAGTGATAGCACTTAAACCTCAGTACAAAAGAACCAATTTTCACTTTGATTTAAAAATTCTTTATTTAATTTTTAGCTAATTTATACATTTGAATATAACAATTTCTTAACTCACTAGGTTATAGAAAAAACGACATAATGAGTCGTTCTTTTGAAATTTGGTTTTAAAGTTACCCTGAATTAGATTTTCCATAAATTTTTCTCAAATTGAACACACATGGTTTTTATCTCGCCTTTACTATTTGAAAGCCAATTTTGATGTTTTAGGTCGTCCCGAACACGAATTGCATCTATGTAAAGCTGCTTGCAAAAATCTACTCAAACTATAAGTTAAATAAAACTTTAAACATATGTTTATAAATTATATTAAAATAAATTATTAATCAAACATTAATAACTCGAATAAATTGGTCATTATGTTTGTTTTTCGATAACGTCAATATCTATAACATAACATTAATGACACCATATATCATCTACTACTAATTTATAGCCTATTTATGTACATGAGAGCCTAATTTTGTAATTCTCTCTGCAACTTTAGTTTAAGTACAATAAAAACAACAATAACTTTTCTTACACATAAATTAAAGTTGTACAACAACAATAACCAAACCCGAAAATTTTCCACTTCGACTATCATGAGAATGAAACGAAAATTCGGAAAATAGTCTTTCCATATAGGTACGTGATGAAGTAAAACGTTGATTTATAATTTAAATCGAATAAAGAAAAAACAAAAAAACATAGCTTCGGTGTCCTGTTTTCCTCGAACAGAAAGAATGGGATCTTGTCAGTAGATTTTATTGCATGAAAAATTATTAAGGTTGAGATTAGTAATCCGTGAGATAAAATATATAAAAATAAAATATTATAAATTTGCCCTAAAATAATTTTTTTTTTATTGTTGAATTTTTGTTGGACAATAGGTTATCGTAAATGAAAGGAAATCGTAATTGACTTGGTTTGTTAAGTTATAATTTTTTTTCATTATTGGGGGTAGATAGAATAAACGTGTAGAGAATTGACTTTGCTTTAGCTCTTTTTCATTTTATGTGAAAATTGGGGTTCATGATTATTTCGTGGAGTTAAGTTTCTTATTACTTTGTTAATAATAACTCAACTTTTATTATGACAAAACAAATTACTAAAGGGTAATGCTAAGAGAGCAATCATTAGTACGCTGTATTTAAAAACATATTTTGAAGTTAAAGTTCTCAGTTTTATACTGGACTATTAACTTGGACACGGACTATTGAAGTTTACACAACAGAAGATGTTCCACTGAAAACTGATTTCTGTCACCCTGTCATTTCCTTATTTGGTATTGGAAGAAATTAATTAGTTCTGAATTAATAAATTTGTCACTGCCATTAAAAACTGTAGATTTTACTTCTTCTCAAATAAATCAGAAATAAAACAAAAATAAATTTAGACTTATCTCAGTTCTTATTTGCCTTAATTTTTGAAAGAAAGTTTTTAGTTTCTTGGCTCCTAAAATTTCCATTTCGTAAATATTATATTCCTTACCTGAAATAGAAAAGAAAACTCTAATTATTAGCTTGTTGACATATTTTTTATTGTTAGAAAAAAGGTTGGCAAAGCTCGTCGCCGAGAGGTGCTCGAGCAATGGTTTGCTGTTATTTGTTGATATAGTTTTAAGTTAGAGTAAATAATATTTAAAGCTGAAGAAAGAACAGGCTAAAGCTAAGAACAATAACCCTTAAAAAATATTTCAATACGACAGCTTTTGAATTATTTTAGTCGTAAAAGAGAATAAAAATTTGTAGTTTTAGTAGTGTTATAGTAATGCTAAATATAAGCGGGCTAGAGCTTATATTCATCCCGGATTTTCAAGATACGAGTTCGTTTTCCAAACCATTATAAGATGTCTATAGCCTTGAATAAATCCGCTAGGTTGATCAATTGGAGGCGCTTACTTGCACCACGGCATGTTGTATTAGTTTAGGAGCTCATTATTTTATATTGTGAACATTATCGTGCAATAGGAATTATAATTGGTGTAACAGCAATACATAAAATCCTATTAAAACTTAGAGCCCACAGCAACATGCGATTTCGGCAGTTGAAGGGACTTTTTTGTTTTAATGTTTTTGTTTTTTTGAGCTCAACCTGAACGACGCATTCTCAATTCTACCCTCCGTACTTACCACTGTTTTAAGCAGCAACGTACTCTCCAATAAAACATGAGGTCTCTACTCCTAACCAATACACCGAGAGACAATCGACCTTACGTCGAAGAATCTATTGTTGGAATAACTATCCGTGGATTGCTGGATAATAGTACCATCATCACAGTATTAGGCTGGGGTGCTGACATTTTTCTTAAAGAAACAGGACTAAAAGTGTGCGGTAGCTATTCATTTGTTTCAACGGCTAGTGGAGCCCAACAACGAATATTGGGATTCGTTCGTGTACTGGTCTTAAATGACGGCTGATTTCAAATCATGTCATCCTTTATCAGCTTTAGCTTACAAAAATACTTATATCACAGATTTTTTACTGGTAACGTTTTGGTTTTTATCTTTCTTCCGCAAGCCCTTCCCTCACCAAATAAACGTATGTTTACCTCTGTATAGCAATACATGTTTGATCTCTTCATTGCTTAATTCACATGCCAGTCATGTTCAGGGACTCATGTCCTTGGTTATTTAGATACTGGTGAGACCAAGTCAGCAAAATAACGTTATTATGTATATAACTTTTATTTCACTAGATTTGAATATTGAAAAATTTTGAATTATATATTAGAGATTTTTTGAGCACTTAAACTCAAGCAGTTAAGTATTTTTGAATTTAGTAAACTAAACAGTAAACTGAATTGCATGATTGAGCTTGGAGAAGTCGAGGAAATGTGGGGAACAAGTCTTGAAGTTCTACGATGGCAGTGGTGTGAAAAGCTATCCGCAAAACTCGACTTTGTCTGGATGCTAAAATGTTCAATGAGTTACCAATCATCTACAGCTAAAAATTTTGTCGGCTGAGCGGTACGCAATTTCTTAAACGGATCGATCTAAAAGATGTTTTTGGCAAATTGCATTTGATCCCGCTTCTCGACAGAAAACTGCTTTCCCAGTACCAAGACGACCATTACACCAATTTGACTTTAATGCCTTTAACGGCTTTTGTAATAGCTCACAAACCTTATGTTGGTTAGTATATAAGATAATTTCCCATCAACCCCTTATCCAGTTATTTGTATTCCTAGATAACCTGCTGGAAGTCTCCTCTACTTTTGAGGAAGTCTCCTCTACCTTCTCACCGATGTGGGAGCGTGACTGAAAAGCACAGGTGTCATCAATGATTTATAGAAATTGAAATTCCTCTTCATCGAGATCGATAATCTCGGGTATATGGTTGAGCACAAAGTATCTGAACATCTTTTGTCATTTATTTTAAATAAGCTCAATTTGACTCAACGGAATTATTGTGTCACTGAACTGTAATCTTTTGCAGTAGTTCTTGCCGTAGGGCCTACGTAGAAGAACGGTTGTCATCCATCAGATCATCCTACTCGGATGGATGGTCTCTAATCTAATGTCTTTGAAAGGATTATAAGGTAGACAGACTGGCCAGATGGAGTCTCAAAATGCAAACTTACGATTTTGATATTGAATACTGTAACTCAGGAGAACCCAAGTGAACCCAGAACTTCGTGGTTCATACTCTTTTTCAGCTTAATACCCATCAACCATCACTCACTAGTACAAATGCCGTTCCAAAAGGCCGTCCTTTAAAACTTACACATCGGTTACTAAGACGACACTGATTAATGTCATTCTGAGAAGTGTTCACATTTTCAGGCACAACAAGCCGTATACGCTTGAAACTTGGTGTAGAGTAACGCAACTCATAATATAAACGCCAAGCTTGCTCCAAAATTCATTCCTGCAAAATTTACTCTATCTGTTGGAACCGTGGCATTTAAGGGATTGATACAAAGAAAAACCTTGGCTGCCTACCTAGTTTAGGACATCTGCTCTTGAGTTCCCATCTTGTTGCTCATCTTTTGCTTTTCGCTGCAATTTTGAAAATTCATATACGTGGGCAATATGAATATTCCGTCCTTTTTCGGAATTCAAGTTTTACGTTTCAGATTGCCAATGCGTATATTGCAAACCTGGTCCATTTGGGTGTTGATTCCTACGGAGCGAAAGATAGCTTGATCGAAACTATAAAAAAACGTATCCTCAATCCAAACTTCATTGATAAGTTGGGTGCTGACCTTATCTATTTTACCCTAGTTACCACATTTAAAGTTTCACCAGTGAAAATAGTGCCTTATGTTCTTGTGAACTGTGAGGTGAACGAAGTTTCAAACTACTCGTCATAAACTTTACCGTCCGTCAATTAATCACTTCTTCTAGACAACCGTATGCCAACAGGTCTAATGTCAGTGCAACATATTCCGAATACTTTTGAAAATTATAGTCTCTTGTCTGGCTTGAGACTTTCTCAGGGTGTGGGACGTCCCCACGATATGTGGCAATGGAACTTTTAGACACTAATTTTGTTTCAAAATTTTCATCTGCCTCCACCGTCCCAGTTTCGAAATGCAGTAATCATGATTAAAAATAAACTCACGGTTTTTCCTATTTCTCATGTTCTTAATTTTTTCCAAATAATCAAAAACCACGAAATCATCATTTCTAGAAGTAAATAGTTTTTTTGTCATGATGAGAAAACTACTTTAAACAAATTTCACATTTTTTCGCATGTTTTCTTACTTATTTTCAAATATTTTTTTTTAAATCGCATCTTTTATCATATATTTATAAGAATGTTATTATATTTCCAAAGTTATTTTTTGTTGCATCATCGTTTTTATAATGCGATGAAAATCAAATCAAAGATTTGATGGTGGACTCATGCTATATTTTTCAAACGAGAAGGTAAGGCTATGTTGATTATTTTACTTTAAGCTCTGTATACTAAATTTCAATAGTAGAGAACATAAATGGTTTTGTGGTTTAGCGGTTGGGAAGGAATTTTTAAACCCTGCCAATGCTCATGTTTTGTTGATTTCTGCTACTCTATGACGCTTTGAAGTTGTGTAAAATGGGATGACCAAAATGTATACATTGTGTAATTTGTGACACCAATTATTAATTCAAAATCACATATGAATAAACTATAAAATTTTGTAGACCGGCTCGACCGGCTCGATGGACCAAAAAACCTTTTAATGAAGTATTAACGTTTATAAAGCAATTCATTTACAATTTTATTATAAACCAATATATTTATTATAAAAGAAAAGGAATAAAGTAATTTAATAAGATTATTTTAATTTCACAAGTATTTTATTATTTAAATCGATTTGTTTTGATTTTTATTTAGCTTAGATTTTGAGTAGTGAGAGAAGTGTTGACCTCAAATATTCAGCAATTACTTCGGTTTTGAAAAAACCAACGTATTGAATTCATGAGCCAAAAGTGAAATTCTTACCTCCACTTTTTTTGGCATTTCTCGACGTTTTAAGACCTACTGATACTAAAAAAGCAAAAAAGAATGTATGACTGTCTGCCGGGCGGCCGTCCGTCTGTCATTACCTACGAAATCTAGTTAACCGCTAGAGGGATTTCAAAACTTTTTCTAAAAATAGGTATGCTAGATCGGCAGGTCCGAAAGGACGATGTGTTTGATAACTGTACCGGAAGTGTGATAATTGTACCGGAAAAAATCATTAAATGTGTTAAAAATAGCAAATTTTCATATTTTTGGCTTAAAAAACGTTCATTTTAAGTGATAATGAGAAGGAACAAACAATGTGAAGAAATCTAGATGGTCGGGATTGATACATGAGATCAGAAACTAGATTAGTACATTAGAAGTTTGTCAAAAAAATGTTGTCAAGTGTGTCAAAAGAAAGATTTTACTACGGTTTATTTATTTTTGTACGCAATTTTTTGGAAAAAATAAAATAAATTATTTTTATGACATGGAATTTTATTATTATTATTGAGAATTATGGCACTATAAGTTTTTCAAAAAATGTTGTCAAGTTTGTCAAAAGAAAGATTTTACTTCGGTTTATTTATTTTTTTACCCAATTTTTCGGAAAAAATAAAATTAATTATTTTTATGGCATGAAATTTTATTATTATTATTGAGAATTATGGCATTATATGTTTGTCAAAAAAATGTTGTCAAGTTTGTCAAAAGAATGATTTTCACTTATTTTTTTAGAAAAAATTAAATTAGTTATTTGTATGAAATGAAATGTAATGAATATGATATTATTATTATAGAGAATTTATTGCATTATAAGTTTGTCAAAAAATATTGTCAGTGTGTCAACAAAATGAGTTATTTATTTTCTTAGCCAATTTTTTGGAAAAAAAATTTAGCTGTTTGTAGGACGTAAATGTAATTAATTGAACATGAAATTGGAGATGGAAATTTTAGAATTTATTATAGTTTTTGAAATATTTATGGAATTTCGAAAAAAGTTTGTATTTTTGATTTTGTTATAGTTTTTGCAATATTTTTAGAATTTTGAAAAATTTAAATTTTTGAAATTTTAAGAATTTTTGGAATATTATTTAGGCCAAGTTTATATATTTGATTTTATTCTAATGTTTGGAATATTTTTGGAATTTTGAAAAAAGTTTCAATTTTTGATTTTGTTATAACTTTTGCAATAGTTTTAGAATTTTTGAAAAAAGTTTTAATCTTTGATTTTGTAATAATTTTTGAAATATTTTTAGAATTTTGAAAAAAGTTTGATTTTACTTAACTTCTACAAATTTTTTGGAATTTTGTAAGAAATATGAATTTGTGATTTTGTAATATTTTCTCGAAACGCTAAATGGAGAGGTTTTTGAGTAATTTGCAGAGTGTATCATTTTTTCACCAAATTATGTTAATTTATGATCTTTTATAATTTTCCGGCGACGAATTTATGTTTCGTGCTAGTTTTGTAATAAATTTCTAAGCAGAGATAAAATACTATACTTTTACAAAGAGTTTTATGTTTGATATACATCGCTGCCCAAAACTAAAAACAATGTCCTCATAAAAATTTTATGCAAAAAACTTTATCAATGTCCGTAACCAAAACCGAAGTCTTGATATCTCAGAGCTTGAGATTTCAGCGCCTCCATATTTTTCTATTAAAAGATTGTTCTTAAGGTTGTTTATTTTGCAAAATACATGCAAATTTTAAAAGAATGTTTGTGCTCGTTTAAGAAGATTTCAACAAAAATTATCATCATTAGATTCAACGCCTAAAAATAATTATAGCCGATATTTACGGTATGACATGAACTTAATCCGGCTTTTAGAAGATTATAAATAGTACAAAATAAATTCATAACATTTGCTGTTTTTATTAAGTAGGAGGATGATGATTGAACGAAATCATCGAAATATTTTCAATTTGTTTAAAATTATACCTAAGTCAATGTTCATGGACGATAAAATTTGCTTTTATTTTTAGGATTTCTGCAGATAACGACTTTGCCTACCTTATGCTCTTAAGCATGGATTTCACACTCAAATCCTAAGCAAACATGTTGTTTTTAACTCTCAATGAGTCTTGTTTATCATAAAACTATTAAAAACTATCAAGAATGAATAAGCTATTGAACTTTCCAGTTGTTTTGTTTTACTATCTAAAGAAATTGTTTAAAGCCAAAAAAGTTCTATTGTTAGTGATTCATACAATCAACGACAACTTTTTCAGACACAATTTCAAATAACACTATATGCAAAACTCATAAAAACAATCTCTGATCCATGAAGCTACATAGAAAAAACAACTGTTAAGAACTTTTTTGTCTACATGTTGATAAAGTGTTGTTTTGCTGATTTTTATACAATGATTTCGATGTTTCTATTTTTTTAACATAAAGAAACGTTAAACTTTTTCTATCAACCAACAGTTATAAAGATATGTAAATATGAAAATAAATCAATTTTCACTTAACTCTTTCCAAACCTTACAATAAATACACTTTTATGAACTGTGAGAAGAGAATTGCAAACAAATGTTTATGAATAATAGATCACCCTGTATTTATTGAATAAAAATTTTCATTGACACTCTTTGTATAATAAACTTTCTTGTCATAATGTTGACAAATCAATTTATTTTAAATTAATTGATTTTACAATTTATTTGATGTTGATTTCATACTGCAGAACATTAGAAGTTAAATAAATAACTGTCATTTCAGTTGATTTCCCTGAAACATCAATCAAGTATGCATAACTGGCAACGAATCCTCTATTTCCAAAAAACAAAAAATGAAATCATGGTATAGGAGCTTAAATGACAGAACCATAAAATTGGATTATTATTTTAAATTTTCTGAAAAAAAAAAGTATGTTAATGCCATCATCACATTATTCATTGAGTTGAAAAACATAAAAAAAATTAGGAAGGAAAGCTTTTATCTTTATATTGGTATTGATTGACATACCGTATCGGTGTTTCGTGAAATTATATAATTATTAGAAAAAAAAAGAAGTCATGCTTAAAGTTATTAGAAAAAAACTTTTTGTAAAATTTTGCGGGATAAGTCGAACAAGAGCTGATTACATCGGCGTTATGTAAAATAAACATACAAATTCTTTTCTGGCTTTGAATATTTTCTTTACCTCAAAAATAAATTTAAGATGGATCAATTTCTTAAGACTAAAAAAAATGAAGATAATCCGTCACATGTGAACCTCGGGTTTTTGAATATTGTACAAGACTTTAAAAATCTATTGCTCATAGACGACGGAATAATTTTTTCCAAGCGGGGAGGGAAAGATCAGAATTTCCTTTTGATACACCTTTTAGTAATAAGTTTTCTCGCCACGACAAGATAGGTCTACTTCGAGAAAGGTTTATTGATTTCAGTTGTTTTTTAGTTGTGGTTTTTAGAAGTTTTTATACTTTTTTTTAGCTTTTTAAAGTTTCATTTACAATTTTTTATTGAATTTCTATTTTTCTAATAATAAAGAAGTTTATTATTGAGCAAGCCGTAATACCAATTTTATTATTAAATACCAGTAATAAAACTAATTCTATGTTCACCAAATAATGGCATTGCAAAATATTTTTAATAAATTAAATTAACAAATTTTAATTCATTAAACGTATTTCATTTATATAGTTATCAAGTTTATATCATTATCAAGGATTCCAGTGCCTCTCCTGGTCCGCTATGAAGAAAACCTAATCGTTTGAAAATATTTTGTTTTACACTCGTTTCTGATTGACACAGGAATACACCTTTTTGCAGTAAGTAGACAGTTTTAACATTTTTTTTATGTTTTTTTGCCTGATACCACAATTTTTTGTAGTAAACAATAAATTTTATGAATTTGTATTATAGTAAATTACTGTTTTCATGATCATAGTTACCGTAAAATGCCTATCTTACTAGCGGTATTTATTAAGTAAAAAGGACTAAAATTCAACAAACTCAACAATCAAAATAAAAAAACATTTGAAACAAAGTTTCTAATATAAACTTTTAATTTTAAATTAATACCCTAAAACATTATTTGGGACTAAAGTCTAGTCGATAATATTTTAACATTTTATCAGTTAATTGTGTTGTTGCGTCACACAAAATCAATTAATAATACATGTTTCTGTCTACATAAATGATGAACATTTTTTTTTGTAAAGCTTAGTCGTAGATATAATTACATGGAGAAATAATACGGTTGTTCGTATTGTATTATTGTCTGTAGTTTTAGAGAAATTGTTTATTAAAATAAGATATTTCACAATTCAGATTCACATTTATTATTAAACATAAAGTCCGATTCTTTCATCCTTCCGTAACACGTAAACGAGAAATTGAGTTTTTATCTGAATAAAATTCAATCAAACCTTTAAATTGGGAAAAAAATTCAAAATACTTCCCAGTTTACTTGAGTTTCATTGATTCCAAAAAGCCCCAAGCCATATATTACATACATTTTACAAAATTTCTAAGCATTTGTATCTCGATTCTGGTTCTGTGAGAAAAATGAAGTGGAATGGAATTATTATTTTTCTCGAATTTCGATTTCTCACTTAATAATTCCATTCCACTAATTGGTATTCTCGTTTTCTGTTCGAGATATCGTTTTGAGTACAAGTTCTAAACTATAGTACAAATGTTTGAAAATGGAAGTCATCTGTCAGTTTATTTGTGTTTCTTTCGTTTACAAGTATTTTCTGTTGTACTATAGATTTTAATTATATAATTATCCTTTAAAATTAAATAAATAGTCTATTTCATAACATTTTAAAAATGATTATGTCCTTGAGAATTTGTCTCATAACTACAGGACGAAAACAGGAAAAATTAGCTCTTATAAGACGTCGGCGTGAGCTTCTTGATTGCAGTGATCCGTTTTCGGGAAATTTTTTCGAGAATTATTTAGATTTCTTAAACATTTGGTAAAATGTTTTATAGATGACGTCTCAGTTTATATGGATAAACACCAATAAATAAATGGATTGCCTGTTTCTTGAGAATATTAATAAATTCGCTTTTATGCTACAGGTAAAATTTTATTTTAAATATGTTGAGATGTTAATAGTTTTTAGTTAAATGTTGATATAACTAAAAACCGTAGACCATTAACCCGATAGTTTTGCAGATGATAGTACTCTGTACAAGTCACATTTATAGTTACATTTTTTTCTACATTTTTGTGCGTCTATACTAAATTTCAAAGCACATAATATCATTACGTCATTAAATTCGTTGACGAGATAATTTGACAGTTCATCCCGCAAACACGGAATTTATTTTCTCATTCCACTGAACCGGAATGCAAAAATCTCATTTAGTACAAAATCTAGCTACTGTACAGTTTTCAAAATTATTATTCCGTTCCAAAAACTTTCGTCAATATGTGATTCATAGAAGCTAAACTAAAACATATTTAAAACAATCGGTATTCTTATAACAACAAATATTTTCACGATCATTATCCTCATATATGTCGTTAAACGTTATACTATTTTCTTTCTTAATAAAAGACAAAAGAAGAATTTCATGAATGTACATGAAAGCTCTCGGTTCGATTCAATTTTATAGAATTACTGAAAGGTAAGGAAATTAGAACTATAAACGTTTTTCTTTCTGTTTTTCTGTCTTTCTTTCGTCTTCACATTTTTTTTTTGATAATATTTTGCAATCGTTTGCGAAAATAATCTATCCAGCATTTGTTTATTATTAAGCTTTCTCGTTTTCTTAATATTTTCTTGATATTTTCCTGAAATATTTTTCTTTATTTTTATTGAAGATAAGAAGAATTCATGAGGGGGATGATAATGAATGTAATGAACGAAGTGGGTGGAGAAGAAATTATTATAGAAAATAATAACAATAATATAAATAAGATTTATTTCTATTATTTCACAAATTTTTAAGGTATTATCCAGTTTTCTCATAAATATATAATAAAAAAAATTCGTTTATCCTTCCGACAACAATAACAATAGATTTAGTTTTGTTTTTCTACACCCATTATTGTCTGCCTTATTATGTGACATAACAAAATAAAACAGCTTTTAATATTTTTCTGATGTGTTTATTCGTTTTTATCTATGAATTACAAAATAATTAAATTTAAATCAACACATGTTACTCTGTCGGAAGAATTTGTGTTTAATTGGGAATAAACTTTTCTCGCAAATTTGCAATTTAAACTCGAAAATAAAATATATCATTAAACACTTACACAATAAAGTACTATTAAATTGTTTTTTTATGGATTTAAAATATTTTTTTGTTGTTATATTATTGTTAAAATTTTTTATATTTATTTCTTTTTTAAAAAATCGTTTTTTGTCTAAATGAAGCTATTAAATTTAATGTGAAGGTGGAATTAGAGAGATAGATTTGTTGATGATGGATTGAATTGAATTGCAAAAAAGTTTGGTTTATTTAAATGAAGAAAAATTGTATTTGCAAGTCGTTAAAAATATATTTTTTATAAATACGAACATCTAAAGGTTGTTTCATCATTGAAGGTGGGATTTTTTTCTGAAATAATTATATTGAAACAAAATAAAAAAAAATCATAGCATTTTAAAATATAATATAATTTTGTTTGGTTAGAGCTTTAGGTATTTTCGAATGAAGAAAATCTTTAATCAATTCAATTTGTGAATTGCATGTGTGACAATCCACGTACTTTAGTCTTCTATCGACATTTGAGACAACGAAAATTGAGACAACACAATTGTATATCACGTAACAAACTTGTTTTAATAAATGGCACACTTTGTTAACTTATTTTTAGTAAATGAAGCATAAACAATTTCAACAACTTTCATAAAAAACCATACAAAAATTTATTTTTATCAGTATAACATTTATAAAGTCGTACTTAATACCTTCCAAACAAATGAGGTAGATTTCAAATAAAAATCTACCTATTGCAATGGGCTTCATCTCGGAATTTCGGAAAAATTTTGATGCCAAACGACTATATGTGATAATCGGAGATGGAAAAAAAAAAATTATATACATATATATATATATATATATACAGTCAGACCCCGTATAACGTTACCCCGTTTAACGTTGATTCACTTTAACGTTATTACAAATTTATAAATTTTTTTTTTTGAAAATTTTAAAAAAATGAAAAAATTTTTTTTCGAATTTTTGAGAAACAAACAAAATATTCTCTTAAATTATTTAGTCTTTCCAATTTAATCAACATTTTTAATTTTAATTAACTAACTTTAAGTTAATCACCGAATTTGAAAAGTTTTACGAAACAAGAAAAAATAATAGTTTTATATTTTTATGAGTTTCGCTACTCGTGTAATAGTTTCGTCTACTATTTAAAACAACATTAAATAATCGTCATTGTTTTTATACTGACGATGTAAATGTTTCTGACCAAAACTAAATTGAAACCATTCAACTCGGTATCAATAAATTCGTTCTCTTCTCAATAATGAAATCCCAACAAAATTATTTATTTCCTAAGACAGCCAAATAGTTCTACTGAGTTTCTCTAGAAACAAACGTAGATTATTTAATATTTGGATCTATAACAAAAATCCCTTAAATCGTTCCCAATATCTAAAGGCCAATAAAATATCGAAGATAATCTCTCTCTCTTTCTGGCGTTTACATCCCATGGAGGCTTTTTGGATCATTTTGCCGTCTGTGCAATCAGCTTCCAATCATATCGTTCCATGACCAGTTTACCCCAGTTTCGACATCCTATATCACGAAGGTCTTCATCACGCCAGCGTTGTCTAGGTCTTCCTCTTCGACGAACACGAGCTGGATGTTGCTTGGACGCTTTTTTTATCATTCTATCTAATGGCGCTCTTTCTACATGACCAAACCATCTAATCTGGTTGGATATAATGAATCCGATTACATTGCAGCCTCCAAGAAGCTGTCTGATTTCATGATTCATTCGGATTCTATACTGATTTTCAGCAACTTTACATGGACCATAAATTGTTCGTGTGACCTTCCTCTCGAATGTTGATAAAATTCTACAATCGGATGAAGTCAGTGTCCAGCTTTCACTTCCAAATGTAAGCACAGGTCGAATTAATGCTTTGTAAGGTAAGAGTTTACAAGACCGCGAAAGATGTTTTGATCGCAGAAGTTTTGAGTTTTGATTTTATATGCTATTCAACAGATAATCTAAACCGAAAAAGCAGAGATTGACAAAGCGAAGCGGAAAAATTTTCAACTGTGTCCATATGCATATCTGACAAAAGTTTTTACAGTGCCATTGATTCTTTAAAATCTGGTATCAAATATTCTATTCATCAGATTATTGACGTTGATTTGGTCGTCACTGACCCCACAAGAAAGGTCACATTGCTTCGATCTCGACCGTTTTAGAAACTCCTTAAGAAATATCCCAGATCCAGTCTTCAGGAGTTAATATGAATGATCTTCATTTTAAAATGAAAAAATAAATATCAACAAAGCATCCGGTCTAGACAATATTCGTCCTATTATTCTAAAAACATTTTCAAAAGAACTTGCACCTACTATTACTAAAACTTTCTACAAATTCTATAAATCTGGTATTTTTCCTTCGTGCTGGAAATTGGACAATTTCTAGCCCGTCCCCAAAAAAGGAACAAAATGTGATATTTCTAATTATAGACCAATAGCCTTACTCTCAGTCCTATCTAAAATATACGAGCATTACTTACATTAATACACATATATCAAAATTTTTGGAAGATAACAATTTGATATCTGACAGCCAATACGGTTTGAGAAACAAAGGATCAACAACCGATCTATTAAAATATGTAGCTTATCTTTGGCACAGCATACTTAAAAAGGTGGTGAAACGTACGTAATCGCATTAAACATCTAAAAAGCATTTTATCGAATCTGGCATGCTAACCTGTCAACAAGCTCGTTGCGTACGAATTTCACCCCACAGTCGTAAAGCTGACATAAAATGTTCTCACTTAATTCAAACTCTACGGTAACTCCACAGTATCTTAAAATCGAAAATCTGTTTAATAATATGAATTTAAGATCAAAATGCACGAAATATTCTACTTAATCAGTCAATAAATATGGAAAAGGAAAAATTTACGTAAAATTAACAATTAAGCACCTATCTGTTCGTTTTGCATGACACCCATACCCCGTTTAACGTTGATTTGAATAACGTTAAGGAATTTTGGAACGCATCCTTGACGTTAAACGGGGTATTACTGTATATATATATATATATATATATATATATATATATATATATATATATATATATATATATATATATATATATATATATATATATATATATATATATATATATATATATATATTATATCGTCGCTTTAATAATGAAATGACGTATACGCAAAAGTATAGTTTCGAGATATTTGAGTTTAAAGTTTGATGTGCGCATGCATTTGCATGGACGTTAATTTATAATTTATTAATTCTTACCCCCAGTCATAAAATAATTCGAAAATGTAAAAACGCCAATTCAAAGATACCCTTATGGAGAATGCAGCGCACCTATTATATAAAAACAACGTATAAATAGCATACGTTGTTTCATTATTAAAGCGACGATATATATATATATATATATATATATATATATATATATATATATATATATATATATATATATATATATATATATATATATACATATGTATATATATATGTATATATATATATATATATATATATATATATATATATATATATATATATATATATATATATATATATATATATATAACGATATGAGGTATAACGGAATTTAGCGGCACTCTCACGGTCGCAGTTTTCAACCTACACCAAAATAATTTTCTGTGTATGTTTCGGCAAATAATGTCTTGGACAAGTTCGTGAACTGGCTATATCCGGGTACCGGTTAAGCAGCTAAAGCCTAAAAAGTGGAATAATCTAGGGCGCTATAACTTCCGTTTGAATAATAATATTTTAATAAAATTTAAAATTGAGAAAATTGAGACAACACAATTGTATATCACGTAACAAACTTGTTTTAATAAATGGCACACTTGGTTAACTTATTTTTAGTAAATGAAGCATAAACAATTTCAACAACTTTCATAAAAAACCATACAAAAATTTATTTTTATCAGTATAACATTTATAAAGTCGTACTTAATACCTTCCAAACAAATTAGGTAGATTTCATATAAAAATCTACCTATTGCAATGGGCTTCATCTCGGAATTTCGGAAAAATTTTGATGCCAAACGACTATATGTGATAATCGGAGATGGAAAAAAAAAAATTATATACATATATATATATATATATATATATATATATATATATATATATATATATATATATATATATATATATATATATATATATATATATTATATATATATATATATATATATATATATATATATATATATATATATATATATATATATATATTATATATATATATATATATATATATATATATATATATATATATATATATATATATATATATATATATATATATATATATATATATATATATATATACATATGTATATATATATATGTATATATATATATATATATATATATATATATATATATATATATATATATATATATATATATATATATATATATATATATATATATATAACGATATGAGGTATAACGGAATTTAGCGGCACTCTCACGGTCGCAGTTTTCAACCTACACCAAAATAATTTTCTGTGTATGTTTCGGCAAATAATGTCTTGGACAAGTTCGTGAACTGGCTATATCCGGGTACCGGTTAAGCAGCTAAAGCCTAAAAAGTGGAATAATTTAGGGCGCTATAACTTCCGTTTGAATAATAATATTTTAATAAAATTTAAAAATATTGAATATTTGAACCTTTTTTTATCATTTTTATCCAGATGACAACCAGATGAGTTTCAGGTTCCTCAAAAATCAGTTGTTTTAAAAATTGACTAAACTTTGCTGTTCTTGATCTACCTGAAATGGCCAAGCTCATATTTGAAAACTTTTTTTCACGTACTTAAAATATAAATCTTTCCAAAATTTTCAAAAATAATAGTTTAAGTCTAACGGTTGAGACCCTAGGGCTGTTGAAATGAAAACAAACGCAAATGCAATGCTTTCTTCATGTTTCAGTTTATGTTATTTAAATTCATTTTAGCTTTTAAACATACTGTTCAACTAAGCCTCAAAAAATTTCAGCTTTCTAACCCAAAAGGTTCTATTTTTATAAGCGTTATAATGAACCTCTTGCAAAAAAAATATCAAGCTATTTAATACCATAGAAAAATTTTCAAAATCTCTTTTGTTTTTATTTTTTTTTACTAAGTAACCGTTTGAAAAAAAGATTAAACAAGAACAAAAAAACACAACACAAAAGAAGATTTTGAAATAAAATTGTTTGATAATGTTTGATCATAAATTATGTGTGATGGTATAATTGTAGTTGTGATGTAGTTCATTTGATCTTTGGTGGATTTAATATGTTATTAAAAGTAGTTTAAACCAACTTAAATAAAACTGTTCCGAAATTGTATTGATGGAGTTAGTTCGGATAATGTATTTAATTTGGTTCGATAATTTTTTTGAATTATTCTGTTTCTACTTATATTTTTTATTTAAACTAATCTGACTTATCTAACTTTATTTGGACACAAAACCGTCTAACCACGAAATCTACCTATTTCTAGCGGATATACCTGCCGCTTGGATTTTTTTTAATTAAAATCAGTTAACCCATTTAAGCAGAAATTAACTTTAAATTTTTTTTGTCTCTAAATTTCTTAATAAATTTCGGTTGACTCTGCGTCGTCAAAATTAGGAAGAAAAATACAGACAAAAATTGAGAAGTATGTGTTTAAGTATATAGACGCAAGTTTTAGTGTAGTTTTTATTTAAAAGAATAGATAACTAAACATTAAATATTATCATATGACACAGGCCGATATTTCACGACTAGATGGAGCATTTCTTCAAGCATGGCATTATCAAGAAATACTCCATAACTAAGATGTAGGTTGCTCCCATTGACTGAATAGAGCTCATCTTTCTAGTAATACCTAAATGCTTTTGCCTGTGGTATGTGATATCTAGCATTAAGGGTAGAGTGACCATTCGTACTGAATTTATCAGTACAGTACTGATTTTCTAGCTTCTGTACTGATAGACATATGCGGTACTGATTTTTACTGATTTCTAAAATTATGTACTGAAAGTACTGATTTTTAAGAAAATTGTTAAATTTTAAATTAAGTTCCAATTTAAATACGGAAATAAAACTATACGAGTCATCGTTTGGTATGAACTTGTAATAAAAATTACTTGAAAAAAATACTTTTATTTTTAAATTGTGGCAATTACCCACGGAAAATATATAAGAAAATTCTAACCCTGTGT
This sequence comes from Diogma glabrata, assembly GCA_963693315.1. Classification (NCBI taxonomy): domain Eukaryota; kingdom Metazoa; phylum Arthropoda; class Insecta; order Diptera; family Cylindrotomidae; genus Diogma; species Diogma glabrata. Next base: position 353,661,654 of record OY856187.1, read on the forward strand.
TTTCCCAAGCAATCGTGGCGGAAAGTTGTATTTTACAAACCACTGGTGTTGGTCTCAACAGAATTTCCTTAAAACTACTAAAAAAAATGAAAACCATTGCTCTACTTCGCTTTACACATTTGCCTTTCGACTTAGAAGAGACATAGGGTAGGTGAGACTAAGGATAGAACATATTTTAACTCTTCAAATTTTGCACTGATTTCACTTTAAAAAAAATGGTCACCCTAATTAAGGGTGTATGCTAAAAGCAGTAAGTGGAGCACGTAGGGCTTGTACACTCATAGATCAAAAATAAAAAAAAACTGCATATGGTGCCATTAACAAATCTTTAACATCAGACACTTATGGTTAAGACTTTTCGAATTCACACCTCCAAAATACAAATTCCTCTTGTTTTTAATCCAATCATTCTGTAATCTGCGAAAATTTCGTTTACTTTAAATCTGACAAAGAATTGTCACAAAAAAAAATCGAACAAAAACTTTGTCGAAGATGTCACCATGGAATAAAAAATTCTATATAACAATACATAAGATGAATTTTTATTTTATTTTGATTGTTAATGGTTTTTATCTTTTTGCTCTAACATCAATAAAACATAACCGCAAATAAATTAAGTTTTAAGAAAACAATCTTTGAAATGTTCATCAATCATTCGATTCAATTACTAAATTATTCATGTCATAAGCTTATATAAATAACATGATTTTGTGTAAATAAAAACAAGGTTGATGTTTGTGTCTTGTTCGGAATAAAATAAGATCCGCGTGAATAAATGAAGACTAAACCAATCAAATTGTAAAACATTTTGCAGCAAATATTACAGGTCAGCAGAAATTTTTTTTTCGGAATAACCGTGATAAATAATGGAAGCTGGTTAACTGGAAAACGCTCTAACGTGAAACAAAAGCAAATTTTCTGCCATTTCAGATGAGTTGGCCAAAGAGGAACGTCAACTTACATACGATTCTGACTCCGCTCAAAGTCTGCAATGTGGATTAAGAACTTACGCAATTCAGAAGCTGAAATAAGTCTAAAATATTGGTAGCAACTATAAATGTCGGAAAACCTGTCAAAACCTCTCCAGAGTAACTAATATGCGTGTCTAACATACCCAAATTGAGGGACCCGAATTCGGACGTTGCTCTATCCGACACCAGAAGCAAATGCCCCTTTGTATTTTTGTTCAAATTTCATGAAAAAATTTTCTTCTTAAGACGGGGTCATTGAAGTTTGTGCCTTACCCAAATTGTTTAACTTGGAAGCCTTAGCCAAAGGTGAAAAGCCAAAAAAGCTAGTTCTGAAGGTTATTAGGAGTTGAATAGCTAAAGGTATATTAAAATTGAGAGCAAAATGGCACAAATCTATATCTAACAAAGATTGACTTAACAATGTACCATCTGCAGGCAACTGGCATGTTGGAAACGATAACGAATAAAGTCCGTAATCTTTTAAGCAAAGCAAAAAGTACAAACGACCCGACGAACTGACTACCAGTTGATTCTTACCAAATACAACAAAAACTGGAGAACTGGAGAGAGCTCTGCGGGATGATAAATAATCTACCAGCTATAATCTGATTTAAAAAATTAATGGTGTTTGACTTCAACGGTGCAGAGAACGCTACAACTTAAAAGTTGTAGACTTAGCTTGACAATCGAATTGCTTAAACCTAATTCAAATTTTTCTACAGAAATTCGAAAAAGCAATTTATTGAGAAGATTACTAATATGCGACACCATTGACACATCAGAGATGTTAAGATATCTAGGAAATGTCGTTAAAGCGAAGAACGCTTTTCGTGTCTTTGATTAATATCTGCTGATGGTATACTATTATGAAGTTGGAAATTCTAACCTCAAAACTGTATGGCTACACCTGGACATCAGCCAGATGAATGTTAAGTAATCCGGTGTAATCTTGAACCATAAGACTATAACAACATACAAGTACAAATTACTATAAACTTAAAATTCAACATCAAGGAAGCACAATATACAAAACTAAAACAACAAATTCTTAATCATCATCATCCACATAATGATAATGAAACAAATACAGTATTTGTTTTTATTATTTTCTAGAAAGGATACAACAACAAAAATATATGTATTGTCTTTGTAGTTGTATTGCTTTTTTTGTTCTAGAAAAGTTACATTAAAAGAACAAATAAAAATTATTAGTTATTTTGGATTTTTGAGATCAATTAAACTCAAGTAAGTAAAGAAGTAATTGGAATATTTTCAATTCAAAGGTATGGTTTGAAGTTTCTCAGAAAAAAACTACAATTCACATTTTACGTGTTTCGGATCGGATTCGAACCTACCCTCGTCAGTGCCCGGCTCGAATCCTTGGGCAGACATACTATCGATTACGCCGTTGAGGCGATGACAATTTTAAAGTTGAAACTTCTTCATCACTTAATTATTTTTTTTTTACTTAAGTTGAAATTTTCCACTGTCATTAGACTCCATATTATGGAAATGCTTTTACATTATATGGGATTTTTTGCATTAAATTTCTAGACAATACTTTGTGTGAATTCATAGAATGGGGAACATTTCTATTCTAATTAACATCCTAAGTCACGATTGTATAGTCATTATTGATTGTTTCCAATCAATGTGAAATCAATGGCTGACACTTGGTCAATTTGTAGTTCTATATGTATTAACATTAGACTACATTAAGGGAATTTATATTTATTTTTATATTCAACTTAAGTAAAAAAAAATAATTAAGTGATGAAGAAGTTTCAACTTTAAAATTGTCATCGCCTCAACGGCGTAATCGATAGCGTGTCTGCCTAAGGATTCGAGCCGGGCACTGACGAGGGTAGGTTCGAATCCGATCCGAAACACGTAAAATGTGAATTGTAGTTTTTTTCTGAGAAACTTCAAACCATACCTTTGAATTGAAAATATTCCAATTACTTCTTTACTTACTTGAGTTTAATTGATCTCAAAAATCCAAAATAAATTTAAATTCCCTAATGTAGTCTAATGTTAATACATATAGAACTACAAATTGACCAAGTGTCAGCCTTTGATTTCACATTGATTGGAAACAATCAATAATGACTATACAATCGTGACTTAGGATGTTAATTAGAATAGAAATGTTCCCCATTCTATGAATTCACACAAAGTATTGTCTAGAAATTTAATGCAAAAAATCCCATATTATTAGTTATTTTTTTAAAGAATATTCCGGATAAAAGAATTTTAGAATATTATTGATTTTTCTAGAATGAGCGGAACAATATTTAAACAGACTTTTTTGGGCTGAATAAACGGCTGAATATATATTGTAATCGGAACTAATAATTGTTAATTTTTGTTTAAAATTGATAATTAAAATATAATGTTCGCCCGTTGGATTAACCGTTTCTAAAAAGGGGTTTGTTTTTCCTTCGCGTACAATTTTTGTTATACAATCATTCAGTTCAACAAAGTATCTCTTTGAGTTCATTTATTCTACATTACTAAAGTTTTGGTGTGTTTTAACTAACTCGGCACATAACCTCTGAAACAAAATAGTGCTTTAATCGTTAATTAAATTAATAATCGAAATACATGGTAAATACGATTAAATTCAAATACGTAGAAATTGTTTGGGAACGTTTGTAAGTTGTAATGAGGGGTGAAAATATTTTTGTTGGTCTTGGTGTCTTGGTGATAGACATTTGAAATTTACTGCTGGTGAAAAACATGCGTGAAAGACATTTTGTGAAAATTAACGGCATGGCTAAAGAATGATTTTAAAACACAAAAGGTCATTGCAGCTAGAATTGGATAACAAATGTTGCTGCATATTATTAATTGTAGCACTGCCAATGATATGTGTAGATAAATCTATAAAGTGTGTGATAAATCTATAAAATCAAAGCCAAAACCTGGCAGATTTTTTATATGTTATGAAACAGGGCATTGGATGCCAGTTTGTCCTAGAAAGGGTCAGGTTCAGAATAAACCAATCAATAAGGAAGATGGTGCTTGCGTTGTTGATCTGGAGATGAGAACCGTAGTTGAGTCAGCAAGAACCATGATAGATTACAAAGATTTAGATCTTAAATTTTGGGCTGAAGCAGTTAATACGGCTGTGTATATGGTGAATAGATCAGGAAAAGTTCAGTTGCAGACCATCTATGAACATTGGTTCAACAAAAACCCTACTCTCGACCAATTTAAGATTTTTGGTACAGAAATGTTTGCTCTGCACCAAATAAGAAAAAGGGAAATGGGATCAAACAGCAGAATAATGTTATTTCTACAATATAGTATGTAATGTTTGAAAAATATCATCACTATGAATCTGATCCAGTTTTGCCTATAAAATTGAAAGAAGAAGATTGCACATCTAGTTCTGTGTTTAAAGAGGCTTCAATTTCAGTCGTTTTAAAACCAAAGACGTCACCAATTAATTATTCTTTAGAATTGCGCGAGAATCACAAGTTAATCGACAATCGTTGGATTTATTAAATCAAGTACAAAGCGGAAGAGCCGATAAATAGATTCAAAGCTAGATTTGTGGCTCGTGGTTTCACTCAAAAGTATGGCATCGATTATCTTGAAATATTTAGCCCTATTATAAAATTTCAGTCTATCAGAGCAATTATGGCGCTCGCCGCAGCTGAAAAATTATTTTTTTATATGGTGTGCTAGAAGATGATATTTATATGTCGCAACCGAAAGGATATGATGATAAAAGCAAGAGAATTCGTAAGGTTTTGAAAAAATTGTATGGCTTGAAGCAAGCATCACGATAGTGGAACATTAACTTTTCAAATTTCATTAAAAATTTTAATTTTTATGGTCCTGAAGAAGAAAATATTTTTCCTATTTGCATTATTGATGGGCTGATTGCTGCTAGTGCAGTATGCAGACTGAGTTTGCGGGGAAAGTTTTAGAGGCATAATGATTTTGGACTTGCAAATCGATCATACAGTCGATAGCTTAATTCACAGTTATTAATCAGCGTACAGTCGTAAGGTTTTGTAGAGATTTCATATGGTGGATTGTCATCCAGTCACAAATCCATCAGATCCAAATCAGATAGCATATAATGATGATACAAAAAAAACAACATCGTTTCCATACAGAGAGACTATTGGCAGTTAATGTATTTGCAATAAATAATGCCAAGTCGTTTTATGGAGAACCCGGCTAATATTCTTGTAAAGGCTGAATAGCAAATTTTAAAATACATCAAATTCACACTCGAATATGATATTGTTACGATTACAGAAAAATCTAGACGATTACGGTCACTTCCAAGAAAATCAAATCACAACAAAACGCAACAACAAATGAATGAAATGAATAGTGATGTTGTTGTTGTTGTACATATTCTTAGAATTAAGGTCAATATAAATAAATGATTTTATGAATTAAATGAACGTAACGTAAAATAATCGAATATTCTACTATTTTCTCAAGGTTTCTAAAAAGTGACCTAGAATTTTCTAGAAATTAAGCAAAACAGTATATAAGAAATTGTCTGTTGTAGATTAAGAATTAGTTTTATTTTAAACCTGCGACAGTGAAGTTAAAATAAATAAAAGTGATTTTTTAAATTAGGTTTGTGAATAAAGTTGTAAGTGTTATTGAATAGAAATAATTTGTGTATTATTTTAAACATTGTATTACTGGAAATTTTTACAATCAACCGTTGGAGTTTCTGAAGCTGTTGAAAGAATATTCTAGTTAGGAATATTGTTTGCTGTATTGTTTTCCTGTTGTTGTGGAACAATCAAGGAGTTGAAGACTTAATAAAACCTGGTGTTTGTGCTTAATAATCAGTGATCGAACTCAGAAAGAGATTGGGAATTGCGTTTATCGAATCGAGAAGAAGGCCAATTCGAAGTAAGGTTGGAATATCGTAACAATATGTTCTACACAAATTTTAATACTAATAATTTTATTGGTTTTAGTGATGGTGATTACACTGGTGACATAGACTCTAGAAGATCTACTACAGGTCATTTATTCAACTTGGGATTCAATGTTTTAAGTTGATGCTCTGAAAAACAAATAAGCCGGACATTCTCAACTATAGAGTCAAAACATGTTGTTACATAAGAGACTTTGTCTGGCTACGTCGTTTGTTGCTGGAATTGTTGCGAGGTTTTCATATGGTTCCAGATTATTTTATGGACAGTCAAAAGTGCTTTACAAATCATCAAAAATCCTGAGTTCACAAGCGAAGTACCATTTTATTTTGATGTCAAGTATGTTTCAACTGATGATCGAATTGGCGATTTTTTTACGAAGTCGTTGGCTCGCGAAAAATTCCAATGCCTATGAAAGATGATGGGAGGAGTAATTTAAAGAATGAAATATGTAAAATTGACATTTAAAATGAGTTAAAGTTTGTGAATTTTAAATTTGAATTAAATTTTTATAAAATTAGTTTTGGATGATTATATTTAAAGTATAAAACTAAAGTGTTAACTTTTGTTTAAAATTGTTAATTAAAATATAACAGTCACCCTCTATATATTGTAATATTGGACTAAGCGGTTCTAAAAAGGTACATGTTCTTGCTATCTATAAATTTTTTGTTATAAAATCATTTAAATTATTTTAAAGCATGTGTGCCGGGGCCGGGGTTTGGGTTTCTTGACAAACATTTTTGATTTGCTTTAATTTTTTATAGCGGAAGAGAAAATAAAACTAAACGTTTTGTAGCAGAACAATTTTTTCGTTCTTGTATGTTATTCTTTCTTTATAGCCAGGTGTAGTTTTTGAAAACCACGGGTTTCATATTTGTTCAATTATATGTATGTTAAGAACTACTGGACGGATTTTTTAATTTTTAAATTATTACAGTCACAACTTTTATTATGTTTATTATAAATTTTTTTAATAATAGGGGTTGAAGGGCTTATATTCCAGTTTATTTTATGTTGTACCTTATGATTTTATAATTTCAGTATTTTTCTACATCATACCAAGTAATTGGATTTTGGCAATTTCTCAGAAAATAATAGAAATTTTTTAATAAAAGTTTGGCTTATATTTATCGATACAGATTTATTAAAAAAATCTATTATTTCCAAAAAACATCTCCAAAGTGCTTTTTTTGGAGTTTGAAGAAAATTAGTGTAGATTTAATGTTGTGGAAGAAAAAATAAAAAACAATGGAGATATCAACCCTCCAACCCTTATTATTTGTTTATTTTTACTTATAATTACCAACATTTTAAGCCCAATAACGCATCTTTTGATATTTTAAATTTGTGTTGTTACACTGAGAGAAATTGTATTCTAATATCAAGTAGAAGCTATTCTCCAATACAGAAACCTTTAGTTGATGAATATTCGAAACTTATCTTCTAGATTATAGAATAACTGAATGAACCTGAGAGAAGCATCCTTAATTTTATCAATATTGCCATTTTCTAAATTAAGATTAAATTATTCAATTTCACTCAATTATGAAATACTCAATTTAAATCATTTACATTTAGTTTACGATTTTTTACGATATATTTGATAATTTTACGCTTAAAAATAGAATTTAAATAACTCGATGAGTTTGTGCAACGTTTTTCTCATTTCTAGTAAAATATTTATAATCATTTGTAGAAAAACTATTTCTTGAAAAATTATTTCTAATATAGTTTTATTCTGAGAAAATTACAATCAAATTTTAACTAAATTTTTTAAATTTATAGAACGGATTTTGAGTTAAATAAAATGTGACAATCTAGTTTTTCTTGTTTTATGTAAAGTATAATCAATAATAGTTTCTCATCAACAATTTATTATCATTTTTATTTCTTATACTCAAGTGAAGAATGAAGTGATCGAATTTAAACAATTTTGTTAAGTTGATTAAAGAACATTTTTCGTGAGTGGAGAGTTAAACGACAAAATGTATAAATAAATACACATTTTAATCAATCTTGTTCTGTTCTTACTAAACTATACCATTGACAGGTTCATTTCGTGTAGCCATTTTAAGGAGTAACTTGCAAAATAACCAAAATAATTAACAAAGTGAATTTAAAGTGAATTAGTATTGTGAAAATTGTGTCATATATTCAGTGCTTTAAAAAATTATATATAGTGAGTATGGCAAAGTTATTTATTTTAAAAATTCATATAATTTAAAAACTGGTAATAAACTTTTTATCACAATCAAAGATAAACAAGTACATAAATACATAAAATGCCACAAATGAAAAATTATAATTATAAAATTTCTAGCGAGCTACTGAGCTAGGCGGCAGTGTCCAAGTGCAAGTGTGAATCTACAATTTTCGAATCCAAAGTACCCACAGATCATCATCTTTGTTTCTTCATTTTAATGTTTAGATACGATATTGGTATTTAATTCAAACAAAATAAATGTTAATATTTTTACAGGTGATTTATTACAATCCGAGGAAAGATCATAGTAAATTTTCATTTGGAATTCTCTTGCACAATTGCACACATATAGCAATTATTCAAGCCAATTAAAAAGCAAGGAATATTTTTGGGCGAAAACATGGTTTCAGTTTGAATCTTCAGGTAAAATATTCAACAATTTAAAAAAAAATTCAAATTACAACAATTTTATTTTATTTTAGACAGACATTACGAGCAGGGTACAAGGAAGCAGTACTAATTCGGAGTTGTTCATTCAAGGCGACATCATTGCAGCCAATAAAACGTGGTTAAGATATATTCACGAACCATTCAAAACTTTAGAAATAAAGAAGCATGCAACTTTAAAAAGAAAAGAAGTCAGTTGAACCGCATTGAAACTCTTCGCGTCGGGTTTTCCAAGCAATTAGATTATTTTACTTCTGCGAGTGAATTTAAACTAGTAAGTTAAAATAATTTTCTATAACATAATTTTGGATTTAACTAGTTTAATTTTTATTAAGGTTGACAATTGCAACAAACATTATGATATGTATTTGCAGAAAAAAACGAGTATGCTCAGGACGAAGTGACCAAATTTTTAGAAGTCATTAATCTAATTAAATTCCAAACAAAAATTTTAATATTAAAATTAAAAACATTGCGGAAAACGCAGCAGGGAAAATGTAAGCAAAATTTGCCTAATTATAATAATAACGGAAATAATAATCAATATAAAAAGTTCTAAACTGTAACAAAATATTTCAATTTAAATAATAATAATTCTCACTAAATACGTAGTTTGAAAGCTAAGCTTTCGTCGACCGTATAGTATCTAAAAAACTAAATCTTAAAATTAATCAAGTTGTTTTTATTTTAATATTTAGTTTTTTAGATACCACTGTCGATGAAAACTTAGCTTTTGAAATACGTATTTAGCGAAATAAAGCTCAAATTAACAAGAATAAGGCGTATATATTTAAATTTTAATACCTTAAATATTTCGGCAATAATAATATTATTGCTTAAGTATTTTCTTAAAATAAAATTTATTATAATTTTTATTGAAATAAATTGTTTAATATTTATCTATATTAACTGAAATAAAACTGAATCTGTAATTTAGAATTTATAGTTTAAAATTATGAAAAAGATGAAAATTCTTTTAATGAATGCCATGTTTTATTATTTATTTTATTTTATTTTATTTTAAGATTATTGATATTTATAAAAATGTATGTATGTATTTAAACAATAATTTTAATATATATTGTACATATGAATATTTTATATCTATAGAATTATTATTTTATTATTAAAAATAAATTATTAAATAATTAAAAAAATTGTCTGTTTTAATAATTTATTTTGAGAAGAGTTGCTTTTGAAATTTGCGTATTATTCTTGAAAAAAGAATAATGGATCTCAAATAGATTTAAAATATGCAGCAAAATGATTGCTTTTATTCTCAAATGCAGAAATCAAATTCACTATTTTTGTCTCAGATTATGAATGATTATACTTAGATCAACTTTATTTAAGAACGGGTTTGAGCATATATATCTTTAAACAATTCAAAGGTTATTCACTATTTCTCTTAATCATACTAAAATTATGCTCGACTTTAGAAAAAAATTCCGTTTTCTAATAAATGTATTCTTATATTAAGAATGCTTTTGAATTCCATATGCTTAAAAAGAGAATATATATTCACAAATCTAATCTAAATTTAAAAAGACGAACAATTTTATTAATAATAAATTTATACTATGCTCGAAATGAGAAACCGCATTTACTTCAATTATATTTTAATAGCATAATATTAGAATTTTAGAAATTAACAAATTATCGAGCCCCTATTCTTCATATTAGAATAGGTTGAGAACAGTTATTCTTGGCGCACATTTAAGCAACTTTTATACATGATTTAATACCTATATGGTATAAATTTAGCAGACTTTTTTTTCAGTGTATGCTTGCTATAATTGCAGAGTGAGGTCGTAAGCCAAATTGATCCGTTATCATGTTTTTTCAAAAAAGACTATGCCGCATCTAAAACTATTGGTCTTAAGCTCTTTTTTGTGCTCAAACAAACTGCAAAATACTGTACCAGATTTTGGACAGGGAAGGTCTTCCGTTGACAGAGAATACCCCAATAGTGTATTAAATTTCAGTTTGGCAGTTTGATTTTTGGAAGTTCATATATTTTTTTAAATTTTTATTTCCTTCAGTTCTTTAAAATAAATTTTCTAATATTTTGTCGTTTTTATTTTCCTATTATAGTAGTTTATGTAACAAGTACGCAAAATATGGTTTTAGCGGACGAATCGTAATGTTTCCGGACGAGGCGCTAGCCGAGTCTGTAATATGAAGATGAGTCTGCTAAAGCCATTTGCGTACGTGTTGCATATAGAGCATGGTCGATTAATCGATTGGGACCAAATATCGATTAACGATTAATATGATAATTTTAACAACGATTAATTGATTAATCGATTAAATGAAATTTTCTCTAATTCTAATATTTTTATTAATTTTTTTTAAACAAATACGCTCGGTATATCTTATTTAAACTTTTACAATGACATAAGAAACACACAAAATTTAAAATAAATTTATAATCAAGAGATAGAAAATAACACTCAGATCATTCTATATATAAATTATAAAGAAAGTTTTCCTTCCATCTGCTTTCCAATTTCATCCCCATCTTTCATTAATAGGATCTGTATTTCTCTCTCTGTCAGTGGAATTTTTCGTCCTTACAAAATTAGGTGTTCAAATATGCTGTACTAATTAAAAATGTTAAGGAATATACAAATTGTATCCTGCAGAATGGAAAGTAATGGAGCTAGCTCACTAGTCACTATACTTCAAACTATAGTGTTGGTTGAATTTGTAATAAAAATATTTCTTACGGCAAAGTAAAGATTTTTGCATTGTGAACAAACTTTTGTTATTAATGTACTTTGTGTTATACCCATAAAAACTAAAAAAGTAGTTCGTAACAGCAAGAGAGTAGAAAATTAGATAATAAACCGTTTAACAATTTGTCAAATAAATTTGTAAATTTTAAACTTTTTCGTAATTTTAGATTTTTTTTTTTTTTTTTTTTTTTAATAAAATGTGATGCGTAGTAGGCATTACAATATGTGTCACAACAACACATAAAAACCTTTTAAGACCAAGGTCCCACAACAACATGCGTTCTAAGGATGTTAATGGACGCAAATCTGTTTTTTTTGTTTTTTTAATATTTTTTGTTAAATAATGGACAACTAAACTATAAATCCTATCACATATAAAATATGACATAGGCCAATACTTCGTGATAGGATAGGGAAAATAAAAATAAAATAAGAGATAAAAAGCAAATTTGTTTTAAAAATTTGCAGGAACAAAAATAAAATTGGTTTGCCAATAGTCCAGCTAATGGCATAATCCTTGATTATGGGACGCAGTATATTTTTCAATGATTAAAGCTCAGATATATAGTTATATGAAAGCTCGTTTCTTCGAGCAAGCTACAGCGTTCCAGCATCAAGGAATATTCATTAGCTAAGATTGAGAGTGCTACCGTTGACTGAATACAGTTCATCCGCCAGCACCCCTAAGATATCACCTTGGCTAGTGATATCTCACTGCAATTGCCAGTGGTATGTGATATCTCACGTTAACTCATGTGCCAATAACAGGGACTGGAGTGCGCGGGGTTGTCACACCCGTGGATCAAAAAATAGAAAAAAATTAACAAATTAATAAAAACTGATCCCTCCATGCGAATAGATTAAAAACTTTTTTGTTCGATTAATCGAACAATTTGCAAAATGATCAGTTAATCGAACAATCGATTAATCTAACCATGCCCTAGTTGCATACAACGTTTTTTAATATTAGCTCTTACGATTTTTTTTTCTAATTTATTGCTTAATTTGTATTCTTGCGTACCTAAAAATTTGATTTTTGAACAAAACTTATCAAAGCAATTGTGATTATAATTTGAAAATAATTATAATATAAAATGAAAACAAATTTTGAATCCGCTAAAGTGTTGTCATAACGACTTTAAGTACTAGGCCGCTAAAATACAATTTTGCGGCTTCTAAAAAGTTCTAAAAGTAATCATTTTTCGGAGCTAATACTAAAAATATTTTAATTCAATTCATTTTTCTTATTTCAAATGTGTATTTATAAAGATGATAATAAAAACTTTAATGAAAGAAATTTTTGTTTTATGTATTGTTGATGTTTTAAGTAAAGTTTTTGCGAGGAGTGTGTGAATTTTATATTCATATATAGGGCAACCAAAAATATGCACTAGCATGTTTTTTTAACAGCACTTAATTAAAAAATGATTAAGCTTGAAATCTGTTTCAGGTAAAACTAAGACTTTTAAGCCCTACTTGTTAGAGCATATTTTGCATATTTTACTCTAAAATGCATATGAATGCATATATCACCAAAAGTGTATATTTTTGCATATTTTGCAAAATAATGAGTTTGTTTTAGCTTTAATACATATATTTAGGGAATATTATTCCATATTTCACCAAAAGTCCGTATTTTTGCATATTTTTAAATAATTACCATTTTTTTCTAAATTGATGGTGACAATATGCACAAAAATATGAGCATCTAAAAATTTGGCACATTTTACCACCGCGGCATTAATATTTAGGGTCCTGTCTTTTGAAAATGGAACACTAGTGCCAAGATTTTAGTGTTTACTGGACCTTTACAATAGGTTTTCTGAGCATCTATAGGTTCTATCAACCTAAGGTCTTAGAACGGCCATAAAAAGCTGTTAATCCTAGTTTTGTTTTGTCCTATTTTAAGCAGCTTAGTAGTCGTATAAAAAATCTTACCGCTTATTATGACATTCAGATAGGTGTCATATGAGAGGTTGAGCTTTTTGGCTGTTGACACATTCCCGAAAATGCTTGTGTTGGGTTGTATGCGTCCCATCCCCTTAGCTTAGAAAGCATAGAGTTTGGTAAATTTCAAAATTTGTAGAAAATTTATGCAATATACTAGCAATCTCATCTATAACATAGTAACCTCCTGGAAATTGGAACTAGAGCTCTGTGTTTTGAGGGGCAAGGGGTGGGAACCGGTCGAGTGGAATGTCATGTAGAAGGTTGATTTTTTTTAAGGAAGATTACAATTCTTTTATGTAATTTGAATAACCTTTGGTTTCGTATATTTCTGAAAATGCGTTATTTTTATTCTGTACCAGATTTAACTCAGAACGTGATTCACCAACAATTATATAAAATTCACGCTAAAATTAAATTGAATTTCAAAACGAAAACCACTTCTTTGCAATTTGTTGCTCTGTGTTTTGATGTGCTATAGGCTGCAAATGGAAAACGAAATTTTCGTTGACTCGTTTAAGTGTCAAGAATAGTTTAATATTTTAAAGATTTCAATTTGTGCAAAGTATTTAATTTTAAAGCATTCCATTTGAAAGCATTCCATTTGAACGCTGTATTGTCCAGAAATCTCTCTGCATTCTTTCGCTATGACAGTGAGTGATCTCTACAGTTTAACTGTTTGGCATTTTTGTGAGCAATTATGATTTCGAGTAACTTAGGAAATAATTTGAATTTTTTCAATTCAAATGTGTGGTTGAATTTATTTCAGAGAAAACGCGGTTTTTCTCTTGTGCGGATTACGGTTGTGATTCGAACTCTTAACCTTAGTAATTCCAATGAGTTCAGATCCTGTGGCAGTCGCGCTATCAACGAATGAATGATATTTCGAAGTTGAATCTTCAAGAGTTACACTATTTACTCAAGTTGAATTCTCAACTGATATTAGACTCTTATCATTGAAAATATATTTTTTGATGTAGCAAATTTTTTAAATTTTCTTTGATTCCATGCAAACATTTTGATGAAACTTACGGCAAATTATATGAATTCTATGGTTTTGCGAAAAAAATTGGAGCAGCCTATTTATATGCAGTTCGGGCAGAGAAGCATTTGGGGCCAAAGGGGCATTCGGGGCCATGAGCAACAGTGTGAAGATGTTGTAGGAAATCAAGATTTGATCCTAACTTTTCGTCATCTATACAATTCGTATAGCATGTTTTTTAACGGACTCATAAAGAGCCAGGCAGGAGTGTACCAAACTTGACAACTTTTATTTTTTTCACATCTATTGAGGAGATCAATTTTTTAAGAAGCGCTCTTTTTTATCGGCCTTTTGAGGTCGTTACAGAGTAATTCATTGGAAATTGTGACTCCCAATAAACAAATGCTTACACATAATAATTGAACCATCGTTGTTGAGCCTTCGTTCTGCAAACAATCAGAAACTATGTTTGGGTGGAGTTAAAATTGACCAAATTTTGGTCACTACATTTTTTAGGTTCTCGTTTTATTTACGAAATGCATTTACCCATTTTTTTGGTCATGCATTTACCCTTTGAAAATAGGAGAAAAATGACTTATGCAGTGTACTATCGTCTGCAAAACTATTTATTGGTTCACTGCTGATTTCCAACAGTTCGTTGATATAAATTAAAAATATAGTGATAGACAAATTGTACCTTGGGCTATTGGTGTATAATTGGAAATATCACATTCCATTCCTTTTTTGATTACGAGCAACTTTCAATTGACCAATTGCATGAAAGAAAAATATTATATTTATAAAATTTGTGGAAGATTTTAGTTTAAGTCGCGAAAATACGTTTGAAAATGTTTTTAGAATAATATGTGGGATAATGGTATGGAAACTTTGGTGATTTTAAACCGCCTTAAAAGTTTTTCAATCTTTTTCGGTTTGAAAGAAGTTCTTTCATATTAACTCCTGAAGACAAAATTTAGAGTACTTCTTTAGGAGTTTTAGTACGAATCACAGCGTTTTGCGAACAAATTATCTTTCATTGCAGGGCCAGTGACGATTATATCAGCGTCAATTTAATGCAAATATTTTTGTTGGGGTTTCATTTTTAAAAAAAAAATTTATTAATTCCGAATAGAATGGTTTCGGTAATGTTTTGAGCAGAAACATTTACATCGTCGTTGTAAGAACAATAACGAATGAAATGGATAACTTCGAAAAATTTAGAAAATTTTTTTTGGTAACAATTTTTGAGAACGAAAGAATTTTGGCAGTTTAAATTTTAGTAAAAAAAATTTACGGGATTTTGGCAGTTTAAATTTTAGTAAAAAAATTTAATCAACTGATGTAATTAATATTTAATAGTTGTCAATATCTGCAGTACTACCATTACTGACACTCGTAATATCTCGGGTCTGCAGTATATGATAGCGGACAAAAGCTCAGATATATACTTCACTATCTCAGGCCAGCTAGCCCCGTAACTATGATCAAAGCACAGCGACCTCTTAGGAACCGAATTAAAAACAAAACTCTGAAAACATATATATTTCCATGGTTTCTTTCGGTTTTTAGAGCATATTTTAAATGCATAAAATAGTTTTTTTAGAGCATATTTTAAGCGCTTAAAATTGTTTTTATAGTGCATATTTTTGGTTGCCCTATTCATATATAATATCACGAGTCGTCAAATAATAGTCGATTATTTTTCATAATCATTATTACGAATGTCATTTGAGGTCCCGAGTGCGCGTAGCACACGAGTGAAATTTTTAACCTCAAATGGCATGAGTGGTAATGTTGAAAAATAATCGACTAATAATTTGGTGACGAGTTGTATTTAGCAGACAATTTAACGAACAGAAATATTAACATTATTTCATACAACATAATCATACATAAAAAAATATTATTTCATCTTAGTAGGCGCATAAATGTTATAAGTTTGTAATTTATTTTTGACAAATAAACATAAACATTCAATCATTTATGAATGAAAATGGACATTTTTACTATTTGCAAATTGCATTTTCCCATAATTTTGTATGTGAATTTTTGTTTTAAATTAATATATTAAGTAGGCCGAAAATATTCGCTGTTCCTTCCCACCAGAGAAAAATAATCGAAACAATTCGTTTTGATTTGTTAAAAAATAGTAAATGAAGCGTTTTTATTGGACCTTATCGAAACTTTATTTAGTGAGTTGAATTGTCATTAAAAACTACTGTCAGTAGAATCTTATTGTGTGAAAAAAATAAGCGCAAATAATTACCAAAATATTTTAAAGATGTTTACCGTAAAACAAATTGAAGTTGCTCTGCGAAGTTTTATAAAATCATATAAAATAGCAAACGAAATAAATATTTCTGAAATAACCCTCAATATTCAACGACTCAAAATTAAAATAATGAATTTGAGGCTCAGACAGCCAAATTTGGAGAGCAAGTGATCCGCCTGCCAACGCCTATGCTTGCACCTAGAACTTTTTCTAGCGTTAAGGGGCTTAGGGCTTAGATTGAACTACCCTATAGCACGTCTTATAACAAAATCGGCGTTAAACACAATAAATCTTTCATTTGCAGTGCTACCTATTCGAACAACTAAGATTTGTGAGCCTCTAAATAAAATGGTTTTTAGAAACATTTTCAAAAAGCCAGAATAGGACATGAGAATTTGATGACAGGTTGACAAGTGACTGATGAAGGGTTACATTGTGAACTCAAGATTTTTACTACACTGGAAAGTTACTTGTGTTGGTTTTGTTGAAAATCACTTTCGTCTGTATGAGAACCGAACGTGGACCAGCCGAGTAAAGGCCAATTTTCCTAATCACTTGACAAACTTATTTTATTGGCAACATAAAACAACTTTTATTGTACAAATGTACACTGACAACCTAAAAAGGCCACTAAAATATTTTTTGATTTTTTTAATATCAAAATAAAAATAAAATATTAATAACTAGGACACAGAAGAGCCATAAGCTGATTGGTGAAATTAAAAATATTATTGTAAAAATTCTTTATTCTTTTTTCATCAAAGGGAAATGAAAATACAAAGAAAATAAGAAGAACTTGTTATTTGATTGTTACTTTGCTTCAAACCAATTTAATGTTTAATTTCAATTATCTTTTCAAAGAATTTTAACAAATTTGATATTGGAGCCTCCATGTAAATGGGTTGTCTAATATTAATTTCATTCATTGAATGAAGTCTAGTTTTGAAAATTTCACTAATTTTAAAAAATTCAAGAATTCAAAATCAATAAACAACAAAACCAATTAAATTTTCTTAACAAAACAAAGTCAAACCGCCCCATCAAATATTAAAATTTTAAAATCTGATATTTAAACTTTCAATATCCTTTTGAACCTAAGAATATATATTAATTTTGTTTTTGATGAACTTTCCACCCTTTGGACTATAACCAATTTATCTTTTTCATTCTCTAAAATTAAAAGATTTTTCTCAAGAGAGTAATTTTTCTTATCCGTTTGATTATTTTTTTTTTAAATATAGATATTGATACTCTGCCCCTTAACGAAAACGGAAGAATTTTTTGTGGAAAATCGAAAAGCAAAATATTTTTCTCTACGAATTTGTTAATCGTAAATATAAAATTGTATGGAGAAAAAGCTGTTTAAATGGTAATTTGAGCACAGGTAGATTTAAGTATAAATATCCTCTTGCTAAAAAGCTCTCTACAAAATTCATGATATAAATTATTCTATTGTTAATGGTGCGATGGAGGAATATAATAAAAGTTTGAAATTGGTTTCAGATAATGGTTTCGTTAAGTATTAAAATGTATTTCAAAATTATTCGTTAACATAAGTACAGATGTTTTAGTTTTAATATAACCTTTTTTCAAGGCGTGAAGATATAAATTGACATTCATCATTGTGATGTATAGCTACTTTAATTTTGAGGTAGGTTCAAAATAATTATATCTAGTTTAATATGAAAATAATATTACCGTCTGCGAGAACAGTTTAATTTTACGTTGGATTACCATAAATAAACAATTGATTACTAAAATATTGATCTGAGAACTGCCATTTCTAACTGTTACACAAACCGATAAAACTCGACCAATATGACATATTTTTGGGGATAGCTAATAGGCACTGAAATATGTGTCACAACAACATATATAAACCTTTTAAAACCTAGGTCCCCGAACAACATGCATTTTGAGGTGTTGATGGACACAAATTTTCTTGTTTTCAAAGAATGGATACCTAAAGAATGAATCATGTCACTTAAGAAAATACGACAAAGGCCAGTATTACTTCAAAGCAAAACACGAAAGTTTTGTCTGCCCGCCGTCCGTCACAATTAACAAAAACTAAGAAACTACAGCCAAAAGGAGGGTGAGTTCGAAAGCTGTACCTGACGTATATAAAAAAAATTTAGACACCTCTTTGCTTAAAAAATTTTTATTTTAAATGTAATGAGCTTTAACATTGAAAGTTGAGAAATCTTAAAGTTCATCATGTGAAAGGGTTACAAATAGCTTGATTATTGTATTATAAGTGTTAGAAAAAATCGTTATGTTTTCCAAAAAACTGGCTTTCATACATTTTTTTTACCAATTTATTCGACATGGGAAATGTATTTGACTACAAAACATTTGCGACATACAAGTAAATATTTGGATGACAAGAAATGTAAATGAATTAAACTACTCTCACCTAATAAAAGTAATTGGAAAATATCATTGTGTTGCATTGCGGGTAAATGTTGTATTTTAAAAACGTTGAAATAAGTAAGAAGATGCTAAAGGGAAAAGTAGTCAGAATTTTTTTAGTGACTCCAACTTTGATCAACGCGGATTTCTATTGCGAATTCTCTTAATATCTTTAACACTTATAGCCTCAAAAGTAACCTGAACAACTGGCGCAGTTCACAAGAAACCTAATAAAGCCCACATCCACGGATAAAATCAAATCCAAGTAAGTTAATTTTCTATTATTTTTTCCATTTAAACTAATTTATTTTCGGTTACCCGTGTTACTAAAATTTATGTAAAATTCTCCGAAAAAATACAGCAAATATTTCACAAATACCACGCCTTAGTACCACGTCTCGTCAGCCAAACGGTAGCAAACCATTCCCCAATCATCACAAAAAATCCACCCAAACCAGAACCCTTTTCAAACATCTCACATATCCAGTTCATTCCATATCAAACCTTCTGTGAAAATCATCTTTTGAAAATGCCTATTAGTGACAAAGAAGCCCAACCTGTTTTTGACCAAATTTAAATTATAATAAAGAGTTTTTTGAACAAATTTCAACCATTGCTTCCGAGATAGACAAATTTATTGATACTTGTCAAATTATTTTCTCCGTTGTCGTCTGTGTGAACAACAATTATCAAACAAAATTTTTCATACTAACTAACCAACGTTTTTCTGATGACGCATACTCTCTTATGTGATACCAATATTTCAAATCAATCGAAGAGATTTGAAGTGTATTTTCCTAGCATATTTATCTAATTTATCAATTACGGACCTGAGTGATGAGTTTTCCAAAGATGTTCCGAAATTATACATTTATTTAGATATTTTGCTAGAATTGAAACCATTTTAAGCGACTTACACATCGCTTTTAAAACCAAATATAAAACTATCGAAGAAAATGTTGCATTGCGGCATCTAAACGATAAATTCATTACTTTTTTCATTAAATGCCTCCGGTACCCCACTTTAAAAAACCACTCTTTATTCTCAAAACCCGATTCCCTTTCTGAAGTTACAACTTTGACTTCATAATTTCACAAAAATAAGTTTTATAATATAACTCTAAATAAAGATAGATAAAAACGCAGCTGTAACCAATATTTAACAAACTCTCTCATCCTACTTGGATAAAACATGTAACTTTTAAAGGAATATGCAGTTCTGAAGAAATCCCAACCACACTTGGGATGACTGTCTTTCACGTAAAAATATTTCGTTGTATCATAGTTGTTATAATTACGGACACCAACTTCAATTGCTCCTAAATAAAGCTTAAACTGGTAAACCAATATTTGGTAGTTCAATATTGAAACAATCATTTAAAACAATCAACACCAAACCATCCAATTCTCTCAAGACATGATTCAAACAGTTTATAGATATTGCAGATACTGCAAGGTCACATATCATTTAATTCATGAATGTATCGTAAAAGTAAGAGCTGACGAACGATAGCGAAATAATAATTGTTCCATAGAATAATCCCCAACGATGAGCCAAATTCACATAGAAAATAAGAAACTTAACGCACCAATGACAAGTGTAACAATACTACACAACACATTTAAAATACCAAATCTACAGATCTTTCTACCTATTTGTGCAACAGAAACATTCGTAGTACTTCATCGTACTTCCCGAACGAATCAGACAAATCATATTTCCAACTGAATGTCAAATCCCCAACCAAACGTATGTCATTTCTCTCGTACTGACTTTTCATCCAAAAAAATACTACTGACTTCACTCTCAGAATGCCTGTTTCAAAAATTTTAAAACTTCACTTAGACTCAGTGACCGATATATGTCAATTAAAACAAACAACCCTAAACGGAATAGGAAACAAAATAGAAACCAACAGGACACTCCTGACACATTTAACCCTTCCAAATAACAGCCACTTTCCAATTGAGTTTCACATTGTACCATAAAACTTCATATTGTTCCAGACCAAACAGTACAGGTCAAATAAAAATAAATTCTACAGATGCCTGTAGGCCTGGTTTAATCTTACGAACTATCAATTCCATTTTAAAACCAAAAAACTCTAAGGCTTTCATTATCATACCAAATACGAACACTAATCCTGCTATTGTTAAGGACATACGATTGAATCTTAATCCAATAATAAATACCACGTTATGAATCTTAGCACATCAACCATTAGAACAGCACCGAGTCCCAATTTTAATTTGTTCAATATAAATATTTAGAAGGAAACCTATATATCGAGGAAAAGATCAGTATAATTAAAATATGTTATGATTATGCTGAATTTTTTCATACGGAAAACGAAAAACTTTCAACCATTCCACCAATTACTCACTCGATACCACTCTACGCCGATACGGCACCCATACACATCAAGCACTAAAGACTCCCACAAACATTAAAAGTCGAACTAAGTAAACAAAATTGATGTAATGATTACGGATGACAAAATTTGCAACCAGTTATTTGCACCAGCTCTTTTAGTTCCACTCTATTAGTCGTCACCAAACAAATTCAAGCCAAATAGATACAAAATGGCGAGTTGTTGTAGATTTCCGCAAACTCAACGGCTCTTTATTCGTCTATTATTTTCCTATTCCAAACATCAATGACATTTTAAATCAAGTTGGTCACAGTCGTTATTTTTCAACTCGAGACATTGAGAGTGGCTACTATCAAATCCCAATAAATTAATCCAGAAAATAAACACAAAACTGGTTCTTCCATCGATTATAGTCACTACAAGTTTGAAAAAATGCCTTTCGGACTAAAAAGTTCTCAAAGTAGACGATGTGATAATCAATGGCAAATATCTTCCAAATCACAATAACAACCCTATCACAACAGTCAAAGATGTTAAATCGTTCATAGGTATAGCGAATAGCGAATTACTACCGCAAGTTTATCCCGAAATAACGCAGACGCTTTAAGTAGAGTTGTGCACAAATGCATACTTATAATACTTATAAGCCCGTGCAAAACGTAAGAAAATTCTTTTTAAAATAAAATCGCCGCAAATAATAAATTCCTAGACCTTCAAACAAATAGTTCTCTTTCAACACCACAAATGTTACGGACCATAAAAATAGAAATGAGATACTGTACCACATACTTCCACCTACATACATGCAAGTAAACCAAAATTCCGCTCGCTCCAACTTTCACTTCTGAAGGACTACTAGAATGCATCGCTTTTGATGTAATTGAGCCACTTCCATGGAAAAAAATCCTAACATCGGAAATCGATTTGCATTAACATATCAAGACGATCTAGGCAAGTTCGCAGGAGCCATCAGGATCCCAAATTAAGAACAACAGTTTTTCACTCTATTACAACCGGTGCCCTAGAACGCTCGCATATTACATTTAAACAACAATTTTTAAAATTTGTAAGCCAAAATCAACAGAACTGGGACAAAATGCTTTACTCCGCAGTAATAATCTGCAATATAACCTAACGCCACGCAACAAATTTAACACCCTTCAAAATAATGTTTGATTGTAAAGCGATAATACAATCTGGTATCAAACAAAAACCTTAACCTCTGTACACATACGAAGATAATGTACTAGAGCTACAAACACGACTCAAAATAAATAACTACAAAGCAAACAAAACATCACCAATAAAAAAAAAAACAAAAGAAAGTAAAAAATTAAAGGCGTAGAACCAAACAGAATCATTTATGGACAGGTCCATATCCCGTACACGAAATGAACACTCCAGAAAATACAACTATACAACAGCACCAGCTCTTTTAGTTCCCCTCGTCTAGTCGTCCCCTAAAAAATTCAAGCAAAATAGATACAAAATGGCACGTTATTGCAGATTTTTGCAAACTCTTCGACTCTAAGATCGACGACTCTTTTCCACGTCCAACTCTACATATGGACCGTGGCTACCGTCAATTCTCCATAAATAACTCAGATTAACATAAAACTGCTTTTTTGATCAGTTATAATCACTACTAGCTACTAGTTCAAAAGAATGCTGACTAAAAACCTCTCAAAGCATCTCCCAAAGAACTTTTAATCATATTTCATCCAGATTTCAATGCTTTGTTTATTAAGACGATGTGACGATCCATGGCAAAAATCTTTAAGATCACAATACCAAGCTTACGGACATTTTGAAATTTTTTCGAAAAACAATCTAAAAGTTTAATCAACTTACTCATTCCTCCAACGCGAAGTAGAGTACCAAGGACACATCATATCAGATGATGGAATTAAACCAAGTCCAAAGATCATGGAAAACGTCCTTAACTTTAATATACCCAAAACAGTTAGATTTGAAAAATCGTTCCTAGCTCTAGCATATTACTACCGCAAGTTTATCCCAAGATTTTCAAAAAAATAGCCATACCTTTAAATAAGTTGATAAGAAAAATTTCTAAGCTTTTATGGTCACCCCTATGCACAAATCATTAAATATTCTAGCAACAAAAATGATCTCCCTGCCTAAACTACGATACCCAGATTTTAGCAAACTCTTCGTTCTTACAACAAACGTTAGTAATTAGAGTCTAGAAGTTGCCCGTAGTCAAAGATATGAACCAAACGACCTTTTATTGCATTTGCGAATCTCTTCCTAAACAAAATCGTAAGAAATTATGATAACATAGAAAAAGAATTTTAAGCCGTAGCCAACTTGCAACAGACAACTATAACACTATCCCCAAATCAGGACGCTGGTGTTTTTGCGCAGACGCTTTAAGTAGAGTTAATCAAGAATGCTTTCTTGTAATGACCCGTGCCAAAGCTAAAAAAATTCTTTGAAAAATAAAATCACTGAAAATAATGCATTCCCAGGCCTACAAACAAATAATTCTCTTAAAACATCACAAACAAAGGTATTAAACATTTCATTAGAAAATACGAAAAATGCAAGTCAAAGACTTCATGCAAAACAACCAAAGCTTCGCTCGCTCTAACTTCCACTTCTGAAAAACTACTAGAGCACATTGGTTGATATAATTGAACCATTTACAATCACGTATAATGGTAATCGATTTGCACTAACATATCAAGACGATCTCACCTAGATCGCAGGAGCTTTATCGATTTTAAACCAAGAACATCAGCAACCCAATGGCAACCGGTGCAATGGCAATCAGTCCAACTGCTACAAAATGCTTCGCTACGCAACGTTCACCTAAAGTACAACCCCACCGACCGTAGCATACAGTAATTTCACGCCCTTCGAATAAATATTTCCAACAAGATCCCGAACCTCTGTGCAATGCCATATACAAATATTATGTCCTAGGGATAAAAACACGTCCAAAATATAAAAACAAAAGAAACGTACGATAAAGTGTCAAAACCATTCAATTTACAACCAGGTGACCTAGTACAGCTAACAAATGAAATGCGTAGAACCAAAAAGGAAAATTTAAGGACAGGTCCATAACCCATACCCGAAATAAACAATCCATAGAATACAACTATACAAGAACATCAGCCCTTTTGTTGCCCCCTATGAGTCGTCTCCAAAAAAAGTTCAACCAAATAGATACAAAATGGCGCGTTGTTGTAGATTTCCGCAAACCAAACAACTCAACAATAGGTGAATTTTCCAGGAAAAAAAATTCGAGTATTTATGAATACAATACACCCGTATGTCACAAATCATTTAAACTTTTAAAAACAAAACTAACCTCGCCGTCTATGTCATATTACCAAGATTTTAATAAACCCATCGCTCTCACAACAGACATTAGTATTTACAGGCTAGGAGCTGTCCTTAGTCAAAGATACGACCAAACGACCTTCCTATTGGATTCCCAAGTCATTCCCTAAACAAAGCAGAAAGAAAGTATAATACCATAAAAAAAGAATTGTTCTACCGTAGTTTAGGCAGTCGAAAACTATCGTCCATACCTTTTCGGACGTGAATTTACCATCGACATAATGCCTACTTTTAATATTACCATAATATTTGTTAATATCAGATATCGTTTTAGTTTCATTTGGAGTTCTTAATGTCTTTACTTAAACCAACTACAAAAAGGTAACCACATTAATTATAATAACACCAAAATCTTCTCAATTCTTAAAGACGATAACTTTACCACTTTAAATTGATTTTCCTATATTTCAATAATTGGTTATCAATCTTCTCTAAAGATTTTTCGTATCAATTTTACAAATTCATTTTAAATTTTCATGTTAATTCCAAAGAGTTATGTTGTACATAACAATTTTCCAATGTAAATAATAATAATGTTTTCTTCAGATACTCTTAAAT
Organism: Diogma glabrata; assembly: GCA_963693315.1. NCBI lineage: Eukaryota > Metazoa > Arthropoda > Insecta > Diptera > Cylindrotomidae > Diogma > Diogma glabrata. The sequence continues at coordinate 353,686,847 of OY856187.1, forward strand.
CATGCATAAGGTAGTTCAGATGTTTAAATTATTTATTCAAAACATGAAATGTTTTATTTTTGTTGTTGTTTCAGGAAAATCGTAGAACTTAAAGAAAATGAAAAAAAAAACAAAAATCCATACAAATACATACGTTTATTGACCTAAAAAAAGGCCTTAGCAATTTCCCTACTCTATTTTTGCATTTTATGAAAGTAAAGTATAGGTTTTGCAGGTGAACTGAAAAGGTATTATGGTTAAGCTTTTGTTTAAATTTTCAGGAACTAATCTTGATGATCTAGAATCTAGATTTTGTAAGCATAATTTGATTTCATTGAATACATAAATGCAGTCAGTTTTTTCATCATTGTAGATTAGAAAAATGATAATAGAAATGTAAACAAAAACTTTTATTTACTTTCACAAGAAGCTTTATATTATCTTTTTAACGTGAATTACCAAAACGAGGATAAAATGTTAAGTATATAAAATGTATAAATTATTTATAACCTGCAAGGGTGAACTAATAAAAAATTATTGTGGACATTGTTTTTTTTTCGAACAAACATCGATGTAAAGCAATCGAAACAGTCAACTAATATTCAAACCACCCCGGTTATCACAGATATTTTTTATAAGAAGAACGTATTGTTTGTTTAGTTGTCAAATATCTGAAAGAAAATTTTGTGTTTGCGATAAATACTGAAATGACAAAAAAACATTACCCAGAGGGAATAAAACGAAAAACAAATTGGAAAAATTTATGGAAAATCTTAAGAGTCAAAAGATAAGAGAAAAGAAAAAAGTAGATAAAGAGGAGATACTGAAATGAAAAGTTCATTTTATGTTTTGAATATGGCTTTATTTATTTATTTTTGTTCTTTCGATTTCCAATAAAAGTCGTCCTCTTAGTGTTTTAACGTGTTCAATGATAAATATCAAATTGTTAATCGTTTGATAAATTTTAAGTTATTCATGCTCAAAATGAAACGATATTTTATATTAACTTTTATTTGTACAAAAATAATACAACTAAACTTTATATGCGTATATAAATATGTAGATCATAAACCATACATCTAAGAACGCTGGGCTCTTTCTTTTTTCCTTCATTTTGCTCATTGTAAAGATATATATCAAAGAAACACAAACGTGAACAGATGTGATTTTAGCGTGTTATCTAATTCTGTGAAATAACAAATGATAAAAGAATAGTATATAAAACAAAATGGCGGCTAAAATATGGCGGCCTGTTTAAATATAGCTCATTTTTAAATTTTAAGAAATATCATCGGATTCTACATAAAATTTTAAGTCGATAATGTTTGGGGTAACTTTTTTAAGATCTACCGTTATCGAGAAAAAAATTCATAAAGTTTGAATATTGATAATGTACGAGATTGACTATTTAACGTTTAATTCATTCGTTTTCAGCTGAGTTTAAAATTTTATTAAAACAACTAATCAACATTTATTGGAGTTTTAAAGTCGATGGGAACGAATCTGTATCATGTTTGCAAAAAGCAAAATGGCGGATCCACTTGTAACGACTTTCAACTTTTCGAATGTCGCTAAATTGTGAGTTCTAATATTAGATAATTTTCTTTATTTATCTTTTAATCTAGTATTTTTATCAAAAATAATATATATAGACCTATACATATAGAACACATGAAAAAACTAGCATAATACACTTTACATACATTAAAACACTTTATAGATCTCGTATGAGAATTGAAGCAAGATTTCGCTCTTATGGAACCGTCGTTTAAAGTAATTGAATAATGTTTTTGCTGTAACTTCTTAATTTTCTGACTGGCTCTATATTACTTTTTTAATTTTTTTTTCATTAATTTCTTATGTTTTTGAGTTGTGACAAATTAAATTCAAGAATTTTTGTGAATCATTTGAATTTTTCAATTCGAAATCAGTTTTTTTGATTATCCCAGATCATCCCATCTAACATTCGAACACAAAACCTCATTAGTCCCAATGTTCAAAACCTTTGGCAGACACGCTATACACGTTTGCTAATGTTGTCATAATATGGGGTAGTTTTTAAGAAATGAGACATTATGGAAAATCATAAATAAGGTTTTAGAATATCTAACGATCTGCCAGACGAATTTTCCAAAAATCGAAAACAATTTTAATAAGTGAAAAAAATTGTTTTCACTGCCGCATAATAAATGAATGCATTCTGAACATGTATCGAAGCATTGATCGAACATTTTTAGACGTAACAACACACAAAATCATTATGTTAATAAAAATCCAATGCCGAATTATCCGTATCAACGAATTCAGATGCCGTATCAAAACAATGCGTTTAACACCGAATCACACCAGATGCAGAATCAAAATATAAATCCTTAATATCCGCCTCATTAGGTGCATGAATTTAATATTAATAATAGTGGTGAATCGTGAAACCCACAATCAACATTTGATATATTAAGTAACGATTTAAATCAACGAGAAATGTGTCCGCTCAAATGAGAAAATCAATTATTCCAAGTCAAATTGAGAAACGTCACAATAAACTGTCACCTCCGATTTCATTCAAATGAAATTATCAATATGACCAAATCATATTATCCAAACGAACTAGATCCACCTATAATATCTAATTGGATTCAACGAATTTGTATATTAAAACGAAGAAATTCGTAATTGGAGTGATGATAAAGCCATATTTTATGGTTCATCTCGACTACGAGGTACAACAAAAGATTAGTTCGACAACTTGGAATTAGAGGAAATTTCAATTGAAGAATTTTGTCAAATTACAATAGATAAATCTTGAATGTATACAAACGAAATTGATATACTTCGACAAATAACTAATCTAAAAAAATTGGAAAAAATTTCAGAAAGTACTCTCATCGATGTAATCATAGAAAACATAAACAACAACGAGATTAGAAAAAAAACATCTTTAACTATATTCAAAAGTGTTCGTGAATTTTTAACTGTACTAATTCGAATTGACAGTATATCACACATACCAAGCTCTCAGCTGAATTTCAATAATAGCAAAAATTAATCTGACTACGTGAATAATCGTAGCCAGGCAACGCTAGACAATAAATCAAAAATAATGGAAGTGTCTTTTTAAGGCCAATAAAATTATCAGATTTAATTGTCGTTGTATTGGACATCGCTCAAGCCTCGTTGTTCTACATGCAGCTTAACTGGACATTTAGAGGAGAATTGTTTTAAAAGACATCAACAATCAAGTCAAGTGTCAATCGTAACCGAGAGTGACGAAATAACTGTACCATTTAAATTATCACAAGAATACACTGGGAAAAGTGCCATTTAAAATTTTACCAAAGTCAACGAACTTAGAACAAATAAATAAAAATTATGTTGATTTAAATAATTCAAAGCTAAGTATTTCAGGTGAAGCTAATATAAATATGTTTAACAATATGTATTAATATGGTTTTCCATACTTTTCACTTGTTTTGTGTGCTTTTGTCACTCTGAAATTTAATTTTTACTCAGAATTTTGTGAGCAATTAAACTCAAGTAACTATGGAATTAATTTGAATTTTTCCAATTCAAAAGGTATGGTTGGAAATATCTCAGAAAAAAACTCTGTTTTTCTCTTTTACGTGTTTCGGTTGGGATTCGAACACGTAACCTCATCAGTGCTAACTGACGAGTTCAATTCCTTTGGCAGACACATTTAACCACTATGCCACCGAGGCGATGATATTTCTAAGTTAGAACTTCATCATCAGTTATCTTACTTAAGTTGAATTTCTCAATCGTCAGTTAGACATAATTTTTTATGGAAATTTTATTCATTTGGAATGAAGATTTTTTTGCATTGAATTTTTTTGACAGTACTATTGTGTGAAATTATAGAATGTGTAATATTTCTATTATAGTCAAAATTTTAAGTCACGAGTGTATAGTCATTATTGATTGTTTCCTGAACTATGATAGTTAAGAAAAGAATTGAAGAAGGAGTAATCCGAAATATATGTTTTGTAAAAAATAAAATAAATATAAAAAATTGTCACTATAACGACTTAATTATCCCTAAAAAAAATCTCTTAATTATAGTAAAAATTAAATAAAAAATAAATATGTTTATTTATGATAATTTGTGTTTTATTAGATTTCATGCTGTACCTGACGAAACAATGATTTATGATTGCTTACTTAATCGTGAAATCTTAAAATTTTTTAAAAATATTTGTATTCAAGGTATAAATTTAAACTTATGTAATGGTATAGATACATATATTGAACTGTTTAAAGACACTGAATACGTTAATTTATTCAAAGAAATTTAAAATACCGATTTTTCAGCAGTCAATAAGGTTGACTCAGACATTGGTTCTTATTATAATTATCTTTTCAAACATCACGCAATAATTTTAACTACTAACGGTAGTGTAGCTAATTATTTAAAAAGGCGGCAACAAGAGGATCCTGACGTTAAACATAATACCGAAACCACTATTATATCAACAAAACCAAAACACGTTACACCGCTACATTCCCTGATAAAGATAACTAATAATTACAAAATTAGTTGCTAATTATTAAAACGTAAAATTATTGAGAAAGGCAAAAGTGAATATATTAGTCGCATAGTTTTAGTACCTAAGAAAGATGGTTCTGGTAGATTATGTATTGATTACAGGAAACTTAATAATTTGAGAGTAAAGGATCCTTTTCCTCTACCTAAGATTGACGACTGTTTATATAAATTGAGAAACAAAGCGGTTTTTAGTTTAATTGATTTTAAAAGTGGTTTTCGCAACAAACTTGTTTATCCCCATAGTATTAAAAATACTCTTTTTGTTCTTTATGACATTTTGTGGTTCATTTATTTGAAAACACCATTTGGTGTTTCCAAACAAAATTTCAAATGCACCCGCCATATTGCATTGGTTTATTTCCTTTGTATTTAGGGAACTGATTGATCGTTTATATTGACGACGTTTATATTGATGATTGACATGGAAAAACATTTTGAAATTTCAGAGAAAGCTTTCGATTTACTGTTTCAAAATTGTTTAGAGATTCAAACAACAAATTGTCATTTTCTTACATCTAGTTTGGAGTTTCTAGGATATGAGATAACATATAACGGGATTTAATCCTCGATTAAACATTTAGAAGGCTATACGGGAGAATCTGATACCTCGAAGTGTACACGAACTTTATCGGTTTATTGGCCTTATAAATCTTTTTAAGAAAATTATTCATAACTGTACTTTAATTGCAGAACCCTTATATGAATTATTAAAAACGCGTATTATAATTGCAGGGGTTGGTTTTGGAGGGTTTAGTTTTGGAGACGTTTTACTCTGACGACAATCAAATGATGAGCTTCATTCAATTGCATTATTTAGCAAAAGAACAACGAAAGCTGAAAGTCATAAGCACTTATTTGAATTAGAAGCACTTGCTGTTATATATGGGTAATTCTTTTATAAACCGAACACCTTTCTGACCGACCCATTTTTGATTTGGCTGAAATTTTTTTTAGGGGTTTTCTATCGAAAAAAAAGATATACGTGTTCGAGGATTTTTTTTTTTTTGGAAAATAGAGCTGTTCTAAATTTCGAGAATTTCGTGATTTTCGGCTTGAAGACTTATTTTCAAAAATTCATAACTTCGATTTTATAGAAGATAGAAGGTTTTTCTTTTCTTTATTTGAAAGTTAAAAGATGGAATTTTTTAAAAATAAATATTTTCAACTAAAGTTATTAACAAATTCCTATTGTTATAAACAAATAAAATGTTAAAATTAAATTTTAACCATTGTCCCACCCATTAAATTAGTTTTTAATATTATCATCGTATTCATCGTTCAATTTTCTATTAAAAAAAGTATTTTTTTTTAATGGAGAAATGATAACAGTAAATCTGTTAGAAATAAATTAATTTATCGAGCGCGGGACGACAAAAAGTTCCATATTTAGTTGAAAATATTTATTTTTAAAAAATTCCATCTTTTAACTTTCAAATAAAGAAAAGAAAAACCTTCTATCTTCTATAAAACCGAAGTTATGAATTTTTGAAAATAAGCCTTCAAGCCGAAAATCACGAAATTCTCGAAATTTAGAACAGCTCTATTTTCCAAAAAAAAAAAAAAAAAAATCCTCGAACACGTATATCTTTTTTTTTGATAGAAAACCCCTAAAAACAATTTCAGCCAAATCAAAAATGGGTCGGTCAGATTTTGTCCAAATCTATTCGGTTTATAAAAGAATTACCCATATGCTATACAACGATTTCACAAATACTTACATGAAGTTCATTTTAAAATTGTTACTGATTGTTTGTCATTCAAAAAAACACTGGATAAACGTAACACGAACTCTAAAGTAATGCGATGGACATCATTTTTATTACGATTATGAAATCATTGAACGTGATAGTACCAAACTTCGTCATGCTAATACATTGAGCTCAGTTACAGAGATTTTGATAGTGACCAAATGTACATTACCTCAAACTCTTGTTTCATATCAAATTATAGATCAGAAAATACGTGGACTTAAAAATTTTATTTTAAGCCGAGTGGATAAGAAAACTTACACTATTCATGATGATTTATTACATAGAAAAGAAATAAATATAATTCCATTATTTGTCCTAAATATTTTAGAAGTACAAATTATCAAAAAATTTAATAAAATAATAATAAACACAAAACCGTCTGTTGCATTATTTGGGATAAACTAAAATAGGATTTCAAGTCTGATTTAAAAATTTTAGAAGGTGATGATTTTGAACACGATTTTCAAACGATTAGAGAAAATATAGTTAAAGAAAATCAAAAGATTCAAGTTGAAAACAATAGGACATTATGATGCAAGGACGTAAAGCTAAAGATTTTGGACGTATGTGGAGTTTGAAAATCGGGGCGCTAGCCGAGATTTGCACCCACATTAAGTTAAAAATAGCGTACGTCCGTGCATCATATACTATTTTTTATTCGCCGCTAGGAAGATATTTTAAAAAACTGTTTATTCTAAATCAAAGCTATAATTTGGCATAAATTTTGAGATAAAAGTATGTTGAACAAGTAGGCTTTGACCAATATATTTATACGACAAAAAATAACAAATATTTAAATTGGATTAGGAGATTTGGAATCGAAAGGCTGCTTTGATAAAAATTTCTGTTTTTTATAGAATTTAAACAAATACAAATGTTTTTTGCTTTTTTGGACGTAACTATGACAACAAAATATATGGTTAAAAAGTGACACTTAACGGCCGTCGATCACAGTAATAAAGTACCACTTTAATATGTAGGCGAATAAAAACACTATTTTGATTCGAAACGAAAACCTGCTCACGTTTATAAACAAGGCGATATTGTTATGATAAAAATGTTGTTCCATTACCCGGAATATATAAACAATTAGAACCAAGGCTTCGTGAGCCATATATGGTAATGAGTTTTCCCAAACGAACGTTAAGTAATTGAAGACGTTCTTGGACAGAAACTATCGAATATTCCATTTAAAAGTTTCTATGGAAAACAGTAAAATACTTAATCTTTATCAAACGAATCCGTTTCTAAATCTCTTATCAACAATATATTAACCAAAAACAAATCATGGCTGAATACAAAAGAAAATAGTTTAATAAATAAAACCATCAAAAAATATCTAAATAATATTATTTTAGCTTACATTAATAAGTATATTTGATGATCCACTTAAAATCCGTGTAAATTGTCTACTATATGAAACATAAACAAATAAACAACAAGAAAATTTTCCCATATCATCTTAACATAAAATGCGAGTCAAATTATTTTCATATATAATCTCATTAAACAATTCTAATTAAACGAGACAACATGTTCCTCTACAACTACAGACAATCATTCTATTTTTTATAAATTTGAGCAGCCGTATTATAACTACATAAAATATTATGACAAAAGCTTTACATAACAATAGTTTTGTTATTTTTGGAAATAGAAACATGTATTACTGGTTGTGTGACGCAACAAACCATTTTACTTAGAAAATGTTAAAAATTGGTTGATTGACCTGAAGTTAGGCGGTTGTCCGCCTAAATATTTTTATGTTTGTTGACATCAGTCAGTTCTTAATTATACTCACAGTACCAATATGTTACGTATAATATAGATGGGACGCTCTCCGTCAACCAGTACACCTGGATGGTTATAATTTAACGCAACCTATAGAATAACCGTTTTGGGCTTAAGTTGTTTGCATAACCATAGGCTTTTGAAAGTGATCTGGTACTTTTGCAAATTCAAATGGTGGATTTAAAATAACCAAAAACGCTTTATAATTTAATTAGATCCTTAATAAACTGTCATTATTTTTTTTTTAGGGGCGTATACTCTAAATTCGATAAACGGTATTAAAATTCTAGCTATAAAATTCAAAAATCCCATAATTTAAACTTAAATACCACTTTTTCTTTATTAACAAATATTTTTTTTCAAATTGTTTATAACTAATGGGCTACAAAACATAACCTCAAGAAGCATTGTAATTACCAAAACTTAATATTTTAAATAGTCAAAGTATATAGTTTCCAAATATGGTCAAAATTGTTCAATTCTATGATCAATGTTGATCTACGGGTCTGACTACCCTGCGTACTCCAGTCCCTGCCATTGACATATGAGTTAGCGTGAGATATCACATACCACTGGCAATGGCAGGAGATGTCATTAGCCAAGATGATATCTTAGGGTGCTGGCGGACGAACTTTAATTAGTCAACGGCAGCACTTCCAGTCTTAGCTGGGCAGCGTTCCGTAGCGGTACCGCTCATTAGCTCTTCCGAGGAATCGAACCAACACGTAGTTATGTGTGGGCTTTGTGCCTCGATTGAAGTGGTGGGCGGTGCGTCTGGGGTGCGCTGCATCAGCTGGATTATTGGCATTTAGTTTTGTTTTGTTTTCTGCAAATTTCTCACAATTTGTTTTTCACTTATTATTTTGTTATTATTTCTTCATCTTATCATGAAATATTGGCATATGTCATATTTTGTAGTATGATAGGATTTTTTACTTAGTTATGCATTTTAAAATAAAACACAAAAAAATAAAATAAACATTTTGATATATATATGGCAGTACAACCGAAAAAAAATAAGTCTGCAAGTGGTAAAGCAAATTTGCGCAATCCACCCGCCCATAAAGCGGCATGTCCACGGAATTTGCAGGGACAAAACATATATGAATCAATAAAAAATTTTAAAATACATGTTCAAAACATCTGCGGATTGAACGCTAACCATGACCACGTGCAACATCATCTTGAGCACGACAAACCGAACATTCTATTCCTTACAGAAACACAAGTTTCTGAAAATTTTCTCTTTATATAGAATCGCTTAATTCCAAATATAGGCTCGAATCAGCTTTCAAACTCCATCAGGGCGTATGCGCATTCATTCATGAGAGTGTTGCGTACACGCGCTTTCCAAATTTTGAACTACACGGTGACGGCTTCAATACAATGGTTTTAAAGATTTGTCTTCCAGAAATGACTTTTTTTACAATAGCTTTATACCGGTCCCCCAACAAACGTAACCCAAACTTTTTTAATATACTGACAAAAATTATGGACGAGATTAGAGCAAAGTCCCCTAATTGTGAAGTTATCGTTACCGGTGACTTCAACGTCCACAACAAATCATGGTTGGAATTCTCCAAATCGACCGACGATGTTGACAATAGTGGAAAACTGGCAGAAATTTTTGCCGCGTCTCAGGGCCTATTCCAAATTGTAAAAAGCCCGACTTTCACTCCCCGTAATGGCGGTGATAATAGTTTTCTACTAGATCTCTATCTTACCACAATGCCAGATATTACGAGTGTCGATGTTGCGAAAGGTAGTATTGGAAATTCTGATCATTATTTAATCTCATCAGTTATCAAAACTGATTTACTTAAAACTACAGCTCCCAAACCCCGTAAAATATTTCACTACTCAAAAATGGATAAGAGTGGTCTTCAAAATTTTTTCCATGGTTTCCCTTTCGACCGTCATTGTTTTTACACTGACAATGTAAATGTTTCTGCTCAAAACTTTACAGAAACCATCCAATTTGCTATAAATAAATTTGTCCCTTTCTCCATAGTAAAACCCAAACAAAAATACTTGTATTCGAAAGCTGCCAAAACGGCACTTAGAAACAAACGTAGATCATTTAATATTTGGATTCATAACAAAACTCCCACTAATCGATCCCAATATCTAAAGGCCAACAAAATATCTAATCAGATTATCTCAAACGAAAAGTCCGAAATTGACAGAGCGAAAGCCTCAAAACTTACGTCTATGTCTGTTTCTGACAAGAGTTTCTACAGTGCCATTAATTCTTTAAATTCTGGTACAAAATTTTCTATTCCCCCTATTATTGATGGTGATTTAATCGTCAATGATCCCGCAAGAAAAGCTAACTTGTTCGCTGAACGCTTTGCTCTGAACTCCACTGTTTTGGAAACTCCTAAAGAAATACCCCAAATCCAGTCTTCAGGAGTTAATATGAATGAACTTCACTTCAAACCCAAAATAGTCGCTAAACTTTTAAAGGGGTTAAACATCAACAAAGCATCAGGAATGGACAATATTCCACCCATTATTTTAAAAACCTTTTCCAAAGAACTTGCACCAACTTTAACTAAAATATTCTACCAATCCTACAAATCTGGTATATTTCCCTCGTGCTGGAAGTTGGCAAATGTCCAGCCCGTCCCCAAAAAGGGACCAAGATCCGATATCTCAAATTATAGGCCAATAGCTTTACTATCGGTCCTATCCAAAGTCTATGAGCATTATATTAATACACATATTTCAAAATTTCTGGAAGAAAATCATTTAATATCCGACAGCCAATACGGTTTTCGAAACAAAAGATCAACTACCGATCTATTAAACTATGTAGCGCATTGTTGGAACAGCATACTTGATAAAGGTGGTGAAACATACGTTATCGCTTTAGACATCTCCAAGGCATTCGATCGAGTCTGGCATGCCAACTTAATCAACAAGCTCGTTGCGTACGGTTTTCATCCCAATGTTGTGAAGCTGATTCAAAATTTTCTATCCGACCGATACATTTCGGTAACCTTAGACGGATATTCTTCCGAGTCTAAACTAATTAACGCTGGTGTACCCCAAGGCTCAGTATTGTCCCCAACCCTATTTTTGATTTATATCAACGAATTGTTGAAAATCACCAGCAACCCAATAAATAGTTTTGCAGATGATAGTACTCTGCACAAGTCGTTCGAGCCCCTTCCTTCAAAAGGTAAAATGCACGAACGAATTAATCCTGCCCGGAGAGACGCTGCCATAAACGTGAACAAAGACCTGAATAAAGTCGCCGACTGGGGTGACCAAAACCTTGTCAATTTCAACTCCACCAAAACACAGCTGTTGATTGTTTCCAGATTAAAGACCGAGTTCCCCAAAGATATTTTATTTAGTATGTGTGATGAACCAATAGGTGAATGTAAAAACATTCGTTTATTGGGTGTCACAGTTTCAAATGACCTACTCTGGAACGATCATGTAATGGCGATGGCAAAAAGCGCGTCTAAAAAACTCGGCCTCCTAAATAGATGCAAAAAATTTTTCACTCCATACCAATTGCTCCATGTTTATAAGTCCTATATTCGTCCCTGTATGGAGTACTGCTGTCAAGTTTGGGGTGCTGCCTCTGTTTCCATCTTGGCCCTCTTGGACTCTGTTCAAAAGCGAGCTATACGAATTGTAGGTGATCGAACTTTGACATCACAACTTGATTCCCTACAACATCGTCGCACTGTTGCTGACCTCGTTGTTTTTTATAAATATCGTCATCAGCAGTGCTCAGATGAAATCAGCGGCATCATGCCTCAAACTTATTCTTACCCCCGTTCCACTCGGCAATCGGCTGCCGCAACCAGTGAAACGGTAAAGATCCCGCGCTGTCATACTGGCAGATCGCAGAGAGACTTCTTTGTCCGAACTGCGTACAAATGGAATGGTTTGCCGGAACACTTAGTCTCAGGTGGCTTCAACCCACAGATGTTTAAAAAAAGCGTTAATCTACACCTCAGAACGCCAGTTGTTGTGGGACCCAGGTCTAGACCTAGGTCTTAAAAGGTATTTATGTGTTGTTGTGACACATATTCTAAACCCTATTACACAACACATTTTATTAAAAAAAAAAAAAAAAAAATTGTTAGTTATATAGATTTTTCACATATTTTTTGATTGGCTTCAAATTGTTTACAGTGGAAGGGAGGATAAAAAAAAGTGTCATGAGTGGTTCTCCCTTTAGAGCTAATGGAGGTAGTTTTTGAAAATCACGGGTTTGATATGTGTTCAATTTAGTTTAACTCAAGAACTACTTAAGGGATTTTTAAAAACCGTTTCAGTTTTAATGGTGAAAGTGAGTAATTTTAGTAAGAATAATTACTGTTAAAATGTTTGATAATTTATTATAAAAAAATCAAGGAAAAAATAATAGGGGTTGGAGGGTTGATATCTCCATTTATTTATATGATTTCCTTACGATTTTAGAATTTAATTATTTTTCTTCATAATACCAAAGATTTTTTTTCGGTTATTTTTTTTTAATCTATAAAAATGTTTTTAAAAAATTTAGTCTTCAATTATTAGGAGTTCTTGATCGTTTTCGACGCCATTTTAGATCCGCCATTTTTAATTTGTAAAAGTACCAGATGACTTTCAACAGCTCATGATTATGCGAACAATTTAAGCCAAAAAGGAATAGTTGCGTCAAATTTTGGCCATTCAGGTGTCACGGTTGTAAAACATCCCAAATATATTACTATACTATACATAAGTGATTTTAGTAAAACAATTGAACAATAATGAAACGTCGTCCATTATATTATAACAAACTGTATCATATATATAGTTGCGTGTTGAGTGGTCTAGTATTAAAAACGCGAGACTCGATTTCAGAGGACCCGGATGCGACGCCCATCTTGGCTAAAGTATTTTTAAGCCAAACATTAACAATAATCAATACACCGGTTTTTCATTAAACCGAAAGTAAACCAATATGTTTGATTACAATAGGGGGTAGGAGAATTCCAATTGCATTCGCTTAGGTCAGACGGTTTCTTAGGAAGCCTGTTCACTTAGTGAAAATGCTTTTCTCATTTAATGAAACTTTTGTGAAAATACGAAATTTAATCTGACAGTAAAAATATTTAAAAAAATTGAGAACTTCGTTCACTTTTGTCAAAAGCTTTCCAAAATATTGGAAATCAAACCAAAAGCTTTCGTATTGACTTTCATCAAAATAAAACTACAACACATGGAGGTATTGATGCTTAAAATAAACAGTTGTAGAGTTCTAAAGACCTTTGTATTCTTTTGTTCATTTTGGACTAAGAGCTTTCAGAACTATGGAAAGCAAACGCTAATATTTTTTTTATTCATATCTCGATCTATCTCCAAATGACAATCATAGCTGCTAAGTAGTGATCACAAATACGTAAAACTGGACACGTTTAATAATTTTTATTTCCATTTAAAGATCCGTCTAATTTTCATCTGATATTCACTAGCCAAAAAACTACCTGTAACTTTGTCATATTACCTCGAAATATCTGAAATGATCATGCAAAAGGCTTATACCACACACATTTAAGACCATCACCTTTACATCCATTATAAGTCAAAAGTTTGGTATATTTATATGTACATTGTAAAGAAAATCATACTTAAATGCATCATTTGCTTGCTATTAAATAAAAAAACCAAAACAACTAATGGGACTAATACCTCGATCAAGAGTGAGCATAATTCGAATGATTATTTAGAGTGTGTTATCACTTCAACGGGTTGCATGAAATCATGAATAAAATCAACCAATTTTTAACTTTTGACGTATCTTAAGCCCACCTATGCAACATTAAACTCCAGAGCAAGCTACAAAAAACAAATTTTTTATTTGCCAACTGCACAATTTAAAATCGGATCTCCGACATCTTCAGTACCCCAATGACATGTAATGTCCAACAACATCAAAATTCATTGTTCAGCAAGCAATAAAGAAATTAAAACAGACGAAACAGAATGGGATTTTGTTTTCCATCTTGAAATGAAATAAGTAATAACAATGAGATTGCATCTGCAGTTCAATATAATTATTTGAAATAAACATAACAATAGCTTTTGCAAGCTTGCGATAGAAGCATAACCTGTCGATTATTATTGACTTAATAAAAATATAAAATCCAGATTTTTTAATCTAAGTTTAAAAAGATTAAATCATGATGACATCAACACAACACACAATAAGTTTTGAAATATACTTTGAAGAAATAAATCTCTTCTAAAACTTTTTTGAAAAGCTTACTAAAAACTTTGTTTAATAAACACTTAAAACGACACTCGTTAATTAGTCCAAAGTAACCAAGAGTCAATGTGCAAAGGTTTAAAAAATTTAAAATTTCCTAATTAACGTAAATAGAAAATATGAAAAATTATAACTCATACGCCCACAAATCAAGAACAAAGATAACATTGTTGTTGCTAACCTTTTTAAATCTTAACATTCATAACAAACAACTTAAAGCTTTAATTCCAACATAAATATATGCACAGCAAAATGTTTGTAAGTATATCATATTTTTTGCTTTTCTTTTTTGTTCAAACATACATCTCGTTATATAATGCATCTTTTATCACAGAAAAAAAATTCAAATCTAACTAAGTTTATAAACAAACTGTTTTTTATAATATTTACTTTTATAATTAACAAAAAAAGTTCATCAAATTATGAAATAGATATTTTAATTGAAATAATTCACACTAACTCCTAGCTCATGTTGTTATTAAATAAACGTTAAATACAAATCAACAGAAGTACCAAAAATCCTAAACATTTAATAAAAAATGGTGTTACGTAATTTTATTTCGTTTTTCTTCAAAACGTAAATACATAAAAGTTTAAAAATAAATAAACTTTTTGGTAAAAACAAAATTAACTTTTGTAATTTCACTCACCTTAAATCAAAAACTCTACAGCTTTTTTCCTCCAAATAAATCGCACACCTATTTTTTTGTTATCATTACAACGGTTACATAATTAAAAGAAAAACTTTCACATTAAATGGTAGAACGAACTATAATAATTTTTTTTTCTTCGTTAAGCTTAAAAAAATCTTCACAATATTCAACACAAACTTTTTTCCTTTATTATTAAATATTTATTTATTCTAATTCATCACCATTATTATTACCACCACTGAAAACCGACCAAAAATATAAATGTTATAAGACTACTTATAATTAGCAATTTTTCTTCATTAACTTGATTTTTTTATTTATTAATCAACAAGAACGAACCGAACATAAAACTTTTATCAAAACAAAACAACAAATCAAGAAAACTTAAGTTTTCTCAATTTTCCACCAAGAATCCACATCATTCGATAAATGAATAAAATTCAAAAAATAATTTTCTCATAAACAGAAAAAAATCAAAATTCATTAAAAAAGAAAATATTTCTTTTCTAATAAAAGAATTTTCTTTATAAAATGAAATATTTTATAAAAGTATTGAAATGTTGTTAACTTTATCAAATTCAAAAGCTCACTAAAAAAAGTTCAATTTATTTTTGTTATGAAACAAAAACAGAGAACAAGAAAAACAACAAAAAGAAAATGTGCTAAATTGAATGTTATTGTGCGTATGTGTGTGTTTTTGCTTGTGTATGAAAGGGGAATCGTTTTATTCGAGCTAGAGAAAACGAACAGAAATGTGAATGAAAATGAAAAATAAGCGTTTAAGCTGCATTTTATAAAAGTGTATGTTGTGTGCTTTTAGTGTGCTTGTGGTAAAAACGATTTGATTTTTGCTTTATTTTTTGGTTGTGTGGTAAGAATTTTGTTTGGTTGCAGTTGTGCGTGCATGGTATGTAAGTAATTGGGTTTAAGAGATTTTGTGGTTTCTGATGTGATTTTTAAGGTTTTTGTAGTGAAGAATTGAAGAAATTTCAAAAGAATTAGGTTTGCACAAAATTTAAAAATGATTTCGTATGACAAAAAAAATTGGGTCACTTCTTTTTTATTTGCCATTGTCGTTCAAATCGGTGGTAGGTTTGAATATATTGTTTATAATATAATTTGTAAATATATAAATTATGTTTTGATCCTTCATCGTGAATTAATTTAAAACTGAATTTTTTTTCAAAACATTTTCTGATCGATTCAAAAGTTCGAGTCAAAACCGTGGCATTTCTCGATGTTCTAGATTATTAGGAGTCTAAATAAGCAAAAAGGATGACAATGGATGACATAAACTCGAAAACGAAACGAGGATATCTATAATTTTTATTTTTAAAAATCTTTGGCTGGAGTGGTGACCTGAAAATGTTGAGGATAAAATTGGACAACAGAGGGTACATAAGGTTCATAAGCTTCCAATGCCATTGTTCATATTCTTGAATGTATTTTGCTGAAATTGGATGAAAAAACAGGAAACGTCGGGTTATCTTCCATACAAATGTATATTTGCAACATCAAAAACTGTAGGTCCTGCCATTTTAATTGAATGAAGTTTGAGGCATACGCCGGTTTGCTAGTTTTCATAGTTTTTAAATATCTTGGGGAAACAATTTGAACCAAAAGGGGAGGGAAATCATGAGAAACTGTTTATTTAAAATTTTTATAACTTTAAGCAATGTTATTTGATTAAATGAAACTAGGTATATAAACTTTTTATATCACTGCCTTTACTGTCTATTAACTCACTTACAAGTGGCCAACGCGGTGTGCCACTATTGACTTGATTCTCCAATTCATTAACTTAATTACAGTTACATTTCCGAGTCCACAATTATACTTCACCATTTTATAATTATATCTCTGATAACGAAACTGTTCTTCTCTTTGCAAAACTTTAAAAACGATACGAAGTATTTGTTTCTATTTAGCATGTCAGTCATGCAAATAACAATACCACAACTTTTTTTTATCACATTTTTTTATTCCCTTTTTAAGACGGAGGAAACTTTAATTCTTCACATGGCCTGGCCTGGTATGTGGTATTAAGTAAAAAACGAAGTGTTTCAATTAAATAGTTTAATTCAAAACAGTTTTATTTTTAAATTTATAACATCCTTCAATAATAACCTTCAATGATTCCATTTTTTTTATTTAAATATAAATATAATTTTTGGTATAATTGTTTAACATTAAAACAATAAAAACAATATTAAATATTAATCAAAGTTTTTTTTTTTGTAACAATTACAAAAATGAAAAACTTTTGCCACCACTTTTTATTTTATTTTAAAGTTAAAACTTAACTCTTTGAGAGTTCAAAACTTAATTCTTCCATCATCAAAATCGTCACATCAACGACTTGGTAGCAAAAAGAAATTTCTGTTCAGCTCTTTCATTGTTGTATATTTATCTCATTCCAGCAAAAATAAATTAATAATTAATTGGACTCATAGCACAAGGTAATCCAATTTACATTGCGAATATACCTTTCATTTCAAATTAAATAAAACAACCTATACATATTGCAAGGTTTGAGCAAAAAAAATTACATCTGTTCACGTCGAAAAGAACGAAATGTTAACAAATACATGTTAATTTGCACATAATATTAACCAAATATTCAGAGACAAAACTAAAGAATAACAATAATAAAAAAATAAATTTGTTTATGTTTCTGTTCTTTTTTTTATTTACAGTGAAACACTGCATATGCTAGTTATTAGTTATTAAATGATATTCTCAGATTACTTGATTTTACGGGAAGTTGGTACGATTAATGTTTTAATTGCTTGTGCAACTTAGATGCAAAGAAAATGTACGCATAACAAAGTTTGTTGGGAAGCGAAGAAAGCGTGAACAAAAACATAACGCTATTTGATGGTTAATTAAGCAGACCAACCTTGTAAATACCACAAGAAAGACTACGAATGCAACAGATAAATTCTCACAAGAAACTCCCCAATTTTCCTCATTTTTTTATGTAATGTTTGGGTTCGTGCTGATGTATATTCCCGAAGGTTTAACGTCATTTAAAAAGAAGTGCTGTTTTACCACTTTTACAGATTTTTCGAGCTAATAAGAGGACTAACTAAAGGGTTGTCTAAATTAGAGTGCACTTTTTAAATTGAGAATCATTTTTTTTCGTGCAAGTGGCAACTCTGAAATTTGACAGCTGTCACCTGTTTATTCTGATTATAAAAAATGGAGCGAAAGAACAACGCGTTAAAATTGTGAAAACTCATTACAAAAATGACAATTACAAAAGTGACTGTGAACGGCATTCGTTACAGGAATATGATAACGGAGTTCTTGTGGCCTCAACTGGACGGCATGGATCTGGACAACATGTGCTTTCAGCAGGACGGTGCCACCTCCCACACTGCGCATGAAACAATCGACTTATTCAGCAACAATTTTCCGAACACGAAATTCAAACACGATTTTCAGAACACGAACATGTCAATTTGCCACCAAGATCGTGCGATTTAACGCCGTGCGATTTTTTTCTTTGGGGTTTTGTGAAATCTCGGGTTTATGAATAAACCAGAAAAAATTCCTGAGCTCAAGTCAGATATCCAACGCGTCATCCGTGAGATACAGCCACATCTATGTATTAAAGTCTTGGAAAATTTCATGAAAAGAGTAATGGCCTATCATCAGAGCCGTGGGGGCCATTTGCTGGATATTTTATTCCATACTTAATCGGAACATGTCATCTTTACAATGCAATAAAAATATCACAACTCTCTCATAAAATACGTGTTTTTATTTTAAAATGGAAAAATGCACTCTTACTGAGACACCCTTTCTAATAAACCCTTCCCACATACCAAAGTTTTCGTACATCGGAGTGGGACGTTTCAAGCCCTTCTTATTTTATAATTACTTTGAGGTTGTTTATCGAATTTTTGAAAAATTAATGAAATTTTCGGGTTTGCTTAAAATTTATTCGGGTTTATGTTGTGTAATAGTTGGTAATTTTGTGAGTGTGTTTTACTAAACACAAATTTAAAACAGCGTTTAAAAGTTTTTGAAAATGTCATGGAAAGAATTAAAAACAGACAAATTAGCCAAGAGAATGAAGCGTTTTTTAAGAGTTCTAACGAGTTAGTCACTGAAAGCAAAAAGAAGAAGTTATTAAAGTCATTAATTATCGAAACAAATAAATAAACAGAATTTATGTTCCAATCTATCACTAGTTGTAACAATAACTTTTCTGCAGATTTGGGTATATTTATGAAGTGCTTTTAATTAGATAAAGAACTTAACAGTAACGCAACATACAACGATTTATATAACTCGGCAGAACTCAGCGGAAATGAATTTGATGTTATCGAAAAAAAATCACGACTTATTCTTAAGTTTAAAAAAAGGAACTACTGGATGCGGAATATATCACGGACCATGAATGAATTAATGTGAATTATTAATCATCGTTTTGGTAAAGATGTCGCTGTTGTACCACGAGATGCAAGAACATTATTGAAGACGCCACAGAAAATGAATACAGGAAAAATATCAAAGAAATCCACCAAAAAAGGCCAAATTGTTATTGGAATGTTTTGTGGAAAATGGAAATGTTCTTATAAGTCATTGTTTCTGTAAAAAAAGGATCAACCTCGGGATGAGTATTTACCTTTATTTTGGTGTTCTTAATGTTGTCTCAAAAGTATCATAAAATCTCGTGTCTGCATCCTAAGTTATTCAAGGTCAGTTTTTCGCGATTATCTCAGTTTCTTTTGCTCCAATTATGTTAACATCTATCACAGAAATTGTAGAGCATAAAATTTTCGACCAATTTATTAGAAATATTTTTTCATGCACTCAACCGTTTTCGCGATAGAAGACGGTGAGCGAACAGCGGTCAGCCATACGTACTGTAATGCAAGGTCAACCTTGAATATTAGCTTGAACGTTAAATAATTGTCTTTTATTCTCGTTTCCAATCTCGGCAACGACGGACGTAAAATTTTGGAAATTATGGCTAATTTGTGTTTTATTTGTGAGAAACCACTGGCAGAAGGTGATTTTGATAATGTGATGCGTGGCTTAAAAACGTAAAAAAAACTACAAGTATTGATTGAAAAGATGGTCACATAGACTTCTTAAATATTTTAACTTTTGTGAACGTGCATGTTGTGTCTCGAAAAGTGTACATCTGTACGTCTCAAAAAGTGTACACTCAATGTACCTCGTAAAAAAGGGAAGAATTGTTTGATTTAAAAAAACTGTGTTTAGTTTGTGGCCAAACAGTTAATGCAGAAGCAGTGTCAAGAAAAAAAGAAAACTACTTCACCGCCTTCTGTCGCAAAAACGAGCGCATGAAAAATCGTTACAAATAAAATTTGTTGCAAATTTTATGCTCTACAATTTTTATAATATATGTTAACGTCATTGGAGCAATAGAAACCAAGATAATCGCGACTGTTTTTTGTAACCATTGAGCTTGAATAACTTATGACGCAGACACGAGATTTTATGGGACTTTTGAGGCAACTTTTAGAACACCAAAATGAAGGTAAATACAAAAATTCAGCTTATTGTCTCTAATTCCGCGGTCAATCGCTAAAATGGCTACTATGATATTAACAATTATATATTTATGAAACTTCTACTTCGTACATTTTTTTTAAGAATTGTTGCCAATTACAACGCTCCATTGGTTGTGACAAATTTACAACAATAGGAAAATATTACTATGATAGCAAAACTAAAAAAACATATTGCTCAAAATCATGTATGATTTGCGTATTGGTGAAAAATTTCGCAAGAAAATGTATGGATCTCATCACAAAATTAATTCGTCGCTTTTGAAATAAACAATTGATATAAGTGAACAGTTCTCAGTAGGCGATGCGTTATATTTTCTTCATCTAGGCATGATGAATCATACCATAGTTCTTTGGTCTAGATAATGCCAGTGCAGACAACAAACAAGGTTTCGCTGATCTGATTCAACGACACTTTTTGGCATAATTTTATCAGGTTAGAGGTCTGGAGTTTTTTTATTTTAGAAAGTGACTGAATTCCATACATTATATAAAAATTTTTGTGCTAAAAGACTTTTTGCTTCTGTTCTGCGTAGGCACTGTATGTACATTCAAACAATATTGCGGCAAACTCCCATTAGCTTGCAAAATGTTCCGTTCCCTATATTGTCATATTTGCGGAACTAAATGGTGAGCTGCAATAGATGACCAGCAAAGTGCCATGCGCATTTAAAGTGAAACGTTCCGGTGAGATTGACGTTTTCAGCGCATACCCTTTCGAAAATTTGCTTGGTAGGATTTAACGTATGTTACAGATTGGTAATCGTCCATTAGCATATCTTTAATAACTAAGACAATAATTACAGACAGTATATCATCAACTATCATGCAGCGCTTCAAGTTGCAGCTGCAGACCAATTAATGTTATTCTGAGCAAAACTGTGCTAAAACTATGTTGCAGATAAATTAAAAGTAAACATTCATACATAAATAGTAAGATTTTATTGATACATAAAAAGATATTTCGTTTATCAAACTAGAATAAAATTAATTAAAATTTAACACAAAAACATAGTATTAACATTTTCAAATATCTATCACAACTATTACCTAATACATAATGGAAACTTTAGCTTCTTTGATCTAGACAGAACAAACCTCATTGTACCCAAAAAATTTGCATCCATAAACATCTCAGGACGCGTTTAAACTGAAAGTCCCCACATGGTTGCCAATCACTACTGTCCCGTTTTGGTACCATGTGTAATGGTGAAACTACACACAATCCTAGTTACAACACAAGTTTGAGCTTGTTTTTCGTTATCTAGCCTTTTGCTGGATCTAAGCGTCATGAGCGAGGAAATGGTAAATATCTATCTGTTAGAATTATGTGCTTGTCGTGTGCTTGACAAGATGATTGTAATGGATTGATTGGGTTAGTGCTGGGTATCGGTGGAGTAGTGCACATAAAACTTCCATTAAAAAAATACGTAGCATGACCAGGAACTATTATATCAATTCAAATAACTTATTGGTTGTGTAATGGTTATTGGTTGTGTAAAATGTGTTTGTGCCTTAAATCGGCTACTAGTTACAATTGTGCCAAAGTTTTATTAGGTATTTGCCATTTCTATTGTTTCACAACACCGAGAAAAGAATTCTGCAGACAATATTCTTAAACAAGAAAATTCAACAGCTCCAGAAACTGCAACGGTTGATTGTAGCAATTTCCAGTCCACAATCTCCAAAGTCATTTACAAAATTTCTGTTAAATAACACCTAAAACACTTATTTACAATTAAAAAATACTCTACTTCTCTTTACACGGTTCTGTGTTAGCGATACAGAGATTCGTTTACAACTTTTTTTTTTTAATAAAATGTGTTATGTAGCAGGAATTACAATATGTGTCACAATAACACATAAAAACCTTTTAAGACCAAGGTCCGAAAACAACATACGTCCAAAGATGTTGATGGACGTAAATCTTTCTTTTTTTGTTTTTTTATATTTTTCGTTAAAGAATGGATAACTAAACAAAAAATCCTATCACTGACAAAATATGACATAGGCTTATATTTTATGATAGAAAATAAAAGTAAATTAAAAAGCAAATAGCAAATTTTTACCAAAATTTGCTGAACTGAAACAAAACAAAACTGTAGTTGCCAATAATCCAGCCGGTTGCATATTCCTTGCTCCTGTGACGCTCCGTTTTTGTTGAAGAATAAAGCCCACACATAGTTATATGAAGGCTCGTTTCTTCAAGGACGCAACGGCGTCTCATCATCAAGGATTATTTAACAGCTAAGATTGAGGGTGCTACCGTTGACTGAATACAGTTCTTCCGCCACCACCCTTAAGATGTCACCTTGGCTAGTGGTATCTCACTGCTATTGCAAGTGGTATGTGATATCTCACGTTAGCTCGTATGTCAATAGCAGGGGCTGGAGTACGCGGGGTTGTCACACCCGTAGATCAAACATAAAAAAATTTTCAAAACAATAAAACCTGATCCCTCCATGCGGGATAACTTGACATTATCGCACTCTAATTTAAAACTAATTTCTCATTCTGCAAAAGAAATTCTTTGTATACAATTTTTCTTAATTTTTCAAATATTCTAGGTAACTCCATTATTTACAAAGAAAGCTCTAGAAATTATTATGAAATCAAGGTCATTAGTTTACGTTTATTTTCTTTCGTGTTTAGACCCTTTTCTTGGAAAAAATTTAACGTTGATTTAAGTGTTAAAATATTGTACAGGGGAAACTGAGGTTGAATACAATTTTGTTTTGTATTTAATTGCGATTCTGTAGAATTGTTACAATATTTACTTACAGTTTGGAAAAACTGTCGAGTTGATTTTGGTTTTAATTTGAGTTTAAAGAAAATATTGTCATCAAATTTACTATTACTGTTGTTTTTGTTATTATTAAGTATTTTTAATGCCTAAAGTTTTAAAATAATTATTTTTGTCTTCGTTGCACCACTATCACCATAATTGATAATATTATGTACTTCCTGAGATACATTTAATTGAACATATATATGAAAACTGCAATTTTGAAAAACCTCTAGCTTTAAAGGGAGAACCTTTACAAAAGAATTTTCAATTTTAGATTTAAACAAAAAAGGACGAATTCCACAACACTCGTTCTGAATGAACAAAAAATTAAATCAGCAATTTTGTATATTATCCAAGCCTTGAGAATCTTCATGTACTGTCTACTTCTACAAGTTTATCTGTACAGAAATATGAAATTAAATAACGAAAGCAAACACAAAAAACGGAAGCTAAGAATCATTGAACTAATCGTAATAAGAGTTTACATCGCATCTGATGGCTAAAATTATATTTCAATGCAGATGCTAGAAAATAATTCAGGAACAACAGCATCGCAACAATATTTCAAACAATTGTTTTTTTTTTTTTTTTTTTATTTGCCGTTTTTGATGAGTATCAAATACCATAGATGCAGAGTACTTCTGGATTCAGGTTCATTCTCTACATTTATCTAAAATAATACAATAAGCAAAAATGTAGAAAACATAATCACCCTATTCTGCCAGGTATCAGTGGCTCAGGGAATCAAGTCACTAAGGGATTGATGACTTTTACTTTTACTTGAACTATTACTATACACTATAGTTGGTTTCTATGTATTAGTCAAACTATGTTTTTACTTACCCGTTCAATCAATCAATACAAGTTTAATAATTCTAAATGTAAAGCTAACCGATTAAAATTTTAATAGGTCGTTGGTCAATGTATTGTTCTCCATCTGGATCCCAAATAAGCTGTGTTTTTGAATCATGCTAGAAACCACAGTGTTGACTAAACGAAAATTGATTTAGACTGCAATTAAGCTATCACATATAGTTAAGAAAATAAAAATAATATTTCAAGCAATATGGTTAATCGCGAATGACACTTAAAGCGAGTTCAAAGAACTAGATGTTTGCAAATATCTGGCCAATTTGCAGGTTTTCATCAATTCATTTTTTCTGCAACAGCTTGATATTTTCCAACTGTTCCTATTAGTTGGGAGTAGATGAAGCTAGGCAGAACCAAATTTTATATCCAATTTCATGTTCAATTACATTCCATGTCATCCAAATAATTAATATTTTATTAGTCAAATGTTTATAGTCCAAAATGTTTTCTAATTCCTATTATATGTTTGTCAAAAAATGGGGTAGTAAAATGTATGAAAATAATTTTTTGGCACACTTGTAATACAATAGCCAAGCTCCTGGTTTCACAAACAGCTGCCGATTATAAAGATTTCTTCACAATCAACGTTCGGTCCTACACTCATTTTCGGGGGTGGAAGTTACATTTTTTTTGACCCAGTAATACTTAGGTCTTCCAAAGCTATGAAATTTATTTTATTTATGTCTATCAATTTAAAAAATTAAATCATTATGCTATTGTGATCTACTGGTTGTGATCTCAATCCGGTTAAATTTAAAAAACCCATTTATACGTTAGCTTTGAAACACAAAAAACAGAAGCAATATTCGAATAAAACCTAATTTTGCTTTGCTAGCCATAAACTAAATGGCACGTTAAACAATCTCATTTCAATTTTCCTTTAAATCGCACTACCTCCTTTCAAAACATCAGCCGCCAACAAAACCACAGTCTTATCTCCTTCGTTGGTGTCTGAAAAATCAAATACACATTATCATCAACAACCACATAGATAAATACAAAAACAACGCGCTAATTTTTCAAGTATTACTATGTCAATCGAAAGGATTTAGAAAAAGAATAATAAATGGCAAAACCACAGAAAAAAATTGAAAAACAACACACATGGCCTACATAGAATTGCGCATGATTTTATATTTATTTACCACCGTTATCACTTTTTGTCTATTTCTCTCTAGTACTGTTTTCCCCTTTAAGTCTAGTACATTTTTTTAAATCGTATCATCTATAAGTTTGTTTTTTATTTTTATTTCTTTGAAGTTTTTAGCACAAAAAGGAATTTCAAAAGAAAACTTGTGGGAAAAACAAAAGAAGCAGATGAGATTTTTGTAAGCGTATGTGTAAATTTCTAGTATTAGGATAAGCGGATAAATTAAAGTAGAAATTTCTGTTTATTTCTTGGGTGAATTTGCCACCCACCATTGTATTAAATTTTTTTTAGTTTTTGCTAGCTACAATATGTTTTTCTATTTGTTTCGAAAAACTAAGATAACGAAAAGTTTAAAAAGTTTGAGCAAAAACATTTTAAATTAATGTAGTTAAAAGATTTGAATAACAACTAAGTTATTACGTTTTGAACTGTAATAGAATAAAAGAAAAATTCTGACTTATATTAGGGAGACAAAACAACATCAAGTATACTGTTTTGTTAACAAATTAGATAAAACAGATAATCCTGTTGCATTATCGGACATCACCAATAGCTATGAAAAAGTTTATTGTGCCATCAGTGCGTATGAGTTTGCGTGTGAGGTTACATTTCGGATCTTATTATATCTAAAAATCGACTGGACAAACATTTATATTTCTCAACAGCTTACTAAAACTTTCAAGCATTAAAATTAAAATATTTTTAAAAACCAAACAAACTTATTTCGAAGTTTGCGTATTTTTATGGAACCCTAAGTACTTTAAAAAAGCAAAACAGCCTCTTAAGGTGAAATTTCGATATCCCTCTAATTCACCATAATCAATTTTCGCACAAACTATAAATGCTACCAATTTTGACAGTTATAAAATGTGTTTGTTCATGCCTACTGGAAACAAAAAAACGGAAATAATTGTTTTTATCTATATTTTATGCACATATATAAGGAGATGATAGTAAAGCACGTTTTAAAGGAATTAAATTCTGTTTAAAAAAATCGAAATATTTCCAAAACAATTTCAATAAATTATCGACTGGTTGGTTCTTGAGCTAGTTTTTTTAATAAAAAAGTATTGTGTTATAAGAATTGAAATATTTGTCACGACATGTAGACATCTTTTAAGACCAAGGTCCCCCAACAAAATTCACTCTGAGATGTTGATAAACGCTTTTTTTAAATTTTTGTGCATTGGACGCCTTGAGACTATTGCTTTGGGCAAAACATTCCATTTGTACAATGTACGGACAAAGAAATCTCTGCATTCTGTTACTATGACAGTGAGTGATCTCAACAGTTTGACTTTTTGCACAAACTGATTGATGTGTAAAACGGAGGAAAGAATATATTTGAGACATTATGGATCTGATTTCCTACCCGAGCACTGGTGGTGACGTGACGTAATTTATAAAAAACAAACAGATCAGCAACAGTGCCACGATGTTGTAGGAAATCAAGATTTGATGTTAAACTTCAATCATAACCAATTCGTGCAGCACGCTTTTGAACAGAGTGCAAAAGAGCTAGAACGGAAACAGATGCAGCGCCCAAAAGTTGAAAACAATACTATGTGGAAATATATTGAGGTTTACCACTGTGTGATTATAACAAACGTCAAAATTTTATTATTATTTACATTATCTATTTATATTTGGTGGTTTAAATTTTTTTAATTTTTAAATTTACTTATGTAGGGTCGCAATCGGACGATGATAACTTTGTTCAATTTCACCTATATCTGAGGGTTTGGGTCGGTAAAAATATTTCAACTTCATCCTCATTAACCTTTTTATGATATTCATTTGATCTCAATAAGCATATAATATTGCTTTTTGTGAGTATCGTAATCAATGGTATAAGGTATTCGTAAACTTAACTATTATTTTGTCATCTGACCTTTAACAATTGACTAATATCTTCTTTTTTACACATGTATTTATAATATCGCCCAAAAATTGTTTTTAACCCTTTTATTTTATCTTTATTTCCTTTATTCTATGATGAAAAATTGGCCAATTTCATATTTTATTATTTGATAGGATTTATTGTTTAGTTACTAGTTCCTTAAAATAAAAACTTGAAAAAAACCAATATAAATAAATAAAATTTGGTTCCATCAACACCTTATGTAGAATGCATGTTGATGTGGGATCTTGGTTTAAAGTTTTTTTTCTGTTGTATGGATTACATATTGTAATTCCTACTACACAACACATATTCTTAAAAAAAACTCGTGCAAGCAACAAACGTCAAAATATTCGACAAATGGGTGGAGTCTTGTTATATTTTTTGTAATGAGAAATACTCGTACTAGCGTACAAGAGCCTTAATTAGATATTTAGGTAACATTATATCATCATATTATTTACCTAATATTGTAGAAATAAAAATAAAATATTGTTTAGAATTGACAACGTCAAAATCTTTGGCAAATATGCAGCGTTTTATTGTAACTGACACATTGACAAAAAACGTAAGAAACACTAAAAAATATTAAAAGCATATTTGAATTGGTTTGTTTTATAATTTTAAAGAAAAAATATGAAGGGGCTGAAATCTCACAGCTATGAGCTATCAAGACTTCGGTTTTGGTTAAGGATTTTGATATAGTTTACGCCATAAAACTTTTATGAGGACATTGTTTTTAGTTATCGGCAGCGATGAATATCAAACATAAAACTCTTTGTAAAAGTACAAGTATTTTATCTCTGTTTAGAAATAACATCAATTCGTTGACAGCAAATTATAAGAGATCATATATAAACATAATTTAGTGAAAAGATGATACACTCAGCAAACTACTCAAAAATCTCTCCATATAGCGTTTCGAAAAAATATTAGAAAATCAAAAGTTCAGATTTCTTTCAGAAATCCAAAAATATTCCAAAAATTATAATAAAATCAAAATATTAAACTTTTTTTCAAAATTCTAAAAATATTCCAGAAATTATTACAAAATCAAAAATTTAAATTTTATTTAAAGAAATTTAAATTATTGCAAAAATTATAAAAAATTAAAAAGACGAACTTTTTTAAAAATTTTAAAAATAATTCAAAACTTATAACAAAATCAAAAATTGAAACTTTTATCAAAATTTTAAAAATATTCCAAAAATTCAAACTTTTTCCAAAATTCTAAAAATATTGCAAAAATTATAACAAAATAAAAAAACACAAACTTATTTCAAAATTCCAAAATTCATAATAAAATCAAAAATTTAAACTTTTTCAAAATTCTAAATATATTCCAAAAATTCAAATTCAGACCGAAGTAACTTTTTTCAAAATTCTAAAAATATTGCAAAAACTATAACAAAATCACAAACTTTTTTTCAAAATTCTAAAAATATCGCAAAAATTATAACAAAATCAAAAGTACAAACTTTTTTCGAAATTCCAAAAATCTTCCAAAAATTATAATAAAATCTAAAATTTCCATATCCATTGCTGCACACAAAATAATTAATTTTATTTTTTCCTCACAATAATTGGGTAAAAAAATAAATGAAAATCATTCTTATGACACACTTGACAATAAGTGTTTGACAAACTTATAATGCAAAAATCTAGTTTTTCGTTTCACATACCTATCCCGACTATCGTTAAATTTAAGGCTACTATAATCATTATCACTTAAAATGAACGTTTTTTAGGCCAAAAATATGAAAATTTGCTATTTTTGACACACTTAATGATTATTTTGACACACTTTCGGCGCAGTTATCCAACACATCGTCCTTTCGGACTGGCCCGTTGAGTATAGCTATTTTTTAAAAAAATTTTGAAATACCTCCAGCGGTTTTCTAAATTTCGTTGGAAATGACGGACGGACGGCGTGGTGGCCGGCAGTCAGACATACGTTTTTTTTGCTTTTTTAGACGTCAAGATATGTCAAAAAAGTCGGGGTAAAAAATTCACTTTTGGCTCGAGAATTCAATACTTTGGTTTTTTTCAAAACCGAAGTAATATGAAAATTCGGGTAAATTTGTGGGTGATTGAGCTCTTCAATGAGCAATTCAAAATCATTTTTTCTTTTCTCAGAAAAAGTTTTGGTGTGTTTTATTTAGACTGATACTCATCAGAGACACTATAATTCGAAATCTTACAGACTTAGCCAAAGAAGCGATGATGAAAAACGTATTTAAGATTCGATGTTCAGATGATTTTTAAATCGAAACTTAACATCAGACTTAAGTTGAATCTTTCATCTTTGAAAACAATTCTAAAAATATGGAAGGGCTGAAATCTCAAGGTTCTGAGATATCAAGACTTCGGACTGGGTTAAGGATTTTGATATAGTTTTCGGCAAAAAACTTTTATGAGGACATGGTATTTAATTTTGGGCATTAAACATAACCCTTTGTTTAAGTACATGTATTTTTTTATCTCTGTTTAGAAATTTATTATAAAACTAACACGAAACATTAATACGTTGCCGGAAACTTATAACAAATTACAAATTGACATAATTTGGTGAAAATATGATACAATCAGCAAACTACTCAAAAACCTCTCAATTTAGCTTGTCGAGAAAATATTACAAAACCACAAATTCAAAATTCCAAAAATATTGTAAAAATTAAATAAAATCAAACTTTTTTCAAAACTTCTAAAAATATTGCAAAATCTAAAACAAAATTAAATATTGAAACTTTTATCAAAATTCCAAATATATTCCAAAAATTAGAATAAAATCAAATATTTAAACTTTTTCTAAATTCAAATAATATTCTAAAAATTCTTAAAAATTCAAAACTTCAAACTTTTTCCAAAATTCTAAAAATTCTAAAAATAGTGCAAAAATTATAACAATATCAAAAAGTGAAAAAATTTTCAAAATTCCGAAAATTATAATAAAATCAACAATTTAAATTTTTTCAACATTCTAAAAATATTCCAAAAATTCTTACAAAATCAAAAATTGGAACATTTTTCAAAATTCTAAAAATATATATAAAATCACAAATTCAAAAATTCTATTTTTTTTTTTTCAAAATTATAAAAGTATTTCAAAAATTTTAACAAAATTAGAAATAAAAACATCTTTAAAAATTCTAAAAATATTCCAAAAATTTTAATAAAAACAAAAATTTAAACTTTTTCAAAATTCTAAAAATTTTCCAAAAATCCTTACATAATCAAAAATTGAAACTTTTTTCTGAATTCCAAAAATGTTGCAAAAATTCCAAATTCAAAAATTCCAACTTTTTCCAAAATTCTAAAAATATTCCCAAAATTATAATAAAAAAAAAACTACCATGTCAAATTTCATGTTTAATTACATTTCATACATGTCATACAAATAATTAATTTTATTTTTTTCCAAAAAATTGTATAAAAAATAAATGAAAATTCTTGACTTGACAATATTTTTTTGACGAACATATAATGCTGTGATTCTCAATAATAATAATTTCATGTTCAATTACATTTCACAAATAATTAAATTTATTTTTTTCACAAAAATTGGGTAAAAAATATAATATGAAAATCATTCTTTTGACAACATTTTTTTGACAAACCTAGAATGCAATAATCTAGTTTTTTGTCTCACATACTAATCCTGACCATCAAGATTTCTCCAAATTCAACGTTACTAATCATTATCACTTAAAACGAGCAATTTTTTAGCAAAAAATATGCTTGTTTTGACACACTTACGGTACAGTTATCGAACGCAACGTCCTTTTGGACCTGTCCATTGAGTATACCTATTTGTAGAAAAAAAAATTGAAATCCCTCCAGCGGTTTTCTAGTTTCGAAGGTAATGACGGACGGCCGGCTGACAGACATATATTTTTTTTTGCTTCTTTAGAATCCGTGGGTCCTAAGACGTTGAGAAATGCCAAAAAAGTGGGGGTAGGAATTTTACGTTTGGCTGGAGAAAGTAATACTTAGGCCTTTCAGACCGAAGTAATTGTATTTTTTTTAGGGAGAGTTTTCATTAATTTTTTAGTATTTAGGTCATGGAATGACGTAAAGATTAATTGAAGCAATTCACTCTTTTTAATATAATTGCTCCGTGATCGAATATTAATTATTATTTTATTTAAGAAAAAATTGAATTGAAAAAGTTGTAAATAGAAAATTTTGTACAAATACATCTATCATAAAATTCAAAACCATTTGCAAACTATTAAAAATGTCAAAGCCAAATGTCATCGAACAGTACGCGTCTAGTAATCGGTGGAGTAATTATCGGTGGAGAAGTTTGAGTTACAGTTGCCGATACTAAATAAGATGACCTTTGGTAATAAAAAGAAATTATGTTTTATAACATTTTGTTCATTTCATTTTTATTCTTATGCAAACTTTTTAAAAGACTAGATCACTTGCATTTTTGAAAGTGTTCTAGTTCATATTTCCTTTCTGGACTTCTTCCAGTTGAAAAAATTATGTTTTCTATTTGTAAGTTAAATAATTAATTTTTAACAATAGTAGATTATACAGCAAGGGTGAGAAGTTCGTGTTTTTCTCCAGAGGTGTGTTTTTAGCCAGAGGGGGAAGCCAGCGGGCTGCATATCACTGAGGGAGATGACATGTCCTCTCCCGATATATACTATTCTTTGCACGACTACAATATAATTATGATATTAAAAACTAAATCTAATCATAAAGAGAACGAAAATTATAATTTTTAAAGTTCATCAAAGCAGGCGGTTTTTACACAAATTTGTTTAAGTTTATCGTAAAAAATTTCTGTTTCGATGAAAACTTTCATTGTTGTCATGGTTTGTTATTTTTTACTCCTTTGGGAGTAAAAGATGCAATCCGCTCCCGCAAATGAGGGAGCGGAATGGAACTTTATATATAACTCGTCTTAAGAAAATGTTTTAAGAATTTGAAATAAAGCAAAAATAAAATAAACAAAAAGTTTGAATTGTTATTGATGTAAGAAATAAAAAGTTGTGCGTGGGGTCCCTCCGCGCGGAAAAAGTGAAACTTCGTAATGTGGAAATAAAAACATATTACATTCTTTTAAAGTCATTAATTAAAATTATTTGAAAAAAACACGGTCAACGAATTACCTTATAAATATATACACAAATGATTAAAACAAAAATCTTAGATCCATCATTTGCATAGACACTACAACAAACAACCATAAACCTAAATTTTTATTCTGTAAATAATTTTCTATTTCACCAAAACAACAATCATCAAAATCTGAATAAGAAAAGAAAATGAGTTTTCTATCAGGAGTCGTCTATCAACATAAGCTGCAAATGGATTTTTTTGATAGAAGACTCCTGATAGAAGAAAGTCCAAATGTTTAACGCAACCTTTTTGTTTATTTTCTGGAAGTCGCATTAGAAGTTTCACTTCAATAGTTTGATTATAATTTAAATAAAGAAAAATATGAGCAATTTCACGCAAGTTCAGCAAATTTTTGGGAAATTTTGACTTGACCCCTTTTAATTTTGATTATTTTTCGTTTATGGATAGTCATTCATAAATAAAAAATACAAGTTCTCTTAGAATTTTTTTTTTCGACCAGGGGTCTTCACAGGGTGCCCCTCAATTTTTTGTTATTTTGTGATGTGAGTGCATTTTGACGAGCGATTGCAGAAAAACTACTGAATCGATTTTCATAAATGATATGTCGTTGAATAGGTATTATAACAAAGTTTTAAAAATGTATACTGCTAATTTTTTGAAATAATTTTTAACGGTGTAACATAAGAAAAAAACGGTGTAATTGAAAAAAAGATGGCATAGCCTTTTTTGTTTTTTTTTAAACTGAATTGAAACTTATTTTATATCTAACCACTTGTGAAAGTTTGGGACTTGCGTTATTTTTTGTTTCAAAGATAAAATTCGTTGTGCATATGACTGTCGGGAATAAGTTTTTTTGTTCTGAAGAAAAGTTATAAAAATGGCGATTTTTAGATTCAGATTTTTTTTAATGTTAAATATCAAATATTTTATTATTAAATGAACTTTTTAAAAAGCAATTTTAGTCAAGTTCAACAAAATTTTGCGACATTTTGACTCGACCTTTTTTAATTTGGTTTATTTTTAGTTTATAGATAGCCTTTGATAAATGAAAAATACGACTTCAAGTAGATTTTTTTTAAATATAATAATATAAATTATTATATTTTTAAATATAATAATATAATTATAATAACAATATAATTATAATAACAAACAACAGTAATGCTAGGCGTCATTTGGTTGAAAAAAGTAAAACTCTACATGAAAATAATTTTCAGCATTCATCTGCGACGGATAACAGAGGTGTATCCACAACTGATATAAATGTTGTGGAGCAGTTCTATAAAAGTGATTAAATCAGTAGATTATTGCCAGGCAAACGAGATGCAATATCTTTTTAAAAAGGAGATGAGCGCATAAAAACACAAAAGTGCGTATTGCTATGTACATTAAATGAAGCTTATGTGGAGTTTAAAAATAAGTTTCCTGATGTGAAAATAGGATTTACTAAATTCACGTCCTTTCGACCACAAGAATGTATAAAATTATCCCAAGGAGTTCATAATGTGTGCGTGTGTACCATACATGAAAATATGAAACTAATGATTCAACACTCTAAGATGTCTTGCATTTCTGATGCTGCTTTCCAGAATTACAAAACATTAATCGACTTTGTTTCATGTGGTGAATTAACAGAAGATTGTCATACTTTAAAGAGCAATGAATGTTCAAAAAAGCTTCAACAGCTGGAAGAAAAATTACTAAATGATTTTGACGTTAAAGGAATCCTTCAAGTCAAATATCAACAATGGAATACCACTGATCGATGCAATTTGGATACTTTAATAGAAACTGTAGAAGAATTCATGAAAAATTTTATTAACCGTTTACAAATTTTGATACCACACAGCTTTATAGTAAAACAGCAATCTACATTCATCGAGGAAAAAGAAATAGAAGCAGGAAGTGCTTCGTTCAAGGGGATTTTTCTGAAAACTACGGCTTCATAATTCAGGATTCGGTTCAAGGCTATTATTATAATAATTCACAAGCTACTATTCATCCATTTGTCATTTATTTTAAAAGTGCTGCAAATGAATATATACAGCACCGAAGTTTTATACTCATTTCGGATATAAACGATCACAACAGTACTACAGTCCATCTTTTCATTACAAAACTTATTGAAT
This sequence comes from Diogma glabrata, assembly GCA_963693315.1. Taxonomy (NCBI): domain Eukaryota; kingdom Metazoa; phylum Arthropoda; class Insecta; order Diptera; family Cylindrotomidae; genus Diogma; species Diogma glabrata. The sequence continues at coordinate 353,721,318 of OY856187.1, forward strand.
TCTTCAAAACGCATATAAATTCTAATATTACGAAAATAATTTATAACACTGACGGTGCACCTTCTCAATACAAAAATAAACATAGCCTAATTAACTTATGCCACCACAAAAAAGATTTTAAGATATATGTAGAATGGAATTTTCATGCTACCAGCCATGGAAAGGGACCTTGTGATGGAATTGGTGGTACAAGCTGAAGCGTGCTGCACACCGTTATGGTATAGGGAGCAAAGATATTATTGATACACCAAAAAAAATTTTCGAATGTGCTTTAAAATGGGAATCTACCATGAACTTTGGATACTCCGATAAAAATGAATATCAATTAACAAAAAAAAAATTACAAAATCGATATAAAAATGTGATTACTATGAGTGGAACTCAAAAATTTCATTCTTTTGTACCATTAGATAGTAAGACAATAAATGCAAAAATGTTTTCCAACTCAAAAGAAACTTTTAAATGTAAAATGAGTAAATAATTTTTAATAACTATATTTATTTTCTTTAACCTACATATATAATTTGTATGATACTTTAAAAAGTTTATTCAATAATAAAATATTTGTAATTTAATGTTAAAATACAATCTTTTACTCTATGACCATAATAACTTAATACGAACATAATACTTCTCCAGTAAAAAGTTCCTAAATAGATTTTGTTATTTATACGGTTTTTTTGTTTGCAGTCGAGACTGTCAAATTATTTTTTATAAGAGTGACAAGTGATTACTAAAAGTAACAAATAAAAATTTCATTTTTTTATGCCATCTAATACTAAGAAAATAATTGCAGAACTGTTTTCCTATTCAAAAGAAACTTCTGTTTGTAAAATAAGTAAATCATTTTTAACAATTGTATTTATTTAATTTATTGTACTACATATATAATTTTTATAATGTTTTAAAAAGTTCATCTAATAATAAAATATTTGATATTTAACATTAAAAAAATATTTTAGTTTATAACGCCATTTTTATAATTTTCCTTCAGAACAAAAAAAACTGATTCCCGACAGTCATATGCACAACGAATTTTATCTTTAAAACAAAAATAACGCAAGTCCCAAACTTTCACAAGTGGTTAGATATAAAAAAAAGCTTCAATTCAGTTTAAAAAAAAAAAAAAAAAAAGGCTATGCCATCTTTTTTTCAATTACACCGTTTTTTTCTTATGTTACACCGTTAAAAATTATTTCAAAAAATTAGCAGTATGTATTTTTAAAACTTTATTCTAATACCTATTCAACGACATATCATTTAAGAAAATCGATTCAGTAGTTTTTCTACAATCGCTCGTCAAAATGCACTCACATCACAAAATAAAAAAAAATTGAGAGGCAACCTGTGAAGACCCCTGGTCGAAAAAAAAATTCTAAGAGAACTTGTATTTTTTATTTATCAAAGACTATCTATAAACAAAAAATAATCAAAATTAAAAGGGGTCAAGTCAAAACGATGAAATTGCTCATATATAAATCAGCCATTCCGTATTGTTGGTGTATTTTTGGCGCATTAAAATTATCATCTGTGATGTGAAAGCTGCAGGAGGCTTCAGCATTCAGGAATGTCTCAAATGTTTCAAACATGACAAGAATACTCCATACAAGAATGAAAACTGGAATTTTAAAGGCGAAGGTAAAGTGATATAGGGTAAAATGTATTATTTAGACACATGGAGCTGTTTTCTGTCTCTGTTAGACCAATGCTGCACTATATTATAAGTAATCTTACTTTTAAAGTCCGCTTGGATGGATCAGTTTTTGTTTATTTTTAAATTTGTTTAAACTTTCGATATGCAGGTGTGACGACCCTGCGTACACTAGTCCCTGTTTTTGACATTTGAGTTAACGTTAGATATGACATTCCGCTGGCAATAGCAGTGAGATATCACATACCAAGGTGATATGTTACCGGTACTGGTGGATGAACTGTACTTATTTAATGGTAGCACTTAGCAGCCTCATTATAGTTATGGAACGTTTTTTAAAATTTTTTTTAAAATAACTTTCATTTTAGTTCTAATTTTTTTTTTATTGCTTCCATACTATTAAGCCTCTGTCATATATTATAATGTGATTACATTTATTATTTACTTGTCAATTCTTTAAACATGCCAAAATCAAAAATTGCGATTATCAACACTTCAAAACGCATGCCGTTGTGGGATTTGAAAGGTCTTAAAAGGCTTTTATGTGTTGTTGTCACATATATTGTAATTAATATTACATAACACATTTTATTTTAAAAAATAATATGCATATGCATTGCATTTTCTATACGTTTGTTTTTACGTATATACATATAACCTACTCATGTATGTACTTTAAAATACTTCGATGGATAGTTGATTGATATATCACATTCAAAGTACTTACATACATATTGCACTTGAATAATTTATTGTATTTTATCTCATAAAAATTATTTGAAAATTTTTTCTTCGTTACGTTTCCTATTCCTTAAATTTGAATTGAACTAAAAAGAAATATGTGACTCTTTATTATAGGTTAAAGCATGTCATAATCAATTTAAAAAGCTTTGTTTGCTTCACGTTGGATTATTTCATGTATATGAAAATTTTTAAATAAAATAACAAAAAAAAATATTTTAAAAAGAAGAATTCGTTTATTGTCACTATTGTGTACGAACAAAAATTTTTTTAGCAACATTGTGCACATATTTTTCTAGAATTTTTATTAGATATGAAATTTAAATATTTTACAAGAAGTTGTAGATTTCTTCTATTCAAGACGAAAACAAGTTATAATAAAAAATGAATATATTTCTCAATTTTAAATATTCTTGTAGTTGTACTTAAAACTCCCAAGAAAGGATATGTATGACTAGATCATATCATAAGTTTGGTTTATTAGAATAATTATGGAATAAAGCTAGTTTAGAATTTAAATTAGTTCTACAATATTATGGATAATAAAGTTACTTAGTAAACTGTCTGGTGTCTAAAGAGATTTTTTCAAAGGTTTTAGATAATAAAATTGCTTGCTGTGAAGTTATTAGATGTTTCTGATTTCACATTGACAATGACTCTTGTAAGGTACAAACCAGGTAGTCAAATATCCATTTTACTTAAATTGTCATATATAATATCACGAGTCGTCAAATAATAGTCGATTATTTTTTATAATAATTATTACGAATGTCATTTGAGGTGTCGAGTGCGCGTAGCGCACGAGGGAAATTTTTAACCTCAAATGGCATGAGTGGTAATGTTGAAAAATAATCGACTAATAATTTGGTGACGAGTTGTATTTAGCAGACAATTTAACGAACAGAAATAGTAACATTATTTCATACAACATAATCCTTTGTTGTCAAACAAAATTAAATATTATTTCATCTTAGTAGGCGCATAAATGTTATAAATTTGTAATTTATTTTTGACAAATAAACATAAACATGCAATCATTTATGAATGAAAATGGACATTTTTACTATTTGCAAATTGCATTTTCACATAATTTTGTACGTGAACTTTTGTTTTAAATTAATATATTAAGTAGGCCGAAAATATTCGAAAATATTCGCTGTTCTTTCCTACCAGAGAAAAATAATCGAAACAATTCGTTTTGATTTGTTAAAAAATAGTAAATGAAGCGTTTTTATTGGACCTTATCGAAACTTTATTTAGTGACTTGAATTGTCATATTTATTTCATTTGAATTGTTGGTAATTCTACAATGGTTACACACACACACACAAAATGGAATTGGATTTATTTGTTTGGAAGCGGAAAAATTAACAATTCATATTCACTAAAAATAGGTGATTGTGTTGATCAAACTAACATCAAAAGCCGTCGCACCACGCACCAAAAAACTAAATGAAATTTGAATAAATTATATAACTAAAATTGTTTTATCAAAATAACAGGTGTTTGTTGAAAAATCCACAAAAATACAATAATTGTTGCACCAGAAATGGTGACGGATGAATATCTTTGCTATCAAAGCTGCTTCTAAAAATTAATTAGGGACTTTCAACCAAACACTCCTTTACAATTCTTCGCCTTAATCCATTTCTTTCCACATCTATTTCATTTTTCCACTAACAGGCTGTGGGCCCAGTCAAAGAGCACAGTGGCTTATGGTGTATCCGAATATCTGACTACCGGGATTATAAAACAGATATCTGGGTGAAGCTGAGAAGTCTTCATCGATTCCAAAAAATCTCGTCTCTAGTACGAGACAAAGATCGCAGGATGAGGTAGTGAACGTGATCAAAAAGGCAAAAGTTTACACTTCAAAGACGTATAGTGATATACATTAAGAAAACTTGATTGTGCGAGTTATAAAACCCATGAAAACTTCTGGTCTACAAAATATCCATAAACTCCTTAGGGGAGCTTTCCTGGTGAATGATCACAGTGGAACCTTCAGATAATCAGGGCATCTTTGAGATTATTTGTCTAAGCAACCAAAGTCTACCGACTTCTAATTAGATGCAATAAGGGGAAAGGGCAAAAAGGGACTCCGGTCAAGTTAGCGTTGTTATTAGCAAAGAGTCGTTTTCTCACCTGACGATCTCCAATGGACAGACCTATTACGGCTTCTGAAGCTGGTTCAGAATCGAATGGGAAAGAATGTGTCTAGCTGGATCTTGTTTCAGTTCGTACCGCGAACAAAAAGGTGATGAAGTAAAGTGTTCGTTGGGGTGTCACCCATCCAAAGATATTATTAGCTACTTTCACATGAATGACCTGGTGATGTTGTTGGGTTATAAATTAATCCTACAATAACCGATCAGGTTATTTTCACTAGAGAACATACCATCCCTGATATCAACTCCATCACCCTGAAGGAGAGTGGTCTGGTACTTTCAAAACAAGCAAAATTCCTACGAATCTTTCTTGATAGGAAACCCAGCTTGAAACCAAATATTAGGGAAAAGGGAAAACTGATGACGGTAGCACTATACTCATGTAAAAAAGCCTTAGGAGGAATGTATGGTCTGGCACAGTAGTGGACTACACTGTCCAATGCTACCAATCTGAAATTGATAGACAACGTACAAATAATAGCCGAGCAGTTGATATGTAGGGCGAAACATACAATGTCGACATCTTTTCCAGTTACATCTTCTTCGGCAACTATGCCACCAATTAACCATGTAGCTATAAAAAATTCTCACTTTCTAAAAAAACAGACCTCTGGTGCATCACCTCAGAAGGGCAATTCTTGTTGGAGAACATCAAGTCCCAACAAACTAAGAATTTGCACCTGCTTAGTATTATTATGCCTCCATTAGCGAATTGAGTTAGTGATACTTTGGTAAAGCCTTTTTACTTATGATAAGCTCAAAGAGGCTCTTATAGCCCGCTTATCCAGCAGTACTTCAGACGGCATAAAAATGGTATTATGCGGTATGGACCGCGGAAATAAAAAGCCCTCACAGCTCTTACGGAATATGACTACTGAATCCAGATAGAACAGCTTCCACCCACTATTCGTGCTCCTATCTTGGTATTCAAAAGCAATATACAACAAACAGCTGAGATAGCATACAACGTCCTCGCTTTCCCGAGGGGATCTCAACTCCACGTGGTATCCAACACATCTAACCCCGCTTTTTCTTCTTCCTCGTCTTAAATTGGGGTTATGGCACTTACTGAAAAGGTTAAATAATTGGAAGCACAAAACGTGCATTTGCATGATACCATACAGCAACAAAGATTTTTCCAACCATTTCATAATTATTGGAGTAGATCCAACTGGAATAAAACCTACTTCTGAACGTGTCGATGCTATTACGCGTAGCGAACAACCTGAAATAGTTATGCAACTCCACCCATTCAATAGAATGATTTTCTCAAAGGTTCAAAAAAACGCCATTCAAGTTTTCGATCTTCATAAACGGAAAATCAGTGAAGCAACAACTCTTTCTCACTCCTCACACTCTGCCCTACTTTACAAAATGGTCGACACTTCCAACAAGGTACTTGCTACTTGGAGCAGTTGTTCAACAAAAAATTAACGTTAGTTGGACACCTCTTAATTTCTTTTATTTGTAGCTCTAGCTGCTAACGTGAGCAGTAAAGTTGTCCAAAATAACGCCCATAAATTGTATAATATGATGAAATATCATCATTGATTTATTGAGACCTGCAGCCAAATTCTGTAATTGTGAAGCGGTGAAGTGATAAGTTTTTTAATGAAAAGAAACGAAGAAATCTTTATCACTTCACCGCTTCACAGTTACAGAATTTGGCTGCTGAACAAAGTAAATGAAGGAACAAATTAAACCAGTTTTGAACATTGCTTTGAAGTACATAATTTCTAATACAAAAATATTTCTTTATGTAATACGGTTGCTATATGATCAGTAAAATTCTAAAATTACGTAAAGAGATTCGAGAAATTATTACAAATTCTCAACAATTGAATTGCATCTGCACTACGTCACTAACAATATTATAAAATGTTTTTGAAATTCAAAATATAAGTAGTTAAAGCGTTAAATCATTGATTCAAATAAATAAAATGTAATCTAGATGTTGGTAGAAATGTTAATCGCAACACAAGATTCAACAACCGAAGGATGAAACTATTAAAGGGGAAATAATTTATAAAGTTAGGGCTATAAAAATAATAAATAAATATTATAATGTTAAAAGTTTTGTGAAAGATTATTTTGTTTTATTTTCTAACTGTTTTGTGTTCGTAATTGTTTTAGATAGTGAAGTGAATATAGAGAACTTTTCTGGAACATGCTGTGCAAAGCTCCATCTCCGCACCCAAATAAAAACTAGTGTCGCGTGCCGTCACAAGGACTACGTCCCAAATATTTTCGGTATCTCTTTGAAAGTAGAATCTTACCCTTTTCACTGATCATAAGCCTCTCATCTACGCTTGTTACAGAATCCTGCCACAGCATGTCCTTGCCCATTCCGTCATTTAGATGTTTATCAATCACTTCACGACTGATATTCGCCACATCTCTGGAATTGATTATACAGCTGCTGACACACTTTCTCGTGTCGAGAAAATATTAATTCCAGAAAACATTTACTACGACGAAATTGCTGACGCTCAGTTCAACCATAACGAACTCAATGAATTAGTGGACACTAATCCCCCACTTCAATTCCAATCTTATGCTCTATCGTTTGGAAATTCTAGTGCTCACACTATTTTATGTGAAACTTCTTCTGTAATTCACGATCTTTTATTCCAAAGCAATTCCGTCAATCTGTTTTCGATACTCACAATTTATCTGACCCAGGAGTCTAAAGTTCTGTCAAACTCCTTTATCAGGATGGCTAAATGACTTCATCAGTCGTTTAGCCATCCAATAAGAAGGACGTAGGACACATGACACAGAATTGCCTAGCTTGCTAAAAATGAAGCTGAAGTCTCTCGTCAGTCGTAAGAAATGAAGCTAAAGTCTCTCGTCATACCCAATGTTCTTTAGGTAATTATCCTCAAACTTTTCAGAGATTTTCCTCGTCAAATATGGAGAATATTGGTCCGAAAACAAACGCAACTGCGTCACAGCTACTGAACGCTAAACTAGATAGCATGAACCCATTCCCATCTCGGATATCACAGCTGAAACGGTAGCATCAGCCCTTTACTCTAATTAGATTTATCGCTTCGGAGTACCTTCAGTAATCATTACTGATCACGTATCCCAATTCGACTCCAACCTCTTCCACGAGTTTTCAAAACATATTGGTTTCGAAAGTAAACGCACTACAAATTACAATCCAAAATGTTACGGCCTAGATAATGTCCATTCTACTCCTTTGGACACATTCCATTCTTCTTCGACCTGTGCAGAAACGAGACAAGGCGCGACCCTAAGATAACTGTATCAATTAAAAGGGTTAGGTTTAATATAGCATCAAAGAAGCTTGTTCTGATTGTTTGAGTAATTGTGGATGCATGGTTAAATTATATGTTATGTTTCACTATTATAACTTATAAGAAACACAACCATTTACTTGAATTGAATTAAAACTATTTATTTCGATTCTAATTATAAACAATAATTCTGACAAACAATTATAAAAATAGGATAACACAATAGGATAGACTAGTCCCAATTTAATGAGAGCGATCGTGGAAAGAATAACTCGTTATATAGATTTGTTTGTTTATTTGTATCTGTGTATGATGATTGACGATGATGATTATTAATTGATTGATCACTGCGTTCGTCATACATAACAATACATCTGCTAAAGAAAGCAGCAATAGATATTTCATCCTGCATCCACAACTACGCTAATAAGCAGAACCACTCGTTAACTCGTACCTCTACTTGCTTTCATGATGCTGTAGCTTAATAAACCTCTATATCGTTTCATCTTTGATGTAACCAGGGGGAGGAGTGTTGTGGCGAACATAACTTTAAATAATTTTTGACGTATAACTGATAACGCCTAGAATTCTGACAGTTCTAAAGGAGTTAGCATAGTATTCATTCATGCTTGTGTCTCGATTCATTAAAAAGTTCTCTAAATAAACTAAACGTTATTTTTTAACTAAAACGTTATTTTTATAAAAATATAAATATAAATTTAAATCTGAAATAAAGTTGGTCACAAAACCGTTCTCTGTCTATAAAAGATTTCTGTTTTAACAAACTGTTTAGAATACAAATTAAATTGGGGTTACTCATCTCACTTAACTAAACCTTCAAAATTTATATCAAAACAAAACAATCTTCAGGGATCCTGCGACAATTTCAATTTTATCCAGAAAAATATATCGTTAGAACTAATTATATAAACATCACATTATCATCAAGGCATTATTCGCTACGCAGTTATAAATTATAGAAACACAGCGATCGAGACATCATGACTGTCTTAAAATTTCTAAAGAGGATTGTATCGATCCAACAGAATCAAGTTTGTTAATGAAGAAATTGTTTTTAGAAATCGTGATAATAGGATTTATAACCATTACGTTGTTTTTGTTTTATTAAAATGTCAGCCATTTTACTTCAGCTTGGTGAACAAAATTCTAAACTACCGCAAACTTTGAGGATATCACGATTCTTAACATTTCTCTTAACAATTCTTAACATTTCTCATAGAATTGTATACTAATATTTTTACTAACACTGTTTAATATTTTAAACGGTACAATCTCTGAATTCTGAAAAACATAAAACTCAAATTCCTGTAGATGATGTCCTGATGAGGAATTATTGTATTCATATATTCCCAATTGGAAAATATTCCTCCCAAGAAAAATATATTTAATATTGTTGACGTATAATATTTCAATTTAATATAATATAAATTAAAGTTTTTATACCATACCGTGTAATAAGCTGGACGACAAAACATTTTAATTTAATAAACTTTTAAATATTCATTCATTCAAATTACAATATTTATCTTTAATGTAATTAAATTACAACCGTAAAAAATACAAAATAAACCATTTTTATCTCATTTTTTTTTAAAGAATTTTCCACCCATACAATTTTTCCATGTGAAAATTACCCAAAATAAACTTGTCAATCAAATCACAGAAAATGTTTTGTTATTTTGAATTACAAAATGTTATAATCAAAAGTGTCAAGGGACGACACTTAACACTCAGTTATTATGTAATCTTTATATTTGCAAACCTAATTAATTATTTTGAGGTGAAAAAAAAACCTTTTTTCTGGAGAATATAGAAGTTTTTGTAAAGAATAAATATTTGAAATTATGTTAGGCTCAAGAGACTGGAAGAAAACTCATATTTTTTATTATTTCCTTTTTGTTTGGATTAAGGTAGAAATACTTTTGGGTGGGTTATATTTAAATTTAGTAGGTGAAGTATGTATTATATTTTTGAAGTGATACAATTACTTGCCACTAAAAGATCTTTATTTATTTATGTAGAATAACAAACAAATGAAATGTTTGTTATTCTACATAAATAAATTTCAGTTTCAAAGAACTTCTACAGGATCGGAGAATATAAATCGAGATCGAAAAAAAAACACATTTTTGTAAAAACTTTTCATTAATTGAAACGAAACAGTAAACTTTCCATTTATTTTGTTTATAAAGTAAAAATCAACTGTAAGCTTGTAGATAATAAATTTCTGTTATGTTATGTTTTCTCAGTTGTTTTAACAACAAAAGCCATATTTGTTATTGTTGTATTTGTGTTTATTTTTATCTATTGTTGGGATAGTTGTAAAATGACATTAAATAAGGGAAGTTTTTGTTTCTTTTATAGAAATTGAGTTCGAATTTTTTTGAATTTTCATTTCGCTAGTCATAGTCGTTAAATATTTGTTATGATTGCAATAATAACAATTCAACACAAAGCCTTCTACCAGAAACAAATGATACTTTTGTTTTTATTGTTTTTTTTCCAAACTGCATCAGTTGAAGGTAATTTATCACAGATTTGTTGCTATTTTAACAAAGCAGTTTGATTGGTAATTATTGATTAGCTTTTAAATTAACATTAATTGCGTATATCTGTAATTTTCAATCAAGTCGAGATCAGAATTTTATTGAATTCAATACGCTTTTATACATTGCTGCTTAAAAAATTTGCATGCAAAAAAGTTGGTGTGTTGGATTTGATGTTGTCATTATTTTCTTGTCTTTCTACCTTAGTGCTTCCAAACGAGCTGGATCCCTTTCAGTTAGCCCTGATATCAGACGTAACAAAGCACACGGTTTGTTTTAAATATAATTTACTTTTTGATTTCTCTTCTATATTAGAGGAGAGTGATGTAGCAGTTGTACACACAACCTATAGAATTTAGACATCACTATCACTTTTGTAGCAACAATGTTTTTTAAATCACCGGTAAAATAATATCATTCCTCAGATATAAAAGTAAATAATAGTAGATTATGATGCAAGGACGTAAAACTAAGGTTTTTGGACGTATGTGGATTTTGCACCCACATTAAATCCAAAATAGCTTACGTTCGTCATATACAATTTTTTATTCGAAGCTAGCATAATATTTAAAAAAAAATATATGAAGAGCTAAGGTGCTACTTTTTGTGTTGATTGTATAGTTTGGCGGCAGACTGTTATTTTTTGTTGTCATATATTTGTTATTTTTTGTTGTCATAGCTATAAATTTGTTTAAAAAAATAATAAATATTTTGGTCTTGTTCAACATATATTTATTAATTCATAATCTCATGTTATGTTACTTTTGCTGCCGCCGTAAAGATATGGAAAAAATGGCGTCACTTTTCTGCCGCCTTAAAAATATGAAACTTGCTTTACTGCAGCCATAAAAAAAAGAAAAAATAGCGTTATATGTCTAAAAGTAAGACTTCAACCTTCTCCCAAGCAGTTGTAAGGTTTAATTCAAATCAAAATTAAAAATTTGCATAAATTTTGAAATAAAAATCTGTAATAAAGTGGTAATTCAAACTTCGTTATTGAAAGTCGAACCACTTTCCCACACGCATTACATTTACATTGACAGAGACTTTCATAGTTTTTTTACGTTTATCTTTTAAACATAGTTTCTTATACTCAATCCGTAATCGTCATCTACAATAGTTTCCGTTTAAAATTAGTCATAAACAGTTGTACAATTTCCCTAATTTGAATTCGCTCTATTTTCCAAAAGATAGGAAGAATCAATCAATAAGTTATTTCTCGGTTATTGTAATGTCATGAACTTTTGGAGTTGCTTTTGCTTCATTTTATAAAATGTAATTTCCTACAATCATTTCGTAATAAATATTTCTGTTTGTAATTCCTTTCCAAATTTAGGGCAAGTTCATAGTGAAGACTCTTTTGTGGGTACACATTTTTAACGAAAGAGAATATCCAATAAACAACTTATCGTGTTTATCGATTTGTTATTGTTTGCAGGCGGCGTGATTTTAACTATGAATACGTGGTTAAAGATAGAGAATTTTTCTTATTTGACTTGATGTCTAACAGTTGACAGCTTTTTTTTGTTGATTGCTTTGGTGGACGTCAATACGTGGAATTCTTTGGTGTGTAATATTTCAATTAATAATAATAAAATATCCAAAAATACTACACCATAGAATAAATTGTAAAATAATGGTAAATATCAATTGTAATTTTTTTTGTGAAACTAATGTTGAAAAGCTGTTATAATAGCAGCCGTTTTTTGGTTTTTGCTTTGATTGACGTCTATACGTCGAATTTTTTTGTGTAATATTTTACTTAATAATAATATTAAAACCGATGAAACTAAACCATAGACTAAATTAAAATATAATGGTAAATATTAATTGTATTTTTTTTGTAAAAATAATGTGAAAAGCTGTGATAATAGCTGTATTTTTTTTTGAACTGTGATAAATGATAGTTGTAATCTTGACAAAAAATTATTTAAACTCTGGGGTATTTAAAGTTGCCAATGTGTGTGAAAAATAAAACAAAATTTAACCAAAAACAAAACTGTTACCTAATAAAAATCTGAAATAAATTTTTAAATTGCTTGTTGAGATAATGTTTCAAATGGATGTGATAATGCAGTAATACTTATAGCTACACCCGAATCTTTGTGATATCTCTGTGTTAACCCTTGCATTGGGGTGCAGAGACCCAGTGAATAAGTCGGGAAGGTAAATTATAATTTACATCAGATACCTTGCCGCATGCTACGATTGCATCCCGGGTGCTGACTATCTAGATACATTTTCGGGGTAGCCATTTTTTCGGGTGTGGTTATACGTTGTCATCGGCATACCTGCTGAGTATTTCGATACATTTCCGCAAAGAAAAAAAAAAGAAAGGAAGAAAATCACTGCTATCATCAACAAGTTGGATTGTAATAATTTTTACAATGTCGTCGTGATCCGAATTGCTGAACTTACCAATCTATGAACTGGATGAGGATGACCGACTAAATTGAACTACGGGAGTGGGATCTGGACAAGCTATGGGGTTAGTCATTTTTAATATATGTATGTGAGGGTGTGTATGTATGTATGAATGGGTGCGTGAGTGCGTGTACATGTGCGTGTGTGGACGGGATGTGTGTGTGAGTGAATGAACCTATAATTAAAGCCTTGATTATTGTTTCTTTCCGTTAATAAATCTGCATTTTTTATATTGGCATGGTAGAAGTAGACACATAATATTTATATGTTTTTTTTTTATTTCGATTTTAGTTAGTGCATTATTTTATGTGATTTAGTCATTTATTAGCAATAATCTGTTGTTGGAATATATGAAGGACAAAAAAGGAAATGATAGCTAATGGTGAGATTTAAAATGTGTTTTGAGTGGATAACAGGATTAAGTTATTTCCGTTACAAGGTTCCTGATAGCACAAATAAAGATAATGGAAGTTTAACGGAAAAAAATGCAGCTTCCACAAAAAAAATGTCAATAATTTATTAGCAAAATTAAACATAAACAGTCAAAAATTATGTGATAAACCCGAAACGACGGACTTAGAAAAATTAATTTTATTCGATGCGAATTATAATACTTTAGCATGAACATCGCGGGGCCAACCGTTTTTTTTTTTGTTTTGGGCTAATAAATCAAATTAGTTGTTTATAATCTCCCATTGGTAACATATATGGCATTATTGAAAAGAATAATCGGACCGTTGATGAAAAGTTATGCATTTATATGAATAATCGCCCGTTGTGTGTGTGTCTGGGTATATGTGTGTGTTTGTGAGTGTATGAGGTGGGAGAGCGTGTGAATATGTGCTGTGAATGGTGGGGGTTGGATGTGGTGATCGTGGTTCTTTCGCATAAGGGGGTCGCCAGAGTCTACTCATTTCACTTGTGTTTCTTTTTCCTATCCGTTTATTTGGTCTCGAAATACGCGTACATCACTGTTATTTGTAATGAAGCGGCAGGATACCTTTCTCGACCCCATAGGCTGAAGCTAGCTTGGGGCTAAATAAATCTCATAGCTAAATAAATCTCATAAATGCCATAGCAGGTGCGTGTCCTGCTATGCCACTTCGTTGCTATGCCACGAAGAAGCTCTTCACTACAAATATGTTGAACAAGCAACCTTTGATCAAAATATTTGTAATTTTTTTTCAAACAAATTGTATAACTATGACTACAAAATATAACAATATTGGATGATGACAAATTACAGCATTAAAGTAATACCTTAATATGTAGACGAATAAAAAATTAATTTTTAGTAAATATTGGTAAAAGTTTTGCCGTCCTGAGGGCATAAATACCAAAAAAATTAATGTATGACTTTTATGACTAGGATCTGCTGATACGTTTTTAATCTTCTTAGATTAATATTTTTGGTAAAGTCAAGTCATTACGTCAAAGGAAGTGCAGTTTGAGGTCTGGTAAGCTGTGTAGGTCTACCAGTTGGCCATGCACGCAAAACACATATTCACCCGCTACTAGCACAAGCTGGCGTGAATTCTACCACGGACCTCACTACAAGAACATTTATAACTAAATAACAAAATCCAATCTATTGCGTGCCTCATTTCCTACCCTAGTTCTCAAGAGAGATTAGCCATACCATAACTCTTCCCATATTATAACACTTAGCAAATCATTAATACATTAATGATTAACAGAATAAATCCACTAGTTATATAAATTAAAATTTATTTTGATGGTCCAACCTATACATCCTCTTCAGGGGTTAATTGTGAGTTCCTACGTAACAGGAACTAAAGCATAATTAAATGAAGGTCATCCACATGGCTTGTTAATAATTAATAATATCCAAACTTAACTTCTATTGGCGATTTCTTCTTTGTACTACTATAATCACTGTATATGCATATTAGACCAGTTTAGATACCTTCAAAACAGACAAAATATGGGAAAAATTAATAACAGAAAAGAAAATATTACGCAAATGATGGGAAACAAAAATTAAAGGTGCTCCGAGTTGGGGTGGTGAAATGGGGTGAGCTTTTAGGAGTAGAAAATGGTTTTTCATGATTTTCAGTGAAACTAGACTTGATAGCATGTCTACAAACGGATTCGAACATGGCCTGATGAAGAGGTTCGAATTTATCCGAAACACGAAAATTCGTAATAAAGTCATTTCCAACCATACCTTCGAATTGAAACATTCAAATTATTTTCTTTATTACTGGAGCTTAATTGTCCACAAAATTTTAAAAATTTGCATACATTTTGAAATAAAAATATGTTGAACAAGCAACCTTTGATCAAAATATTTGTAATTTTTTTCAAACAAATTGTATAACTATGACTACAAAATATAACAATATTGTATTATGACAAATTACAGCAATAAAGTAATACCTTAATATGTAGACGAATAAAAAATTAATTTTTTTGGTGCATATTGGTAAAAGTTTTGCCGTCTTCCGGCAAATGATGGATAATGACGTTATATTTTTTAAGTATTTCAGCTGTAAATTTTAACAAATGATGAAAAATTTTAAGCAATGATTGAAAAATAACTTTAAAATCAAGTTTATTCAGTTTTTGCATTTCCTGGAAAGTTTTCTTTTGCTTATTTTTTACACCATCTAAAAGTAGACGTTTCAACAAACATAATGATTAATGTTATTTTGAAAAAAACTGTTTCCTATATAGGAGAATTTTTGTGTGAAAATGTCACTTTTTTGGTTTAAAATCAAAATTAAACGTAAAAACAAATATTTTGATTTTTTGGGGAGATTTTGTGGGAGATAAAAATTCAAAACGAAAAGCCTTTTCTTCCTCGGTTTTTTCTATTTTCACGGCAAATTTTAGGTTATGTGAAAAAATGTTTTAAATAAAAGTTATAGACCCTTTTATTATCTATAACCTTTACCGTAAATTTTTTTCGATAGAAGGTCTAGTTTCGCTGAAAATCATGAAAAACCGTTTTCTACCCTTAAAAGCTCACCCCATTTCACCACTGCAACCCAGAGCACCTTTAATTTTTGTTTGCCATCATTTGCGCAATATTTTCTGATATATCCAATAGTTTTCATCCTTTTACTATTGTTTTCCTTACAAAAAGCTAATTTAACTGGTCTATATACGAATCTGCCAATTTTTTTTATTATCAACACCTGACCTTGTAACATTGTAACGTTTTATAACATTGATTCGTATAGTAAAAACAACAAACACCAAATATTCAAATGAAAAAACCCAATTTTTTTTTCTTTTTAATCAAGATTAAATTTTTCACATTATAATCAAACGTTTAAACCTTATAATTTATAATCGAGATTTTATATACATTACAGTCATATGTTATATTTAATTTCCTGCAGCCAAATTCTGTAATTGTGAAGCGGTGAAGTGTTAAAAATTTCTTCGCTTCTTTTCATTAAAAAACTTATCACTTCACCACTTCACAATTACAAAATTTGGCTGCTGGAGTTTACTTAGTGGTAAGAAAAAGAATGAAGAAGTCAAATATTTAACTGTTGTTTGTATTTTTTTATAGAACTTTTAAATTTAAATTACTAGTCACTAAATTACATTTTTGTTTTGTTTCACTCTAAAACTTCAACGTCATTACACTGCACAACACCACATAACTCAATCTCGACTCCAGCAAACCAACTCAATTTCAATCTTCCACACTTAAAACCACTCAACTGTTTTAGCTACCAAACACCAACTGATTAGAAAAACTCAAAAAAAATACAATTTCTTCTCAAAATTTTTTTTCATATTTTATAAATTTCTTTATTTTCCCATAAAGAAATAGAGGAAACATAAAAAATAGATAAATATTGAATTTCGAAAGTGTCAGGTTAGGCCAGGAAAAATAGTATTTTAACAACAAAAAATTCGTTACAGCAAACTGACAGCGGGATATTGTAGAACACGATATTGTAAAAGAGGGAAACATAAATCGAACCAGCAGCTGCTATCCGGGGGAGAATGGGGAGGGTTTTTAGGGGCTGAAAAGAGTTTTTCGTGATTTCTGGCTAAACCGTGCATCCTATCAAAAAGAGTTATATGTAAAACTTGTAGGGAATAAAAACATCTACACTTTTTGTACGGACCATTTTTACCCTCACCTCAACATTTTTCGAAAAAAATGCGAAAAACCGATTTTTTTCTTTTTTCTTGTTTTCTTTTACAAAAAAAATTTTATGAAGTTCAAATTTTGGAAAAAGATACCTCCATTTATTGGAAAAAGGTAGCAATTTTTTCGGAGGGAAATATTTAGACGTTGTTGTTAAAATTAATTTTTTTGAAAAAAAAAACCAAATTTTTAACTGCGATTCCTCTTAAAACTACGCCTCCTAAAGAGTTCAGTTTTGACTCATTTACTCGTTCTTACGTCTATTTTTGATAAATGGTAAAAAAAGTATAAATCTATGGACAAAAAGGCGGGAAAATTGAAAAAACCGAAAAAATTGCTTTTTTCGTGGTAATTTGGATATTTATCGTTGAATAATTGTTACTAATTAATAAAATCATATTGTTTTTTTTATTATTACGTAAACAACGATCATTTGGAAATACATTTATGAATAATTAGATGCTTTCGTTTTCGAACTTGATAAAAATTGTTCGAAGAAATAATCAACAATTAGAATTTCAGTCGTACTAAAAATCTTAAAAATTAAATATCTCAAGAACACGAATATTAGCCTCTTTGTAAATTTGTAATATTTTAGAGTAAGGATGGAACTGTTTTTACAAAAAAAAATAAATTAAATTTCAATTGATCTTCAACCCAAGCGCCAACTTTAAAAAAGTTTTTTAATATTTTAATTTAAAAATTAATTACAAAAACAATTAATTATTTTTTTTTTCAAACGATTAACTAATCACCTACAAAAAAAAAAAAGTTTGATAAAATTGGTAAAGCCGTTCTTGAGCAATTTGATTTCGAAAGTACATGGGATTGGCAGAATTTTCATTTTTCTAAAATATTTAATGCTTATTTTAGTTTATAATATATGATAATTAATATATGATATATTTTAATTTAATATGAATTTTTTATTGTAATTGAAAGGAAAATTCACTATCTATTTGATAAATTTCAGCAAAATCTGCAACTGGCATATTTTTGCTAACAAATATTCGAATTGGTTTTTATCGTCGAACAAAACGTCTGTCTGTAATTTGAGTATGTTTTGGGTAAAATATTAAACCTTCAGAAAACCCAAAAAAAGCTTATTTAGTACCTTCTTTAAACCTCATTTAGTACCTTCTAAACCCAAAATAAGTTTAATAGAATCAGTAAACTTGGGTTTAGTGTATGGCACAAAGTACAAAAAAAATCAACCTATATTCAAATGTGTTTTTCTCAAAAACAAAAAATAACAATTGTCCTTATAGGTTTAGTATGTTTTAAGTAAATAACAAATCTGTAAAATATAAAAAACATGAAAGAAAACTAAAAGGTACTTTTTGAGATCGCCATGTTTGAAGAATAAAATTTACTTTTTTGTTACCTAAATAAACTAAAAGTAACGAAAGCATATAATTATTCATTAATTTATTTCCAAATGATCGTCGTTTACGTTTATCATTAAAAATTTAAATGATTTTATTAATTAATAACGATTATTCAACGATGAATATGCAAATTACCACGAAAAAAAAGCGATTTTCTCGGTTTTTTCAATTTTCCCGCCTTTTTTTCCATAACAGTGTTCCATTTTTTTACCACTTATCAAAAAAAAACGTAAGAACGAGTAAATGAGTCAAAACTGAACTCATTAGGAGGCGTAGTTTTAAGAGGAATCGCAGTTACAAATTTGGTTTTTTTTTTCAAAAAAATTAATTTTAACAACAACGTCTAAATATTTCCCTCCGAAAAAATTGCTGCCTTTTTCCAATAAATGGAGGTATCTTTTTCCAAAATTTGAACTTCATAAAATTTTTTTTGTAAAAGAAAACAAGAAAAAAGAAAAAAATCGGTTTTTCGCATTTTTTTCGAAAAATGTTGAGGTGAGAGTAAAAATGGTCCGTACAAAAAGTGTAGATCTTTTTATTCCCTACAAGTTTTACATATAACTCTTTTTGATAGATGCACGGTTTAGCCAGAAATCACGAAAAACCCCTTTCAACCCCTAAAAACCCTCCCCATTCTCCCCCGGATAGCAGCTGCTGGTTCGATTTATGTTTCCCTCTTTTACAATATCGTGTTCTACAATATCCCGCTGTCAGTTTGCTGTAACGAATTATTTTTTTTTTTTCTAATTTTTTCTCCTATTATTACTGGCCTAGGTGTTCTTCACAGTAAATAAAATATTTTATTTAGAAGTGATGACTTTGCACTTGTTATTGCACAGGTTTATGCATACAACTGGGTTGAAAAGTGTGTGAAAAAGTAAAAGGTATAGTTACTTTCTCGACAAATGTTTATAGTATATTACGATAAGCAACGAAGATGGGAAATTAAAGAAATTTTGACACACATATCTTGACCATTACAGAAAATAGGGATCGTATAAGTGATTGTAAGATTATGTAAAATATTTTAAACCGGTAAACCGACAAGAAATAAGGAAAACAAAAATTATTAGAAAAATAAAATAATTTTTCAAAACTCCTGAAATTAGGTATTCAAAGTGCCCGTTTGTTTTTTTTGTGTTTGTTTTCATTACTTTCACAAAAAAATTTGTTTCGCATATAATTTTTCATGAAAATAAGATAAATTTTATCAATTTAATATTACGGAAGTGATACGAAGCGGTTGTCTTTCAAATATCTGCGTTGATATGGTTGATTTACCGATCAGAGACTATTGATTAAAACCGTCCATTCTGTTCCATGATAGAATAATAATTTTAGTGATTTTTTTCTTTCAATTAAGTTTTGATTTTCGTTAGTTTTTTTTACATAGTTGTATATAAATTTAAGTAGTCAATTTTTTAGAGGTTGAGGGATTTTTTGTGATTCGTCATTCATGAATAATTTAAATTTTGAATCACAATCTATCACCACCATCCAAAGGAGAAATTTAATTTTTTTTAAATTATGAATATGAAATTAACTGTTGACTATAACTGTAATATTTCATTTTATTAAGACATTTAAGTCATAAATATAAATTTTTATCAATTATCGATAACAACATATAATAACAACATATTAGTCACCAATCGCTTGTACCTTTGGCGCAATAATTGGCTATCATATTTATATATTATATATTCGTATTCAATAATCGCTGGTACTATTGGGGTAACGATTTCGGTTATATTGCATTATTAATGGTGTTCAACAATCGCCTCCATCTTTGGAGCAAAAATTGGATGTTATATTGATTTATTATTCGTATTCAACAATCACTGGTAATATTGGCGCAACGATTGGCTATTATATTGATTAATTATTCTTGTTCAACAATCACCTGCGGCTTTGGCGCAACGGTTGAGTCATATCATATTAATGTTATTTATTCAACAATTTCCTGTATATTAGGCGTAACGATTTTTATTATATTGCATTGTTAATATTGTTCAACAATCGCCAGTGGCTTAATCGTAATGATCTATATTATATTGCATAATCGTTTTTGTTTAACAATCGCTGGTACCATTGGCGTAACAATTGTTATTTTATTGAATTAATTTACGTTTTATTCACTATGGTAAACTAATAAAGAAGAAGCATGGAGGGTTGGATCAGTTACGAACGCTGGGTTAAGTGAAACATTTTAATTTTAAATGTTATAATTATATTTGATGTGATGTGATGTGGGTGATAGTCTTGTTTTCCTCCGATTTTTCATTTTGTCAAAATTCCTATTCTTTCCCTATGTGCAGTCCGCGCCCATGTTAAACTTTTGTGTGCAATACAACATTTGTGATGAGCATAATCAAACTCACAGACTGCAGAAAGTCGGAAATTTAAATCTCAAGGCACTCAACTTCTCAAATATTCTTGATTGTGATTCCATTATCAGGAATGCACAGTGATAATTACAGAAGTCATTAAATCTCATAAAAATTTAAATGAAACCATCCACTTTGTAAAATGTAAAAATACTGTTTCATTCTTGCTTTTATTCTTACAATATTTATTATTATTATCATTAAATAAATTTCTCTTTGTTTTTATTTAATTTACTTTTCTATTCTATTTCTATTATTTAATTTACTTTTCTATTCCTCGTTTTTAATTATTCGTAAAACATGTGTCTGAAATGTGTGTGCATATATGTGCTAAGGTTTTTACGACAGGTGTGGCATGGTAAACACAATGTGCATTACATTTGCTTTCATGCACAAGTAATGCACACTTGTATCATGCACAATTAATCCTGATTTTTTTCAATTCGTGCATTTTTTTCAAAACTGTTTTATGAAAAAGTCGCTGAAATTTTAAAATAAATTAATAATGAAGCAGCATTAACCTGCAGTTTAATAGCATTTATACAATAGCACATACTATTATGATGGTAAAAGCAACAAAATAAAGTTAAAACTATGATGTTCAAAGTTATAATTTTTTTTTAAAATAAAACTAAAATGTAATTTAATGTTTGTATATAACGATAAATTATAACATAATAAAAATAACAAAACTAGGGCCATATTTTACGAACGACGTTTAACCATTTTCCTAAGAATTGATTCATATCATTAATTATTGTCTCATTAACTTTGAAACTATTGCACTTTATTCTTAAAACAAACGGAAATCCTGATTAGAAAATTGCTTATTTATAACCAAAACTTTATATTAAAACAAAAGTTTAATGTTGAATGCAAAGAAATTCAATAATTTAACACGAAGAAAACTTTAAAGAAAATCAAAAATTATGTAAATAAATCAAAAATATGATGAATTCATTGTTATATTCCCCTTTATAATTTTTCTCATATTGTAATAAAAAGGATAATGGGGCCTATTCAGTAAATTCTTATATCGAAAATTTCTGCTATTTTTCTATTTTTTGTATGAAATTTTATTTTCCCGTTATAAAATTTCATACAAAAAATAAAAGAATAACAGAAATTTTCGATAGAAGATTTTACTGAATAGATCCCATTATCTTCACTAAACTGTCCGTAAACAATAAAATTAACAAACACTGTTCTTTTTGAATATTGAAGATCAACTAATGACAATTCCATGTCTCCTTTCCAAAACAAGCTCTTACAACCAATTCACAATCATCCTTTACACTTTTGTTCGGTCACTATCTACCTATTTAATTATTTTCTAATACACGGTATGGCAAAAATACCAACACGCTCATAATTAAAAATACAAAAAAGCATTACTTGTGATATATAAAAAGATGTTGAAATTTGTATTTTAATTTGCTTTATCTTTTTTTAAATTGTTGCCAGTTACAATCTCACTAAACAAAAACACAAGTGCTACAGAAAACTAATCTTAAAAAATATGGAGGGGCTGAAATCTCACAGCTCTGAAATATCAAGACTTCGAACTGGGTTGAGGATTTTGATATAGTTTTCGGCAAAAAACTTTTATGAGGACATGGTTTTTAGTATTGGGCAGCGATGTATATCAGACATAACTCTTTGTTAAAGTACAAGTATTTTGTTATCTTTGTTTAGAAATTTATTACAAAACTAACACGAAACATCAATACGTTGTCGGAGAATTATAACAGATCATAAATTAACATAATTTAGTGAAAAGATGATACACTCAGCGAACTACTTAAAAACCTCCATACAGCGTTTCGAGAAAATATTACAAAATCACAGATTCATATTTCTTTCAAAATTCCAAAAAAATTGTAAAAATTAAATAAAATCACACTTTTTTCAAAATTCCAAAAATTAGAATAAAATCAAATATTTAAACTTTTTCTAAAATCCAATAATATTCCAAAAATTCTTAAAAATTCAAACTTTTCCAAAGTTCTAAAAATATTGCAAAAATTATTACAAAATCAAAAACTCAAACGTTTTTCAAAATTCCAAAAATTATAATAAAATCAAAATTTAAAATTTTTCAAAATTCCAAAAATATTCCAAAACTTCTTACAAAATCAAAAATTGAAACTTTTTTCAAAATTTTAAATACATATATAAAATTCAAAAACTCTATTTTTTTCAAAATTCTAAAAAAATTGCAAAAATTATAACAAAATCATAAATTGAAACTTTTTTCAAAATTCCAAAAATATTCCAAAAATTAGAATAAAATCAAAAATTTAAACATTTTCTAAATTCCAATAATATTCCAAAAATTCTTTAAAATTCAAACTTTTTCCAAAATTCTAAAAATATACCACAAATTCTTACAAAATCAAAAATTGAAATTGTTTTCAAAATTCCAACTCATAAAACCAAAAATTAAAAATTTTTCAAAATTCTAAAATTATTCCAAAAATTCTTACAAAGTCAAAAATTAAAACTTTTTCCAAAAATCTAAAAATATTGCAAAAAAACAAAATCAAAAATACAAATTTTTTTCAAAATTCCAAAAATATTTCAAAAACTATAACAAATTCAAAAATTTCCATGTTCAATTTCATTTTCAATTACATGTACGTCAAACAAACAGCTACATTTTTTTTTCCAAGAAATTGGGTAAAAACATAAATGAAATCATTTTTTGACACACTTGACATTATTTTTTTGACAAACTTATTATGCCATAATTCTCAATAATAATAATAAAATTTCATTTCAAACAAATATTTGATTTTATTTTTTCCCAAAAAATTGGGTAAAAAAATAAATAAATATCTTTCTTTTGACACACTTGACAAAATTTTTTTGACAAACTTATAAAGCAATAATCTGGTTTTTGATCTCACATACCAATCCCTATCATCAATATTTCTCCAAATTCAAAGTTCCTACTCGTAATCACTTAAAATGAACGTTTTTTAAGCCAAGAATATGAAAATTTGCTGTTTTTGACACACTTAATGATTTTTTTGACACACTTCCGGTACAGTTATCAAACACAGCGTCCTTTCGGACCTGTTCCTTGAGTAAACCTATTTTTAGAAAAAAAATTTTTGAAATCACTTCAGCGGTTTTCCCTGCAGCGTAGGTAATGACGGCCGGACGGCCGGCAGACAGACGTAAATTTTTTTTTTGCTTTTTTAGAATCAGTAGGTCCTAAAACGTCGAGAAATGCCAAAAAAGTGGGGATAAGAATTTCACTTTTGGCTCATGAATGTAATACTTAGGTCTTTCAGAGCATGCTCAATAACACTACTGATCACCATCCTAACTTTTTGATTAAAAATTACACAGTTTCCTCAATCGAACGAACGATTAAGTATAAATAATCAGATTCTCCACCTCTTTTTTCTTCTTAATTATACTCTTCATCACACACAAATAAAAAAAGTCAACACACATTCAATTCAATTCAACACAAAGTCAACACATTTTCAGACATAATCTCAATAAACAGCATCTGTACAACTACACAAATTTGAGCAACCGTATTATATCTACATGTAATGCTATGACTAAGTTTTACAACAAAAATGATCATAATTTATGTAGGCAGAAATTTGAATTTTATTAATTGATATTACGTGATGGCGCAACAAACCAATTAACAGACAAAATTTGGAAGATTAATCTGTTGCATACTTTGATATTTCATGTTTGTTGAAATGAATTATTAATGCTGTTACCGAAATAAATTAGCAAATCATTATAGAATTTCCTTAAATGCGAATAATCTTGCTTTTAGAGTAAAATTCGAAATAGTCCGTCATTACAACTTCACTCAGGATATGTTTTGGTCATGGATCTGTTTTTATTCATTAATAAAAAAACTGTTTCTATATAAGACACTCGGCACATGAAAATGCTAGTTGTTTCAGGGTCTACGTGTTCCTTCCTTATAAGTCTGTTAATGTTTCAAGTGTAAAGCAGATCACGCCAAATGATTAGCAATTGGGCTGGATTAAGGTGGATGTGATCCAGGCTGATAATCTACTTGGCGTGGCGGTCATTCAAATAGCTCAGTCGCGAACGATACATTGCGACCTTCTAGTGTGTTATGGATTGCCATGCTAACAGGGTCCTGATTTGGTTAGTAACAAAAATAATAAATATTAATAAGAACATAAACAAACATAAAGGACGGGACGTCACCGTTTCGACCAGAGGAGAGGATACAAGTGGCGTGCAAAGAAGCGAGTTTCCTTTTTGAAAGCAGTAAAGCTCTGGTACCGACAGAAAATAGCACTGTGTCAAATAATAGAACAATGAGTAATATACATAGAAGTCCCTCCGGTGGTTCAGTGAAGCCGGTACCAAGTGGTACCAAAGGTTCCACACAGAAGGGATAGGACTCAAAAATAAAGGCTCTGGAATGGAAAGGGAAGGCCTCAACCATCATTGCGGAAAATTTTAAATGGACAAGTGAGTACAAGACGCCGTAGGATAGTGCAGCAAAGAAGTTCAAGGTAGTTATCCGTCAGGGCAGAGAACCCAGTGATGCTGATGAAATTTAGCAACTAATCATAGGATTAGGACTGAGAATATTTTCTTCAAACTTGGTGAAGTGGTGGTAGAATGCGATGACAAACAGAGGCTAAATGGCTCGTGTTTATTTAACCTAAAGTGAAAGTCTGTACACATTCAATTGTGATGAAAATGGGAGATGATATTCCGTTCCTCACAAGATCACCGTTTTCTTTCAAAAAACACTGAACTAAACCAGGGAAAAATATCTTGCGCTGCTAGAATGGGTAAAACGCTGGCTTATTTGTCAAAAGGTGGATGTTGTATGAAGTTCAGGCTGAGGGCATAGGTCAACTTCTGACTGGACTAAGTGAATACAGGACAAAAATAACTATTTCAGGGATATGGAATACCCTTACCTACCGGGTTGACAAAGTCTTTTTCTATGAACCTAGGAGAGTGACTCCAGAAGAGAGGGAGGGAGTTAGAAAGGGGATGTCATCTCAGATGCCATCACAGCTCAAAGCACCGCAGCCAAACCTTAAAGGCATCCACTGACGTTGATGACAACAACATGATTATGGGGAAGGTTAAGAATGTAGCTGCAGAGAATTGCAGTAACATTTAGGCCGTGAAACAGAGAAGGATGAAATCAATGGATGAAGGCAACGCTACGACTTAATCGTCAACCTCTACGAAGCTTGCACGTGGCCCAAGTGAATATTCATATTCATTGAATGTTCATTCGCCATAGCAGCGTCAGCCGTGATGGCCGGGATATTTTCTAAGAAACGGCTATGGATCACGCTTATACAAGAGTCTGGGATCCACAAAGTGGATGAGGGTCCTTGCAGACAGTGAGGTGAAGTTATTTTTAAATACTAAAGCAAACTCACCTAGAACATGCATTATGATTCAGAAAAAAATATTGATTATTTCTGATTTTCTTAAAAGGACCTTGGGGGCCATAACAACAACCATCACACTTGATGGCATTTGTTTCCATTTTGTCACCATGTCAGCCATTAGGGCAGGCAGTTTCTGCAAGGCAGAAAAATGAACCCTTCTTTCAAATCATAGAGTAAGTCTGTTTAAACTGGATGGTACGAATGAGGAATCACTCCCCATTCGAAACCCTAGGAACACAAGGTGGGATTAATTTGAGGAGAACAAAAAAAGATCTACAGCTATTAATGGTTAAAGGGAGGTACTACCTAAGGTACCAATTATTAAGGTAAAAGAGCAAAGAGACGCATAGTGGTGGAGCAAGCAAAGTTGTCAAAATTAATAACAGCAGTACGGAGGCACTTTAATATAGCATAAAAATCCGGAAACTGTGAAGATTACACTAGGGTGCGTACCATCTTCACTAATAAAAAGCTAGGAGAGCCACAAAAACTAAGAGAAGTACCTTCAGAGTTTTCTTTGATAATATATCTGCAACGCATTTAGCGGTTAGCCTGCATAAGACTTTCACAACGGATGGTAATAGACGAAAAACTAGCAAGGAGTGATGCATTAGCTTTTAACTTTTGTAGACTAGAAGCGAACGCCATTCAAAAACCGATGAAGAAAATAGTTATATTACGGAATGGTTTAAAGCTTGGAATAACTTGGAATGGTTTAATGGCTTGGATGAGTAGTAATGTGGTTTAGGTTGAATAGGAACAACCTGAGAATATTGAAAGGAGTTCTTACGGAACAAGAATGTGTGTAGATTCTGTCTATCAAAAGAAAAGATGCTATTGCATTTACTCAAAGATTATAGAGCTTTGATCTGCATGAGAAGGTTTTATCTGGGAAGAATTATATTGACGGACATGGCCATCCCAAAGTTGCTGAAGGAGGCTGGATTAGAGGAGGTACTCTAGCTGGATATTTACCAGGGAGTAAAAGGGTGGCTACAACATATGACCACCAAATTTAATCTAATCTAATCTAAATCCGATCAATCTCGAAAAGTCTTGAATTATTATTCTCAATTAACGAATTCTTACCAAAATTAAAACTTTTCTTTTCTTGGCTTTTCTACTATTTCTTTGTTTTCAACACAGGTAAAACCAAACATTTATTCGGTTTTGTAAAAACAAGCATAAATAATAAATAAAAATTGAACGATTTACGACAAATTTCGCGACAATTTCCAGTATTTTTCATGTTCAAATTGGGAAAAAGTAAACAAGCTAGTGTGATTAGTGTTAAAATTCACCAAAAAATTTCGTGTCTATCTCGAACCACACTATTCCTAAAATTTGACCCAAAGTAAAAGCAACGAAAGTTCAAAATTATAACTAAAGAGAAATAGTTGCCATTCTCCCACAGTTGGATTAAACATATTAAAATGGATTGTTGAATTGTTTAATAAACGAATTTTTCTTAAAGGACGACCTTTTCTATATAAAAAAGGACAAAGGACATTGGTTCTCCAAAAGAGGACTGTTTTTTCGAAAGAAGAACACGTGGCCACCTTACTTTTAATAGCCGCATATCATCACTATTAAAGCTCAGTTGCTCTATTTAATTCTTTGTTGTCATATGAGTTTGTTTTATTTGTTAAATTTTCTTTCATTTTCGCTGCAAAAACAATAATTTTCGTTTGCTTTGTTGTTGCGCAAAATCGAATTGTAACCATGAAACCTATAGGATGTTACAAATAAATGCGAAAAAATTGATACATATGAATGTGGCAAACAATAAAACATGCATCATTACTGTTATCTGATGAATGATAATTGTAGTTCTTCTTAAAACATATATATATATATTGAATATATTATTTGATTTTCCGTACGATTACTGTTTACTTACATTTTATTTATATTTGGATTAAACCAAAGGTAACATAGAAAATGGAATGAAATAATATTATTTTGTATTTATTTCGTGATATATAGAATAAATTCTGGCTTATACGGGTAAAAAAGAATGTGTTTCCCTACGGATTGAAGATGTCACGTAATGATTATCATACCACAACGTAGTCTTATTTTTAGATGAGTTTGGGGAAGGCTAGATAAACAATTCTACGTAAATAAAACTTTGTTATTTATTGCTTTTAAAAGCGGGGAAATATATTCCGAATTATAATTTTAATTTAAAAAATATGAAAGGGCTGAAATATCACAGCTCTGAGGTACCAATACCAATTCGGTCTGAGTTAAGGACTTTGATATTGTTTTTAGTTTTGAGCAACGATGTATATCAAACATAAAACTCTTTGTTAAAGTACATGTATTTTTTTATCTCTGTTTTATACGTTGCTGGAAAATTATAACAAATCAAAAATTAATTGAAAAGATAAAACACCCAGCAAACTACTCAAAAACCTCTCCATTTAGCGTTTCGAGAAAATATTACAAAATCAAAAATTCATATTTCTTTCAAAATATCAAAAATATTCTAAAAATTAAAACTTATTTATTTATTTATTTAGTTTTTAAGACACAATACAAAATATCTTAAAGATATATAATTTAAATTACAAATCAAATAAATTATTTCAGGACAATGCATCATGAAATCAAAAATTTAAATTATTTTTTTGAAGTTCTAAGAACATTCTAAAAATTATTCTAAAATCAAGATTAAAACTTCTATCAAAATTCTAAAAACATTTCAAAAGTTATAACAAAATCAAAAATACACATTTTTTTCAAAATTTCAAAAATTATAATAAAATCAAAAATTTAAACTTTTTCAAAATTTTAAAAATATTGCAAAAATTCATACTTTTTTAAAAATTCTTAAAATATTCCAAAAATTATAACAAAATCAAAAGTACAAACTTTTTTTCAAAATTCACAAAATTATAATAAAATCAAACATTTAAACTTTTTCAAAATTCTAAAAATATTCAGAAAATTCTTACAAAATCAAAAATTGAAACATTTTTCAAAATTCTAAAATTATTGCAAAATTTTTAATTCACAAATTCAAAAATTCAATTTTTACCATAATTCTAAAAATATTGCAAAAATTATAACAAAATCAAAAATACAAATTTTTTTTCAAAAGTCAAAAAATATTCCAAAAAATATTGCAAAATCAAAAATTGAAACTTTTTCCAAATCAAAAATTAGAAATTCAAAAAGCTTTTTCGGAAATTAAATATCGCAAAAATTATAACAAAATCAGAAATACAATCTTTCTTCAAAATTCCAAAAATTCTTACAAAATCAGAAATTGAAACTTTTTTAAAAATTCTAAATATATTCAAAAATTCAAACTTTTTCCAATATTCAAAATTTATTTATTGCGAAAATTATAACAATATAAAAAACTTTTTCCAAAATTCCAAAAATTATAATAAAATCAAAAATTGAAAATTTTCCAAAAATTCTTACAAAATCAAAAATTGAAACTTTTTAAAAATTCTAAAAATATATATAAAATTCAAAATTCAAAGATAACTAAATTTTTTCTAAAAAAATAAATGAAATTCTTTTGACAAACTTGACAAAATCTTTTTGACAAACTTATTATAATTCTCAATAATAATAATAAAATTTCATGCAAACAAATAATTAATTTTATTTTTTTCCCAAAAATTGGGTTAAAAAATAAATGAACACCATTCTTTTGACACACTTGACAACATTTTTTTGACTAACTTCTAACGCAATAATCTAGATTTTGGTCTCATACACCAATCCCGACCATCAAGATTTCTCCAAATTCAATGTTACTAGTCACTATCACTTAAAATGAATGTTTTTAGCAAAAAAGATGCAAATTTCCCTGTTTAATACTTGACGATTTTTTGACATACATTCGGTACAGTTATCAAACATATCGTCCTTTCGGACCTGTCTATAGAGCATATACCTATTTTTAGAAAAACAAATTTTTGAAATCCCTCCATCGGCTTTCTGGATTTTGTAGGTAATGTCGGACGGGCGGTCGTCCTAAAACGTCGAGAAATGCCAAAAAAGTAGGGGTAAGAATTTCACTTTTGGCTCATGAATGTAATACTTAGGTCTTTCAAACCGACGTAAAAATAGTTCTTCAACCATTCTCGAGACGATTATATTCTTACTGCCTTTGTTAAAATAACAAACAAATTATTCCAATTCCTCAACTCTATCAAATTGTATAAAATCTACAGAGTATCAACAAGTAAACCAAACAAATCAAATTTTGTAAATTTTTATAGAATCGTGGAGTGCTATGGAAACTAAATAAAATTGATTTTTCAATCGTTGAAAATAAAAGAATATTAAATATATGACAATTTCCCTAGTTTTTCCTTTACCCACCCATTTTTTGTTTATTTCATATAGAAAATTTTGATGGATAACAGGCACAAAATTTAAAGATTTTCATTCAATAAGTGTGATATCGTTCACTAGCACCAGCGTCAAAACAATATCGAGAATTGGTTTAATAAGTTAAAGTATTTTAAAATTTCGGATAAATAAAAGTTTGGTGTAACAAAAAATTTGTGAAAATGAATCATCAGTGCAGTAATAAAGTGGAGAAATTTCTGAGTCCGGTGAATACATCAGAATTGTATAAAACGTTAAATTTACCAAAACGATTTGAGCAGTCATGTGAGTATATTTTGTAATTGTGTTTGTTTAGTTAGTTTATGTAAGTTACAATTGCAACAGCTTTTAGAGAAATTGATAAATGAATCACGAAAATTGTAGGTTATTTCGCTTGTTTTTGATTTTTTTTCATTGGGATACATACGATTGTTTGAGCAATACCTTATTTAAATCAGCTAATTATATTTCAGCTAATATCAGCCAATATTTCAATGTCAATCGATGAAGATGATCGTATCAGCTGCTATCAAAGCAAGAAGCCACTAATATTTCTGATCGATTTCATTTGGTTATATGAAGACATTTTTCATTTTTTTGGTCCCCCTTTCTGGACCCTTCCCAGATTTTTCAGGAAATTTCTTAGAAGATGTTTTCTCAGCACTCAAACTATTTGGCACTACTCGTCATATATAGGCAACTTTCGCCATTGCATACCATTTGGAAGTTTATTTGCTAAGGAGAACAACCAATCTCAGTAAGATTGCTTCATATTATTCTGCAAATTGCAAACGAATTCAGGATCACATATAAAATGGAATAGCTCAATTCGCAAAATTTTCGTTTGTATTTCTCGGCATCATTGCGATGGAACGGTTGCAGTTAGTGATGTAATTTGGATTAGATAAGATTAATTTATGGTGTCGAATTACAGTGATGTAACCTAAAAAAGTTTTTGCACATACCTATCTGCCCTTTAGTGCGAGATTGTTTGGTGTGTGCAGGTTGTTTCCCCTTTCTTTTTACCCCTGAAATGCCCCCTTTTTATGTGGGCCAAGCGATTCACACTCTTTAAGAATGTTGGTTGGGCTCTATTTCTCATCTAACAGCAGCTACATTCATCCATGTCGTCCCTTCACTATAATATTCTTGAGGAATTTTATCAATCTGCAGTGTCCTGTAAAGAGCAGATTTGAGTTTTTAGTATATTTTTGTTCGCTTTTGGTTGCATAACCCCATTTATTCCTTAAACTGTATAAGATCCATTGTATTACTTAAGGTCTCACAATTCCTTTCTAATTTCATCTTTTATTCATTTTATAGTATTCTTTGTTTCCGATGACTTACTCAGGGGCAAACCTTGGTACTTTTTTCCAGTTCCTAAATTCCAAATAACTTCCTTCAAAATGCTAATCCATACGACTCCATACATAATGGCTCACTCCCACATTAAACAGCAATTTTAGCATAGTTGGATCACTCATCAAAGTATCAATCCTAATTTAACTCACCATATTTCTACATAGCATGAGAAATTTAGTGGATATGCTCACCACCTTCTTGATATAACTTCTTCACAGGAACTAAAAATCTAGAGTTACTCAAGGACATGCTATCTCCTGTGCACATAGAATAGCAGAGTCTGTCATGATGATGCGGCTTATGTTGATCTTTCTTTTCTTGTTAAACAGATCCACCATGGTTCTACACGAATTTTAACCCCACCGATATTCACTATATGACCAAAATGATGAAAGCTTTCCTAATAATTCCACCATATCTCCTCAAACTTTCCTCTGGCCATAATGACTTTCATCCGTATGCTCAATACATTTGATACCCTAGTTGCTGGAGCAATACAACCATGTGAAAATAAACTAGTAGAACCAAGGCTGACTTAACAGTCCCGCTCCTTTAGTTCTCCATATTTAACACAGCCAGTTTGTTGTAGTGCTGTCCTAGGTTTTTTAATTCAAATATCAAAGATGAAACAAATAACAACCTCACGCTTTCTGTTCATCTACCCGCTTTAAATGCTTGCTGTTCTTCATGACTCTGGAATATGCACAAATGGCAGACTACTTCGGAAAATGTTCGCGATTGTTTATCTTTGTTGAAGAGCCTCTGGTCTTCTGTTCTTTTGTTTAATAAAGCCTTCCTCCATCAAATCGCATCCTTGTGTTCTTTTATAGTAGTAAATTGGCAGCTAAATTTGTATGCATTAAGTATAGCAGAATTTACTTCTGTTGCTGATTTAATCAACGTAATTTATTTTTGAATATTCTTTTTGCGAAGTGTTGTTGCTATAATTAAACAAAAATCGTAATAGGAAACCTCGGAAAAATAAATACAACAGGTCTTAATGTAGCCGACTTCACCGTGACTTTAAAAGTTTGCCCATATACTAGTTCTGCAGGTGTGTAGTTGAGCTCTTATGCCAAGTAAAACTATTGGGAGTTCTGTACTCCAATGAACAGTAGTGCTCCGTATTTTAAACGAAGCTTAAAGTTAATAGTGGAATTGTTTGACAAGACCGTTTTCTTTTGGATTTTTAGCAGTTATGCGGATTTGATGAGATCCTAGAAGCCTAGTGAGCTCGGTAAACAGGTTGGATTCGTCCGCCACGGTCTGTCGTTATGACCGAAGGAATACCAAATTTGAAAATGTGTTACTGTAACAGTGTTTATGCAATAGTACTGGCTGTGATATCATTTATAGGGTATGCTTCTATCAAACGCGTGAAGGAGTATATTGTAATCATTGTAATCACAAAATAGCTAATAATGATTGATTACGGAAGTGGTCCAACGATGTCGATGTGGAAATGATCAAATCTGCAATTTGGTAATTCAAATTTACCAATCGGAGATTTTGTGTGCCTGTGAATTTTTAATCGTTGACACGATTCACACGATTGAGTCCACATCCCTGTGTTGACATTCGTTCGTGATCAAAAATACCTGGATGTTAGTAATTTGCGCGTTCTACGAATACCAGGATGTGATTTGTGATAAACCGTGAGGTTTTATGGGATCTATGGTCGATTATAACCAGATAATGTCTCGCACCAGATGTTGTCGTTTCAACCTCATGATTATACAATCAATATGAGCTTAAGCTTAACTTTTGGTGATCTTGTCGGTTTGTTAGGATTTATCAATTTCTTAAGTTAGTCGTCCGAAGCGTCTGATGTTATGTTGAACTGTGTATTGACCAACGGATGTGCTAAAAGAGTAGTGGCGGCAAGAGATTCTTTAACCTTGATCAAAGACTCGTTTGTTCTTCCCTTTTTTATCAATGATTCTAAATGTCCATGTATAGGTGCTAACAATTTGGCCACATCGTGATATTAAGCGGCGATAATAGTTCACCATACTTACGAGCTGCTGTATTTTATGAATTGATATTGAAGCTGCAAGGACTTTGAACATATGTTGGAACTATAGGTTTTTGTCTTCCTTCTAATTTCACTTTTATACATGATACGTGTTACATTCTAGCTAGTGTTTTCAATAAATTAAATTTAAATAAATTTTATATAAAGTTTGTCCTTTTATTTGATATCAAAAATATAAAAAGTAAGAGGTTTAGTATTAACACCTTCAGTCCTTCTAAATGTCACAAATTCTAATCCGCCTCTAAGATGTTCCTCAGGTAAGTTCATCTTCTGTTCCATTTTGTGGTTTCAAGTAGGGAATATTATCTCTTGCGTGCTGTCTTGTTCAAACAGAATAACCTTTCATTGTGTTAAGAAAGGATCCAGTAGGACTCTTTAGTTTCTTATGAACTGTCAAACCCAAAGATATTACCAGCTCGCCGACACCTCCTATTTTGTCCTTCTAACAAAAGTGGATGTGTTTTTAAAGTTGAACACAAACGTTTTCTTCTATTTGAATTTTCTAACAGACATGTACCTTTCCTTACCGCCCTGTCCAATGTCTCATTTTCAGAAGTCGCCTTACCTCGATGATAAGAGATCACTTATTTCTGTTGCCCTATTCCACAGACATATTTACCTGCATATGTGCTATCTGTATCCCGTCTCCTGCATAGTAGACTGATATCGCCACTGTCGGTGGCAACGGATGTTTCTGAGTCTAGTGGTGGTTTTTACAGGCATCATCATCTTTCTGGCAAGAAGATGTGTAAGTTAAAAATAATTTATGGCTTTTTTTATTCCCTTCACCTAACTGTTAGCAAAGCCCTTTTACTCTGTTTTTGTGAATCCAGGAATCTTGTAACAGCGTGAACTAAAGATGTGTCTCAAGAAATGTCTTGGTTACCACAGCTAATTTTGCGTTGCTGTGGGCTTAATACTTATTTGGAACACGTTGATTTTCTGTCGCATCCATTAGATGTTCTAATAAAAGATCGTACACGTTTTTACATCCATTAACAGTCTTTCCAACCGCTCGGTCACATCAGTGATTCGTCTGCGATCATGTGCAGTCACTACCTCTTTCTTCTGTAACCATTGCTTAAGATAACAGCTGCCTATCTAGGTGGTGCTGGTGTCTGCAGAATTTTCATTAAGATTACGGCAGTTTCTCTTCCTTGCATTACAATTACCGTAGCTTTTCGCAATCGGCGAACGATGACAGCCAAATTGGTAGTTATAATATTTTCTGCCACCCATTCTAACTTCCAAAAACATTAAATTCTTTTATATTCCTTTGGTTTTTAACCACCTAGATAAGTTCTTTACTCTGTAGTCAGAATCTTGTAAGGGATCGAGAAGTCATTTCGTATTCTCGGTAAAAGGGAATGTGAACCTACATGCTTTTCAATTCAAGTAGTACTGCCATATGCCAGTTTACCGCAAATTTGTTGACACACTTTATCAACGTTTAAGGACTAATTACCTTAAACCCAACCTTATGAGCCAAGCCCTTTGCCACTTTTTCCAAAAGCACGTCTTTGAATAGCCCCAGCTCTTCTGCACAGAGCTTTAATTTCAGCTAAAAACCTGGTACGTTGAAGGTGAAGTTAGACTTCTGGTAATTTGCTAAAGCATGTAACCCTTTAAATCAACCTGCATCTTAATGGTTCCGTTTAAAACAGGGTTATCTCAAGGTTATACAGGCCACCAACCTCACCGATCTTTGACTCGGGTCGCATAACACCGTGACACAGTAAATTTGTGTTACGTGCCCTTACATAAATAGTTGTTCTAAACAAACAGAACCTTGCATTCATCTTTCATAGCGTATTATAAATTATTTCATTACACAAGATTAATCATTAAAACAGCAAAATCTTAACAGATCACCATTCAAAATCATGTCAACATTAGCCATATTCTAGCTTACGACGACTGTTCAACCTTAGATGACATGACTGCTTACGATTCATTTGTTTTTGAACACATTTAAACACAGTTGTCACAACACATTTAACACCATTATTTGAACCAGTAGAATAAGGAAGTGATTAATGGTATGTTTTGCGGCAGCGGAAAAGCTTTTTACGAATACGTCCACTTTTAATGAATAGTTTTCCAAGACAGATATACACAGTGAACTATTACTATAACATGAAGACCAAACTATTTAAATTAGATTAGTGTTAGGGTGCCAACAACTCAGCGTGAAGTACAGTATTATTAGGTATCAGTGTCAATTTTTGGTCTCTTCACCAGTTTTAACATATAAAATGTTTCTGACGCATGGACATCACACAAAAAATTTAATTGGAGAGGACTTTTAAAAAAAAAAACTAATTGAAACAAATCACTCGAGTTTATAACACCCATTATTGAATTTTACCTAACCTAATCATAATCCTTGTTTCTTTTTCCAGACCTCTTTAAGGGATATGGAATTCAACATCCAAATAATAATCCATTTTATCAAACATCAACATCAGAGTATGGGTACTACACACCATCAGCTCATACTGTACCGCACAGGTAAAACAGTACAATTTATTTATTTACGATAAATGAATCAGCAATTTTTTCTTCTAGATTTTTTCCAAAAACCAATAAATTTACAGATCACCTGGCTAAATGTGGAATGTATCGAAACTATTCATTAAACACTGTAATGGACAAAAGTTTTTATTAAAACTTTTTCTTCGCCCATTGTATAAACATAAACAATTTATACTAGCTGGAAAGAAATTTGTAAGAAATTGGTTTGAATCTTTGGTAAAAATCAAATGGTAATTTAAAAATAGATAATACTTTGATATGGTGAATAAAAAAAAATGAGAATAACAATTTTTGTTTCATTTTTAGTTGAATTAGTAAATGTAGTTTGCCGGTTGTAATATCCGGTATTGTAGGTGGAAGCCCGAATTCGTATATTTTAAAATTTATTTTATGTTCAATTCGTTACTAATAAATTAATACATTATGTTTTTAATAATTGATAAATTGATAATTCAAATAACTGTTTGTCTTTATATTGAGACAACATTATAAATTTATTTAAATTGATGCGTACATTACACATGTGTATATAACACATAAATTTTATAAAAAATTGCACGAACAAAACTAAAATTTTGTCCCCAATAATTCAGCATGTTCCTTGTTTGTGTGAATCATTGTCTTGTACAATGATTAGAGAGCACATAAAGAGTTATATGAAGGCTCCCTTCTTCGATCAAGCAAGAGCTACAGGAATATTTTATAACTAAGATTGAGTGAATTGACTCAATTGACCATTGACTGAATACAGCTCATCAACCTAATAATATCTATTTCGCTAGGAATATCTCACTGCTATGACTAGTGGTATGTGATACCTCAAATGTACTCGTATGCCAATAGCAGGGACCAGAGTAGGGATATTTACTAAACATCGAATATCGATGTATTTAATTTTTTCGTTGTTTACACACGAAATATTGGACATATTCGATGTATTTTTAAAAAAAAATTCTATTCGATGTATCGATGTTTTTTATAAAAACATCGAATCAATGAGCTATTTGATTTTTATTAGTTTTTAATTTTTTCACATTCTCCTTTTAAAAATTGTACGAATGCTAAAAATTAGTTGGTTGTGAGTGATTTTGGTAATAAACATGTATCGTGCTTATCGCATATATACTCTAAATTTAGTTGCGTAAAAGACAGTACAACAGTGTCCTACGAAAACTAATAACTAAGGTCAAGGTCATTGTAACATAGGTCCAAGTAAAGTAATATAGTAAGCAACGAGCTAAGAAAAGCAACAAATAAAGAAACAAAATTAATTCAAGAAGTTCCGACAAGATAAAACAGTCCTTACTATATGATTGGGAGGCTTTTAAGAGTTACGGGGTGTCGTCTATGGTATAACTTTATTCGGCATAAAACGGAACCACATATGCTCAATGCGTCAGAACTGGCAGTTCTATCTTCTGTATTACAAGCTTTACGACCGCTAGAAGCTGCACTGGCGGCAAATTGATTCCATTAGTTCATTGCCTAGTTTTAAAAATTCAACTTCTAACTGTAGAAAACTCGCTCGTCAAAGATTAACGAATTAATTAACGAAATGGAAAAACGAGTGGGTGCTATATACAGAGTGAATCCAATCCATATAGCCACTGTATTGGAGCCGAGGTTTAAAAGAATGCACTTCAGGGACTCTAAAATTGCTCTAAAATTTTGAACTACTGTAGGGACTTCTGTTCCATCTGGAGTTAATCAATGAAATGAAAACGGCTAAGTAAACTTTTGTTTCTGCAAAGTAGAATTAGAATTAGAATTTTTGGAATGTTTTTTATCAATTATTTTTAAAAATAGCTAGAAAGTTTGCAAAAAAAAAATTTTTTTTGAAACAACCAGCACTGTCACGGTCACATTGGTAGAGCCATATCAAATGCCAAATCCGACACATGGTTACTAGATGCTTTATACTAGAAAAAAGTCTGTTTTTAGATCCGTTATAACGGCCGTTTGTATAATAATATTTTTACAAATTTTATAAATTTAGAATCTTTGAAACCTTTTTTATCAATTTCTACCAAAAATAGACCTCTGCAGTTAGAGGTTTCTGAGTGAGCGGCTCCAACAAAAAAGCTTGTAAAACACAAAATGCGTTTGAATCAACCGACACTCTCACGGTCGCATATGTGGACTGGGGCCTTACTCTCACATTCGATAGCCTTCGTTTTAAAAACGATAGTTCTTTTCGACCAAACTAAAATTTCATACTCTAGCATTCGATAAGTCAAGAAAATTTTTACAACAATTTTAGTAAGTGTTGTCAACAGTAAAAATAGAAAATCTACTACATTTTGTTTTAAATATGTCAAATGTCAGTTTTTTAGTAGTAAATAATGTCAATAGTGTTACTGTTGTTGATTAATTTGAAAATATTTGGTTTTTAATTTCAAAAATTTCCACTGAAATTGCAACATAACAATAAAAAAATAATGTGCCAATTCATAAAATGTTTTTTTACTAATAATATGTAAACAGCATTTATTAAATATTATAATCAATAATCAATATTTAGGAAGAAAAAATATTAACTTCATTTCGAATTTATAAACGACCAGAAAATATGGGCGAATACAAAAACGATACAAAAAATTCAAACACAATATCGTTATAAAATAATTTAGAAAAATATTGTTCCGCAAGCGCTATCTAAACTTTTATATGTCAAATAAAAGATTCGATAGTGTTTGTTCGCCTTCGAATTTCATAGTACCAAATAAACGAAGGCTATCGAAATTGGGTGTAAAACGAAGGCTATCGAATGTCAGAGTAAGGCCGCAGATCTTGTGAAGCCAAATTTTCTGTACACGTGTGTTGTATGAGTATCTTGGACAGGTTCGTAAATCAGTCAAATCTAACACATGGTCAAGAAACTGGAGGCTTTATACTAGGAAAAAACGGCCGTTTGGATACTAATATTTTTAAAAACTTTATAAATTTAGAATCTGGGGAAACATTTTAATCCGTTTCTTATAAATATAAACCTCTGCAGTTTGAGGTTTTTGACATGTTGGCTTAAACAATAAAAGTTTGCAACAACCCCCAACAACAACAATTTGCAAAAACCTTATAACAGTCAATGAAAAAAAAAATAAAAAGTTTTGAATAGAAGAAATTAATTTTTTTTTCTTAGAAATAATAGTTAGAAATAACATTATTTAATTAAGAGCTAAAGTGATACTTTTTGTGTTGATTTTATAGTTTGACGGCCGACCGTAGAGAGGCCGACAATTATAGACGATACATACAAAAAGTCACTTTAGCTTCGAATTAAATACACTATTTTTTACGCAAACGTTTAAATTTTTTATAAATATGAAATTAATACATCAAAATTTTTATAAATATGAATTTTATCGTCATAATTACTTCCAAAAAAGAGAAAAGCATTTAAATTTGTATGAATAAATTTTTTTTTCAAAGCAGTCTTTTCAAAATTTCATAGTCCAATTGAAATAGTTGTTATTTTGTTGTCATTAATTTAAATAAGTAATTAAAAATTTCATTATCCAATAAAACTATTAGTGAATTCTTTTCTACTTGTTCGGTACAAGTTCCGACTCCGAATTATCCAAATTTGTTTTTTTTTGTATTGTTTTTTTTACTAAAGAATACAAATTTCGTTAATTCTGTGTTGGAACTTGTACCGAACAGGTAGAAAAGAATTCACTATATTTGTTATGTTTTGTTGTCATAGTTGTGGCGAACACTGATAAAGTATTTTAATTTTAAATTAAATTTAAATTTAAATTTTAAAAAATCCATGAATGTGTGGAAAAACAAAAAAATCTTTAAGAAATTTTTAAAAAAATATATACGACGGTTATACACAAATAAATTGTAATTTTAAGTTATCCTTAAATTGTAATTTAAAGTTAATAAAATTAAATACAAAAAGATGAAAAAATTGATTAATTCAATGTTCAGCGTACAATAAAAAAGTTAGTTGTCAATTCTGGCTAGATTAATACATACTTCAAAAAGCTGTTAATTCCCTGAATATGCTTTTAATTCTATTTCAAAAAGTTATTTAACAAAATATAAAGTCTTAAATTTAGTGTTTTTAAGATACATGTCAATAATATAATGATTTAATACAATGCAACAAACTATTAAAAGTTAGTTTACTTACTATGTTGCTTTGAATTCAAAATTATCTGCAGAGGAAATACGTAAATTAGAATTTAAAATATCATCGTTTTTTTTGATCAATGTCAAGATAAGGAATAAGCAACAATTGAATCTGTGTGTACACTGGAATATATAGAGATATAAGGAAATAAAATGGTTTTTATTCGTTGTAGTCCAAATGCTGATCCTTTTTGGACTACAACGAATAAAAACAATTTTATATTATTTCGTCCAATGAACTAATAATCATTTTATATAAGGATACTTGATCTCTAATTAATTTGTATCAAAAGAATTCTGTTACAATCACATACTACAGGTTACATATTGGATTTTAATAATATATATTGGAACTATACTAGCAGCTATACAGTAACATACAATAATTCAAAATATCATAATCCAATGAGAATCAACTTATTTTTTGTTGTCATAGTTATACAATTTGTTTGAAAAAAATTACAAAATATCAAATAACAAATGCTATACTTTACAGCCACCGTAGTATAAAATAAAAATGGCATTACTGTTGCAGCCGCAGTCAAAAAGTAAGACTTTATCTTACTAGCGGCAGCAAAGTTAAACTTTACAGCCGTTTGCCGAAAAACTATTTTGATATTTTGCAGTAATTGCACGACATATGATATTGAGTAGGTCTGCCGTGTGTTTTTCGTATAGTGTCATAGATTATCACACATATGTTCTGTGGTAGGTAGATTTAATATTTTTTAGTTGCAAAATTGGATAGATGTAGTTTTGTTTATATGTAGCTAATTTTGTTTATAAAATTTGTTCGATATCTGTTTGTAATTAGTATGTTTTGTTTAAACTAATTTGATACATCAGATTCTACTTGTACACAAAACTGTCTGATTTCGAAATCTACCTATTTCTAGCGGACATCTTGGCGCTTGGACCT
The DNA here is from genome assembly GCA_963693315.1 of Diogma glabrata. Lineage (NCBI taxonomy): Eukaryota > Metazoa > Arthropoda > Insecta > Diptera > Cylindrotomidae > Diogma > Diogma glabrata. Next base: position 353,762,821 of record OY856187.1, read on the forward strand.
TTTTATATGATCATTTTTGTCGGTAGTTTTAGTAGGTCGTTTTTTCTATCCTTTTTCTCAATTTACTTTTAACAATAATTTTTGCAAGAAATTATTATTTTTAGGGACTTTATATGGACCATAAATTGTTCGTACATATGACCTTCCTCTTGAATGTTGACAAAATTCTACAATCGGAGGAAGTCAGTCTCCAGCTTTCACTTCCAAATTAAGCACAGGTCGGATTAATGCTTTGTAGAGTGTGAGTTTGCATGACTGCGAGAGATGTTTTGATCCCAAAAATTTAAGATATGCGTAGAAAACTATGTATGGGGGAGATACACGTGCTTTGATATCTGCCTGAATGTCATTTGACAATGTTATTACAGACAGTATTTATAGTATTTACGTAGAAACATTCTACGTAGAAACATTCTACTTTATAGTCTCCAGTATTCAGATTGCCGGGAGGTATGTTGCTGGGTGTTGTTAAAAGTTTAGTCTTGCCGTTGTTGATGCATAATCCAAGTCGTTTAGCATTTCTTTCAAGCTGAGAGAGACTATCCTTAATATCGTTTGGCCTAAGTCCGAGAAGCGTAATATCTGCAAACCCAAGAATTTGAAAAGATACGACATTAGCTAGTATTTTATATGCAGTGTTCAACAGTTCGATGCCACGATAATTCGCACAATTTAGGCGGTTACTTTTCTTATGTAGCGGAATAATGAGAGCTGTTTTCCATTCAGCAGGTAGTTCTTCTTGGTCCCACATTGCAAGAATCATATCGTATATTCGTGAGATCAGAACTGCTCCTCCATTTTTAAATAGTTCTGCAGGGATTCCATCGATACCTGGTGATTTACCATTTTTTAATTTTTTGACGGCAGCTTCCACTTCTTCTATTGTTGGGTAAGAGACAAAAATTTCCTCACTTGACGGAGCAATTGCTCGAATAGGATGAACTTCATTCGTACTATTCAGTAGGTCTGGAAAGTTAGATAACCATACTGCCAGCACATCACGTTCATTTGTTGTAAGCTCGTTGGTTTCATTTTTGATGGCTGTGGTTCTTGAGTGGAAATCTTTTGTCAGATTCCGGGCATTGGCAAAGCACTCTTTCAAATTTCCGTTGGCCGCATGTTGGTCGATGTTTTCGATACAGTTATTCAAGTGTTCGCGTTTCTTTTTCCGCAGGAGTTTTGCTGAGGCTTTCCTAGCGCATAGGTAATCAGTTTGGGAGCTTGGGAACCATTTTTCCTAGTTCTAGAAAGAACAGGTCTTTAATGTCATCTGCTTTGTCTTCAGTAGGTGCATGAACATTGATGATCGTTACATTAAATTTTTGCGTGCGGATTTTCATTGTGCATATCCGCATATTAATTGGGCAAAAGTCGATAACATGTTGATTCACGCGACGATGTATGAAAAAGCCAACCCCAAATTCCCCTCCGTTTTGATGACCGCAATAGTAGAAAGTGTATCGCTTGGCTGTTTCGTGGATTCCACTCCCTGGCCATCTTAGTTCTTGTATCGGTCATTCTTTTTAAGCATTAAAAACCTGCATTTATTTATTCTTTATTTTTTTCGGTCGGTTGTTATTCTCATTCTTTAGTTTGATTGATTTATGACAATTGGCAATCATTGTTCCAAGATGTGATCAATTTTGTACACAATCGATCGGTTGTTCGTTTTAAGCCAAAAAAACGTGCGTATATTTATGATTTTGTTCGATTTATGGTTAGTTTTGTTTTATTGGTAATTAGTTTTGTGTTATTCTTAGTTTCTACCCTGCAGGATTAATGATTTTTCAATTTTATTTATTAAGAAAAACGTTCACGACCGATAAATCACTACATTAGATATTCATTAATTCAACTCGGTTTGCGTCTATGTTCTCCGCAGCAACAAATAATTAAGTTAAAAGGAAAGCCGAGGCGTTGTAATTGATAATTTACTATTAAAAGCGATACAGTCGCTAAGGAGATAGTTAATGCGATTGTTTGCTATCTGTGTGTATTTGTTTGTATGTAAACACAACATCTCAGAAACTTTAATTACCTTATTGACCCCAAATTATGTACACAGTTTTCCTTAACCAATATCTGATATATGTCATTTTTAAAATCACAGGTCCAAGATATATATTTGGCAATGTACGATAATATTTCTCTTGCTTTTGAAAGTTCTGTTACACCGGCTTGCTCTTTACCTGATACTCAGTTTTCACAATAAAATGAGAATTAAATTAAACAAATACAATAATTATTAACTTTTCTTTATTTATTAATTAATACAATTTTTAACTTATAAGTTATTTTCTTTTTTTTTTCTTGATTTTATATAACGTTTTTTATTTTTTTTTTTCAATTTTCCACAACACATATAATTATTTAATTTAATTTGTTTTCTTTGTTTTTAATTATAACATACTAAGAGTATAGTTTTTTTTGTAGAGAAGTATAGTTGTAATGGATGAAATGTAATGAAGTTGTTAGAACTAAATTTTTATTTGTTGAATGATTTTTTTTTAATTTGCAAAAAACTAATTTATAACATCAATATTTATAGAATGTCACGAATTTTAAAGCTACTGTAAATAAATTAAATAAGTAATTTTATTTAAAAACAAAAACAAAATCAGCCATATTTTAATCTATATTCTTACATTCGTATAACTGTTTCGGATATTAAAATAAGCACTTTGACGTTTCTTATTTTCGTAAGCACACTGACAATACTATTTGACATTTTTACAATAAATAAGTAATTAAGCCAATTGTTTTGGTGTTTTCCACTGTCACCTATATTTGAATTAATTCCCTGTTCTGTAACCTACATAGATTGTTGTACTGTTAACATTTAAATAAATTGTATTTTTTTTCGACATTTATGTGCGTTAAAAATTATAAATTTTTAATATTATTTTTAAATCAAATTCAATACTAATTATTTAAATCATAAATAATTTTACTATAAATTATTTAACAAAAATTATAAAATAATGTTTAATATTTTTATTTTTTCGTTGTAAAAAGTTTTAAATAGTTTTTAATTTCTCTGAGTGTTTTTTGTTGTTTTTATATTTTTTTAATATTATTATTTTTAAATAAACAATTTTAAGCTAAAATAAAATGGAAAACATTAATCAACTTGGTCTGTGAAATTCTATCTATATTATTTCTAGAAGTATTTTTTAATAGTTTTGTTCGGTTAATTATAAATATTTTCACATTATTATTTTATTTAACATTTTTGGGGAATTTTAGTTCTATTAAATTTAGTCTGTTGATGAGAAGTCTACATTTATTTGAAACCATTTAACAACAGTTAAAGTAAAGAGCTCCATAGCCCGCGCTTTAGCTGAAGTAAAATCCCCAAAAATTTTATTTGTATTTTTTTAGATTTGTATTTGATTAGACTTATATTTTTAATAATTAAATTTAACAATATTAAATAATTAAATGTAAATATATTTTAGTTTTGTATATTTTATTGTATATATATATTTTTTATATAATAATTTTTATTTTTTCTAACTTTTATGTATTTATTTTTGGATATATATTATATTGTCATATTATGATATTTTTTTTAGTTTTTAAATTTATATAAGAAATTTAAATGTAAGAAAATCGATTTTGGTCTTGTAAGTGCGTACACTGTTAAATCATTTAAAATATTGCTTCAAATGGTAACGCAGATTTTTTTTTCCGAGGAAGTGATAGAAAAGCTAAGTAAATTAATTAAATATTTATTTACTGTTGTAAGGGATAAAATCAATTTTCTTAATTAAAATTTAATTTAATCATTTATTACTAAACGGATAGTTTATAACTTATATTTTTTAATACTTTGTAATTAATTGTATTTAAATTTTAATTTCTTTATTTAATTGTAATTATTATAGTAACAGTATATTATTCTCTTAACAAATATTAACGTAATTATTTAATTTTAACACATATAGAAGATCTTTTTATAAGAAAAATTAAGCAGAAAAGTTCAAGAAAAAGAAAATTCATGTGCAAATTTTTCAATAATTTCATCATTCTAGCTGAGATCGATATATGCCTTCAACGTAAAGTTAAGGGAACGATATTTTTTTAAACCAATTTTCTTAACGCTACTTTAAGTTGTTCGTTTGTGTTAGTGTTGATACATGGATAAAGTTAGTATATTATGTTTCGCCCTTGATGTTTCTAGATAGCCTTTTAAAACTCTTCTACTTTAATTATTAATCTGTTATTAATGTTTTTTTTGACAATCCTATTGGGTTAAGCAAATCAAATTAATTCAGTTTTGTCGAATGGTGTGGTATAAATTGGTTTTTGAATAAATGGTAATTGTACAGTGATGATGCTCGCAAACAAAAAGGGCCTTTGGTAGTCGAAAACGAAAAATCCCGTCTTATCTGATTTCTAAAAGCCAGCGTTAATAACCAATAAATAATTAACATGTTACCATTGTTACATGTTTTTTTCGACAAAGAGTCTTTCTCTTAGTATATATTATAGCCCATTGAATTATGTTTTGACCAATATAGATAGTGTAACTAGTGAGCGCACTTCAGAGCCATTTTACCATATTTGCATAATCGTCCAGCTCATGAAAGCTTCTTACAAACTTCATAAGAAAAAATAAGACACACTAATTGTAAAGTTGAGGTGTACCTTGCAAACACGATTATCCAACTGTACTTTCAAAATCTGGTGTCCTGCATTTTATATTAGAACCATTTGAAGTCACTAACGACAGTAGGTTTCTTCACTTGACCATTTATAAAATGACAAAGCATACAGATCCTACCAAAAAAGCATTAGCTATGTGATAACTATATTCTTTAGATATGTGCTCTCCCAAGTGTCTACCCTCTCTTTGAGATCAGAACCCAAGTAGGGCAATAACGCAAACTAAATTTTCAGCAGAACCTTCAGATATACTCTGATCGTAGATGGCTGTGAATTTTTCGTTTATTCTTAAATTAAAAAAAAATATTTTTTATCATATGAGGCAATTAGAGCAATTCCAATTGAGTATTTTTTCCTCAAATGTCTTGCAAGGTTGGTTAACAATTTGTTAAATCGATTTCTATGTAAGTTTTTTCCTATCTGATAGACCAACTACTCTATAGAAGCAACAACTTAACCAACTATGCTCTGCCAAATTAAATTAATAAAGTCTAGAAATCTTTACATCATAAATAGTTCATGTTCGAAGAATGGAGCCCACGCCCATCACTGGGCTTACAAACTAATTGCAACTGTAGATCTTGAGTCTTTGTGCGAATCTTCTTTGAATTTCTATGTCAAACAAGAAGCCAACTGGCACCATGTTACCATCTTATGTGCATTAAGGAATGTACCTTTTCACACCAGTTTAGCTACCAATCTAAATTTTACTAATATCTGTTCTATTTAACTCTATTTTTTTCTCAGGGCAACACAAAAATATCCAAAATGCTTCTAAAAACCTTTAAAATGTTTATTCCTACTGGAGGAGTTCGTTTGCACCAAGTCATTTTAGTAGTTTTCTTCGGGTGTTGTGGTACAAGGAAAAGACTCAGATTCTGCATTGTGTTAGCCAGCGTTAGCAATTATTGTAAAAAAATTGATGGTTTATACTAGCCACTAGATCTAAAGATGGTTATCTGTTTGTTCTTCAGGAACGCTAATGAGCTAATTAATCACACGTTAGTTTAAAAGATGATCGTAATGCTTATATCTATTAATATCTTACAGCTTTTACATGTGTGATGTCTAATGCTAAGTAAGATACAATAGATCCAAAATTTTGGCGTGCAACTGCGTTGAGATTAGCAAAAACTCATTTAATTTTAATGTTTGGTGTAGAAGTCTAGAACCTGATTTTTAATAACGATCCAATACACGATATGGTAGAGGATCGAATAGTGTTTGACGATGACTTTTTGTTTAATCAGTGTAACGCTACGTACAATTTTTTTTAGATGTTCTGATCACTTGTAAATTAAGGTAAGGAAACTTCAAAATAATAGATTGGAAAAGCCCTAGGAAATATTTAATGGAGTTTTCTCTCTCTCAATAAATACATAAGGCCCTTCAGATAGTCAATTTTATCTAAAAAAATTGCTTTACTATCACACATACGTGGAACCAAGAACTTACCGTTAGACTTCAAAGTTGAATTTATTACGGCAAAATTAATGGATACGCTGAGGAATTAAGAAACTGATGCCATTTTAAAAATGGATTTGGAGAACAAACTGTAAAAGTTAGGAACATCATTTTTATTGGCTCACCTTACAACTTTAAAAAGCAAAACTGAGGTTATGGATCAAAATAAATTCCAAACGCTAGCAACCATAAAGTGAAAAAGTTAGCACAAACCATAATAAGAACAAGAAAGACAATGTTATTGATTCAACCGCACTGCTATCAAATCTTTTGAAAAACAAACGCCACGATGTTGGAAAGATAAAACCTGATCTGGAACTGAAAGAGTGAAGGATTGCACCCCTTAGATAAATAGTACAGATAATTTAAAAAATTTTATTTTAAATGCCACGACATAGATGAAGTAAAAACGTATTAAGATCTCCATTGCAGTGCAAGCCCAATTTATTACAGTTGTGAAAACTCCAACCTGAGATTAAACCTTTGAAGTTAAGATATAGGAAAGTTTTCATGAACAATCAGAAAAACTGGATCCATATTAGTTAGATAAATAAGATTCGAGAATACACTTTAACTTGTACCAAGGTATTGCTAAACCTAAGTTAGATACCATACACTCAAAAAACGATATGTTTGCCTCAAACACTTTTTGCAGGAAACAAGAAAAGTGTTTGGGAGTATTGTTTATGCCAAATAATATTATTGTTTAGGGAAAATATTATTTCTTTTTGCTGCAAATATTCATATATTTTGGAGCAAACAAAAATTGTTTAGAACAAACAAAATTGTTGTTTTCTATACACAAGAAATGTTTGTCATCAGTGATATAAAGTTTTTGTGGCAAACATTTATAACATAAAAAGTGTTTGCGAAAAATACTATAATATTTAGTGCAAACAATAATTTGTATATACTACGAACGATACCATGTGATAAGTGTTTATCTCAAGTGACTTCAATATTTTTGAATCAGCTGAATTTATAGGGTGTAAATGAAAAAACAACTCAAATTTTTTAAAACATTTTATATTTTTATTATAACGGTTTTTGTTTATTATTACATTATTACCATTTACAATTCTTTTAATTATTTTAATAATTTTTTATATAATCAATTATGAGTTTTTAATTTTCCAATTTCTCAATGGAATAGATAGAAAATAAAAAGTATGTATAGTTAAAAATACTTGCAAGTGTGGATTAATTGTCTCTTAAGATTGGCAGCATAAAATTCAATTCAGTCTTTTTTAATTTTCAATACTGGCATATCTTTTATTGATGAGTTACGAGCACTCCATGTTTTTATTTTATATTGTGTAGCTCAATCCATTTAAATTGCTGGCAATGCTCCAAATTAGAGGAAATGCGTCAAAATATTCCTTCTTCATGCGTTTATAGTAAAACATGTAGATTTTATATGAAATACTATCCATTCATCTAACTTTGGCAAAATATGTGGTTGTATAGCCTACATTTAATTAATAAATATATTGATAATAAATTCACACATAAACACAATAAAATTTTTTATAAAAATATGAACTCACCTAATTTTATACATTTTTATTTTACTATATCAGCAACTCGTAAATGTTTACAGAAATAATTATTTAATAAGTTAAATAGGTTTAAATTATTAAATAGTTTTTGGAAACACTTTTTCCTAAGCCGCAATTAGACTATTGCAGAGCTCTGCAATATTTCTGCAATGGTAGTGTGTAAAATATTCATTGCAGAAAAGTTTGGCAATGAACTCATTTTAAAACATTTGCAATGACTCATTGCAATGTTCTGCAATGAGTTAATTGCCAAACTTTTCTGCAATGAATATTTATCACCCTACCATTGCACGACTATTGCAGAAATATTGCAGAGTTCTGCAATAGTCTAATGGCGGCTTTATACATTTTTTCAATTTTCACCTAAACATTTTTTGAAATAACAATTAATTTAAATTTTATTATAACATATTAAATTTTAAAACCAAACTTCTTTACTTCATCATTTCAACAATACAAATGACAAAGAAATAAACACAATTTCATAAACTAAAAAGTTTACTCAAACGACAATTTTTTACTACAGACATTTGTTGTTTACGATAAACACTTCTTTACCATAGAATTTAACCCCAAGAATCGAAGTATTTGTAGCGAATGAATTCATTGTTTAGGAGAAACTATTTGTTTTGAGTCTTCAGTTTATTAGAGACAAACACCTGAAATGTTTGAACTGAACACTAAATTGTTTGTATCAGATAATTAAAAAATATTCTTTTTTCGTTCAAACAGTATTTTGAACGTATTGTTTGTAGCAAAAAATTTTGGTTTGTAATCAATAATAAATGTTTACTACAAAATCTTATTGTTTCTAGCAAACATAAGAAAGTTTGCCGCAAATATTTTTCAAACATTCTTTTTTTTCAGTGTACGCATACAATTGATGCATTGCTCCTAGAAATTCTCTGCGATTCGCTGTCATGAGGCAAGTTTCACACATTCTAACTCGGGTGACTTTTCAAATTCTGTAGCCAAATTCTGTAACTGTGAAGCGGTGAAGTGATAAAAATTTCTTCGTTTCTTTTCATTAAAAAACTTATCACTTCACCGCTTCACAATTACAGAATTTGGCTGCTGGTTTGAACTAAAATGGATGAAAATTCAAAGATTTGTGTCACATAATGGATGAATTGCCCTAAAAGTAGGGCATATAAACATAAACAAATTTTCCATAACTATTTTAACACTCATGCCACACTTATTAATGCAAATTTTTACTGTATGTCAACCGTTAAATTACTACAACTTCTTTTGTGTCAACCTAATCTTCCGTGTCACGTTGACATCCAACTCAGTTGTTGTTGCGGCAACCAAATTGATGACATTATGATAGCTGTTGTGGTTAAAAATATGAGTAACGCTGCTGCAAACCAAAACTAGACCCTAACGAACTTTAGTGAACAATGTAAAATTAGAGTCAACAGAATATGGAAGTTGTTCAAATGAACAGCCGAAAAGTAGTTGAAAGTTTCCATATCCAGATCACCCTTTTTCTAAAAATCACCATATGAAGTATCACACTATTCTCAAACTAAACACTTCAAAAGTTTTTCCATAAAATATTTTATTAATTTTATTGCACTCGATCGTCCAGATAACAAATCCAGAATTCGTCCCCTTATGATCAGTTTCACTGGAGGTTCATGTGCTCAAAATACAGGTGATACAGAAACTTCAAGTTGCAGTGAAGTGGTAGTACAGCCAAAACCTTTCATTCTATCGTCACTAGCGATAGTTAATATTTTATATTTCAATAAAATGTGCTATAGATTGGGAATTACAATATGTGTTGCAATAACACATTGAAGCCTTTTAATACGTAAGTCCCACAACAGCATGTGTTCCGAGGTGATGAATGATGATAAATTTTAAAGATTTTTTGCCTTTTTTTATATTGTTTTTAAAGAATGGTTTTAAGGAATGGAAAAAACTTAACAACAATTTTTTTTTAAATTTGCAGTAACAAAGTCAAAATTTAATTGCCAATAATCCAATTAGTGGCATTATTCTTTATCATGTGCAGCATAGAGGAAGACCTATGATTAAAGAACACACACAAACTTTCAACAAAACTAATTTTTTCAAACAAGCAATAGCCTACCCGCATCAAGGAATAGGTATTCCATATCTATAAGATTAAAGGTGCTACCACAGATTGAATAGATTTCATCCGTCAGCACCCGTAATGATATATTAATGGTAGTGATATCTCACTGCTATTTCAATACAAATGAAATTTTTTTTAATTCTAGTTTCAAACAAAACAAATGTCAAATACATAATATGTTTGCCATTTATGTTCCGTAGAAGAACGTTAGCTATTCACAATTCACAAATAACTCTTGGTTGCAAAAATATTACAACTCAATAAATGTTCTCGTCTATAGTTTCACTTGAAGACTTAATTCAATCAACTATTTTTAATGATCAAATCAAGCCCATGGAGTGGTTTTCAATTGACCAATCATGTTGGTCTTCTTTCGGCAAATTGAAAAGTCAGCGTGTCGTATCTTTAATGTTTATATTAAAAACACTTTGGTCTGAATAGAAGTTTAAGTGGGGTTCTCAGAGTTAATAAATACATAAATAAATAAAATTCAGATCGCTAACCACTAAGTCACACAACTAACAAAAACTACTTTAAATTTAGTTTTCCCAAAAGTGGTTGTATCAAAACTAAACTGGATATTAGTTTTTGAAACTGGCTGAAGTGGGACGAAAATATACTTAAAGTAGAATGCATTCTATTTCAACTAAGCACCGTTGATGGAAATAATTATAACAGGTGTTGTATTAAATTAAACTTTGAATCAGCTCTAGTCATAAAGTGGACTAAAATTGTAGGCTACAACTAGGAGTTGGGTAGGCATTTATAGCCAATTCGTTGCGCCCTTAAAAAATTTGTAGCCCTAGGCAATTTCTATAAATTGTAAAATCCGTTAGCTTGTATTTAAGCTGGCGGTTTTCAAAATATCTCGTTCTACAATTTTAATTCTAAATGCATGAAAATTTGTAGCCGACATTTATGCAATTTATTGTGTTATTAAGAATTGTAGCCGTCGCGCATTTTGAAAAATTCAAGAAGTTGCCTTTCTATGTTTATCCTATTTTAAAACTAAGCACATAAAAATTTGTAGCCAAAATGCAGTTAATTTGTTGCGTTATTAAATAATTTCTCGCACTACCAATTTTAGAAAGTTTAAGAAATCGCCAGCCTATAAACAAAACGTTTGATTTTTTGAAACCGCTAGCTCAAAAATTGACTGACGGCTTCATAATTTTTTAAGATCCTTAGGTAGTGCTACAAATTGTTTAATAATGCAATAAATTGACCGCATTTTGGTTACAAATGTTTATGCATCTAGAATTAAAATAGGATAAACATAGACAGGCGACTTCTTGAATTTTTCAAAATTGGCGACGGCTACAAATTCTTTAATGATGCAACAAATTGGCTACAAATCAAATGTCTGATTAGATCAAAGTTTTAGCCTACAATTTTAGTCCGTTATCTTACTAAAGCTCTTTGAATCAGATATAAGACTTACATGTAGAATAATTGATATTGAGTGAAAAACGTTTGAACTTGTTTTCGAATCAAGATGCCGATAAAATAAAAAATGTGCACACAATCATTTCCGATTTTCTTAAAACTGTGGTAATTATTGGTATAATAAAAAAAATAATTACGTTTTTTTATTTGTGCACTAGTTTTGACACAGAGTGGCTCGTTAATTGTTAAGAAATTTAGAGACCAGGAAAGTTTAAAGTTAAATTGTGCTCAACGGGTTCATCGATTTGAATTAATTTTCTTTTGTTCGAAAGATATCGAGTTAGGCATTATAAAAATATTGCATTGATAAATAAATATATATTTGTATATGACTTTTATGAATTTTAATGTTTCAAACATGATGATTTCAAAAGATACCTTTTTTTCGTATTTTTTATATTTTAGAGATTTATTATTTACTCACCCAAAACATAATAAAATTATTGACAAGCGTTATGTTTTGATATCAAGAAAAAGGCAATTAAATATATTATTACTTTGAATTTTTTGGTATTTTGTCACATATACTAAAAATATGTTTACGATTCTACAGAACTTTTTTTTTAGTTCTTTTTACTTTATATTATTTAAAAATTTAATTTTCAAAGATGACAAACCGCAAAGGTAACTATTTTCTTTTTTTTGATTTTCCAAAGATTTAATCTTTTACTCAAAACCTATTAAAATTACAGAGAGGCGATTTATTGTGTTGACGGGAAAAAACGCCTGTCTGTAATTTTAGAATATTTTTGGTAAAAGATTAAATTTTTTGAAACAAAAATTTTAAAAAATGTTGTTTTGGGCTGCGTCATCTTTGCAAATTAAATTTTTTTTAAATTCAGTCTAATAAATTTTTAAACGAAATTTATTAGACTGAATTTCAGTCATAATTATTTGTAGAAAGCCTTATTAAACACCTTCTAAGCAAAAACTAAGTTCAACAGAATCGGTATAATTGTTTTTAGTAAAGGGCAAAACGAACAAAAAATTTCCTAATAATAATATATTCCAATACCTTTTTTTCGAACACAAAATAATATAATCTTTGACTGTATTTTTCGCATGTTTTTGGTAAACAATAAATCTTTAAAATATAACAAATAAAAAAACATGTTTCTTTTTGAAATCGCCATGTTTAAAAAATTAAAATTAAAAATAAATAATACAAAAACGTAATTTTTTTTATCAGTGTAACAATTTTATAAAACTTTTCAAACAAAAAAAATTACTTCAAATCGGTGTATCCATTAATTAACTATAAACTTTCCTGGTCTCTAAATTTGTTAACAATTTTCGAGCCACTCTGTGTCAAATCTAGTAAAAAATTAAAATCATGTATTAATTTTTTTTCTTACTATAAAAACGATTACTGAAATTTTGAAAAAATTGGATATGATCGAGTTCACATCATCGGCACCTTGATGCGATTTTCTATCTATTCCTAACCATAGCAAACTTTTGAGCATTGTAACGTTTTATTTGTTGTCAAAATAGAGGCAATCAACAAAATATGTAGGTTATAAGCAGTGTGAATAAGCCCCACAAAGCCACGAGATTTGAAGCAATTTAACTTTTCTTCGAAATTAAAGTTTGCACAAAACTTAATTTACACTTAACAGTTATTTAGGGCTATTTGGTTAGTTATTAATTCACTATTCTAATTTGATTACGTCGTACACCCTTAATGATGAAGGCTCATAAATAGTCGTAGACCACCTTTTCAGGAAATACCTCCCTTCTCCCTAGGGAGAAACAAAATCCACTCCTGCAATGAGAGGAGCTGCATCAAACTTTATATACAACACATAGACAATAAGAAATTATCTTCTCCTTAAAAATCAAAACTCTCAAAAAACGATGAAACATCGGATTCCTTCCTCGGAAACGAGCTTTTATACATTTCAGGTACACACAGTTTTGCTTAAAAGCATTAAATTTCTATAAAACAAGAATTTTGATGGTTTTAAAGATGATTCATGATCAAGTTTAAAAAAATATTCGAAATGGAAATTTCGTTAGAATTTAATCTTTAAAACAAAACAATAAAGCCAAAAAAAATTTTGATATTAAATTAAAAATTAATTGAACTTTTTTTGTCGAAAAAGGGAGAAAAACGCAGGTATTACCGTCAGCACCATCTTTAAAGTTTCTAAATATAACGGTTCTTCTAATCACATCTCTAATTAACTAAAAATGACTAGAATTGGTTTAGCCGCTCGTTCCGAATCGAAATCTAAAATAACCCATGTTTTATCAACCCGTTCAACTTTACACTCGGTGGCATTCCTAGAGTGAAATTCCATTTTCCGAAATAAATCGTTGTTTGAGTGATACGAAAAGGTCCCATTGCAGAAAAAATGGTAGTAAATGTGAGAAAAAAATCAGATCAGCACCAACCGACAAGTGGGTACTTGAAAAGAAACGGTTGGATGCAATGATAAGAAAAATAGAAAACGTCTACTAACCGACGATCAATTTTATCTCGATCCCATACGTCTAAAAATAAACAACAACATAGTAAGGACAATTATCACTAAACTTAACTTTTAGTAGGCCGTTGGTGGTTCTTTGAAAAATTCTAGAAGTAAACGTTCGTTAAATATCATAACTGCCTTTACTATAAGTGAAATAAATATTAATTTATTTGCTTTATATTAAACCTTAGTGGTAAGCAAATTATTTTAAACGTCGAGAACCCAAAACATCGGTATTTTTACTGGACCATTTTTGATCAATTTCGTACTTGGCAAACAAGTTGTGAAGGTGAAATAAAAAAACGAGATTTTGTAAAAAATTTGTAAAATGCTTGTTTTGAGAACAGGAGAACTCGGAAAAAATTTCTGGATAATCAAACCCAGGTATCTTTGAAGTCAAATTGCAAGAAAATTTCTTACCCAATACTACGCATTTTATGTCCGTGGGAAAGGTAAAAAACTTTCCAATTGCAAAAATTAACAATAACCACTTTGCTTACACTGTTAAAAATATTAGAAAATAAACTTTTTAAAGATAGCACTGATGCCGTAAGTCAAGCATTGTATGAGTTATTTTTCACAACATAAAATTGCTAATCTTTCCAAAACATGTTAAAATTTAAATAAAACCTTTTTCGTTTTGAAGATCTTAGTTTTGAAAGACGAGCACTCAGGTCAAAAATTTTAGTTTAAGATGAAATTCGTGATTTGAACCGCCGCTATCCCAGACCATTTTTAATCGACTTCATACTTAGCCTACAAGTAGTACAGGTTAAATAAAACGACATGTCTTTTTGAAAAGTATTAAAAGTATTTAGTTTGATAACACAGTGGTCCGAAAAATTTCTGGCAATTCAAATTTAAGTCAATTTTGGTATTCAATTTCTAGAGAACGGGGACCGCGATATCAAGGGTTTCAAGTGCGTTTGAATTTTTGAAAGGTGTAACACTGGCCTTAATAGCAAAAATAAAGAGTTAATTTTTTGTTTATATGATTGAAAATATTATGAAATAAAATTTCTAAAGATGGTGCTGATGCCGTATATCAAGCATTTTTTGAATTTATTTTTTCCAATATTTAAGTCTCCTCTAAGTCGTGGAAATTGTGGCTGTGCACATTTTTGAAAATTAGTCTCCTCAAAACAAAATGAAACTGGGTCTTTAAATTTTGGCATGTTTTAGAATAAAGTTTGAATTTTTCGTTTGAATATAGTTTGAATATTGTGAAAAAAAATACTTGACCATAGGCGTCAGTGCCATCTTAGAATATTTTATTTCATATTTTTTTTAACGGTGTAAACAAAAATTTGTTGTCTGTTAAGATAGGTCGATGGTACTATCAATAACCATTCTTAGCCAATTCTAAAACATCTAAGACCGTTGATATCGGGTGTTCCATTCTTTATGCAATTTGATTTCAAAGTTACTATGAGTCTAGATTTCCAGACAATTTTCGGCCCATCCAATTCTTATATTAAACACTTTAGAATAGATCTAAAACCAAACGTTTTTTTTATTTCAACAAAAGTGCTTATACCCCAAGTATGGAGACAATCAAAAATGGTCGTCCAGGTCACGAATTTCATTTAGAACTAAAATGTTTAATCTGAGCTGCACATCTTTAAAAATTAAAATCTTTAATACAAAAAATGCTATTTTAAAATTTTTGGATATTTCAGGGTAAGGTTGACAGTTGCGTATTATGGAAAAACTTATAAAATGTTTGACCAGCTGCATCAGAGCCATCTTTTTTTTCAGATTTTGTTTCCTAATATTTTTAACAATGGAACCAAACAAAATACTGGGCAGTTTTTTCGATAGGAAACTAAATTACGTTTCTAACGCACATAAAATGGATGGCATCGGGAGAACCGTGTTCCTGTAATTTGATGCTCAAACTAAACACTTTTAAAGTTTTATACGAAATTCAGCTTTTTCTTTCCTTTATACTACTTGTATGCCTATTTGAAATGACCGGGTTCAGCGTCGGTCGTCCTTCCGTACGATTAAACAATAAGTTGTTCCTTCTACTTCTAAACCACTTTAGTATCTAAATCAAATTTCTGACAATTTCTTTTCAACACGAAAGTAAGATAAAAAATTATGAATTAGTGATCCAACATTTCTGTGATTGTCCTACGTTAATTTATTTTAGGCTAAGATATTTGGAATACAGCACAACATTTAACAGTTACCTAAGAATCAAATAACAAACATATTGAAAGCATATGAAAATATGCTTATTCGACTGGTTGTTAAAAATTTAACTTTCTCACACGCCCCTAAAAAAATTCTTATTGATTTTTTTAAACTCAAAAATATGCGGCAAGTTTTTGTTTAAATAAAAAGAACACGTGCCGCAAAATATCTCTTAAAATATGCTAATTAAAAAAAGTTATAAAAATATTTTTGGAGGAAATTTAATTCTCCACAAAAGAATGCTAGTCAATTTTTTTTACCTAAAACGTATATTTCTGATGGGATTTTTTGACATTTCTAGACATCTGATGATATTTTGAATAAAATCT
Source organism: Diogma glabrata (assembly GCA_963693315.1). Taxonomy (NCBI): domain Eukaryota; kingdom Metazoa; phylum Arthropoda; class Insecta; order Diptera; family Cylindrotomidae; genus Diogma; species Diogma glabrata. The sequence continues at coordinate 353,779,067 of OY856187.1, forward strand.
CGAAAACCTATCAATTTTGTTTTTTCTTTTCACGATTATATTTTAATTCTTTTTATTCTATTGCAGAAGAAAAAAAGAAAATTAGTACGTTTTCGTTATCTTTCTAATATATGTTTTTTATGAATTACGAGCTTTTGCCATTTTTTTAGAAAATTAAATTTTCTACAAGAATGTTTATAAGATATATTTTTTTAAATCTGCATGAGATATTTAAAAAAAAAACTATGATTTTATCAAAAACACAAATTCGACTATTTTGCAGCACGTGCTCTTTTTGTTTAAAAAAAAATTCTTTCGTGTTTTTTTTATCACACATAATTTTTTTATAGGACGTCTGAGAAAATTTAATTTTTAACGACTAGTCTAATGTTTATATTACGTTTTGTTATCCGAATCTATGATTTTTATCCAAGCTACAAAGAGCTTTTTTTTCAATATCTAAGACAAGCTTTTTAATTAACTGTCCTTTCGCAAAATATAACAAATAAATCATTACATTGAAACACATAACACATAATTAATTTTAGTAGAAAAAATGAATTACTTCTAATATTAATCAGAGAGTGTGTTAATATCACATTGAAACATAAAGCAAGTTAAATGTGTTGCTAACAGAAAAACCAAGAACTGATCAAATACAGTTATATAGCAACCATTTTAATTTTTATGAAATTATTTAAATCAAAATTTAATAAAACGTTATTGCCATCATTTAAATAGTATTCATAAATATTATTATTTTTTCATTTAATTAACTAATTTATATATTTAATTTTTAGCAGACTAAACGAAAAATAAAACAAATATAAATATTATATTATTATATAGATAATTTTTTATTTTAAATCATATTCATCTGTATTCCTTGATGAATCCCATAAATATTTTGATGTTGAATCTGTTGGTACTGCACTTATACTAGCCGGTTTCGTTACAATTGTTGGTGAGTCAAAATCAACAAAAGCTTCATTTTGTATTCCGCTAGAAAACATTGTTCCTCCAGTTGTTCCACCTGAAGAAGAGTAATTCGTTGTACCGGAATATTGATATTCATCATATTCCGTTGAACTGCCTGTTGGGTTTATTTTCGGTTTCTCAAAAATATCTGATTCTATTGATATACTTTGATTACTTCCAAAACTTGAATTATCAACACTGTAACGTGTTGATGATGTTCGTGATATTGGATCATTTTTAGTATTTGTTAGACTTGTATTTAGTGAGCCACCGAATACTATATCAGCATCACTCAACGAACCAACCGATGATCTTGTCAATTTCTTATTTTGATTTTGATAATCAAAACGTTTTGCATCAGAAATTAGAGTATTGTTTTTTTCAATAATTGCATCTGTGTAACTGGAAGTAATAACTGTTGTTAGTGGATTTGGTGTTTCATCTTCGGGCACGCTGTAGCGACCAGTACTTTCATCACGTACACCTTGGTTTTTTTGGAAGCGATCTTTTATTAAATCATCTAAGCTACGATTACCATCATTATCAGACAATTTGGGAGTTTTCATAGCTGTGTCAATGGAAATTGCTAGAATAAGAAAAAAAACCTTTGTTAAATATAAAAATAAATTATTTTTAGAGAGACGGGACCTATTAGTATATTATAGATAGATATATCAAAATCAAGGAGTGGCAAATGAGTTCAAGCAATAATCGACGTTTAAGACCACATTGCAAGATAAAATAGTTTCACATTTCATTGGCAGTAATAATTAATGGGTCTACTCGTGACATAGGATGTTGACTTAATAGAAATATTTCTCATCCTATGAGTCCACACATAGTAATGTCTAGCAATTTAATACAAATAACTCACATATTAACAAAATTGTTTACTCACCTGTTTTCACAACAGCTTTTGGAAGAGGTGGTGGTGGATGTGATGGTGCACTCGTCGGTGTATACTTTTTTACCTCTCCAACAATTTTAGTTGTTGGGGCAGAACTTTTTTGAAACGATGTTGTCGAAACTGTGGCTGAACTAATTGCTGTTGGTACAGTTTTATCAAACGGATTTACTCGTTCTGGATTAAAAGCAACTCCAGCTGGTCCGCTCATACTACTTGAGTTAATCTCAATTGTTTGATTTTCATTTATATTGATTTTATCAACAGTTGAAGAGGATGTTGTAACTTTTGGTATAGTTTCAGAGTTTGGTTTCATAAATAATCCAGTTGTATCACTTGTTGTTCGACCTCGATGATGTTGTTCTTGTGATTGTTTTTGATTACTCTTCTTCTTCGCTAAATCCTACATATCACCGAAAATCCCCGCAAAAGTTTTTCTTAAATTTTTCATTGTATCCTCGGCATCTTCAATCACAGATGTTGTAGATTGTTGACGTTGATTTGTTGATCGAGAACTGTTGGAAACACCCGACACTGTGGATGACTGTGATGCTTGTGAATCACGTCGGCCAACATTTCCCAAGACGGGATTCGGTGATTTATCATATGCTGTTTGTGGTTGAGATTCAGGTAATGGTGGTTCTGTTACACTACTCAAACTACCTAATCGTCCGATTGATCCAACTCCAGGTGTTGATCGTTCTGGTATTGGTGGTGGAGCACCGGTGGGTTGTTGTATTGATCTTGGTCCTCCAGATGTTGGGGTTTCATCGGTTGGACTACCACCACGAGATGAAATTGATGATCTTGACGGAGCTTTTGTTAATGGTGGACGACAGACGTTTTGCATACGTCCAACTACTAAATCTGCTATTTGGCGTCGATCTTCTTCTTGTGTATCTCCCATCAATGGGAATGTGCTATCAGATGCACGAAGAACATGTTCTCGTCCATCTTTCCCAACTAAAACCGAAAGACCACATACTTCCATTCCTCCAAAGAGTTCTGAAATCTAAAAAAATATAAAAATATTGAATCAGATTAGTAATCAGTATTCTTAGAATAAAAATGTATCTTAAAATTTTATCATTACAATTTCTTAATAAATCATACAAAAGTCATATAGTTTTGTGATATTGATTCCTTATATGCAAATCCAATTAAAATATATGACTTAATACTGTGATTAGTTAAAATCAATCCAATTGACAATGTTGAGATTAGTAATTCTCAACGAAAATAATTAGTTTCTATTTGAATTTAGTATCACATTTAGGCATAAACGATATATTTTAATATACATTTTTTTATATTTTAATCAAATTTTTATATTTTAATTCATCTCAAATTCATCTCAAACATTTTAACGATTGGATCATGCTTCCAATCTAAAAATTCAAAAACTTTTATTTATAAAAATATTTAATGGATTAGATCATGGATGTATGGATTAGAAACTTGGAATACCAAAAACAACGGATTACTACCATCAATGCACTGCAGTTTGTTTTCAAATTTAATGGGTGGCAACGTGAAGTATAAAAATTATAGCACAATAAAACAAAATGTTTCTTACTTCTCGACTATTTTCCAAGAAAAAAAGTTTGTTCAATCAAAGCCCTTTTATTAAAATAACCTTCGTCAAAATAACTTTTCCGTAACATTGACTCATCAGTCATCCTTATGTTGAAAAAATGATAAAAATAAATAAAAATCGTGGGTATGATTTTTTCGCACGTAAATCATGTATATCTGCAAAATATTTTGATAATGATTGATATGGAATTCAAGTAAATGTAAATTATGACGGTTTTACTTAATCTGAAAATCTGGGCGAGATACTCATTAATCACTTTAAAGCGGATAGTAATGAGATGTAAGAATAAACGATATAAATCAATGCAGTTTAATTTTATCTCTTAGGTACGCTATCGTTTCCTTATACAAATTATATTATAAACAGAATAAAATAGAAGACCCCCCACTCTGTATTAACATCCGTCAAGGTGCGTTAAATTTGTTGTCCAATTCATATTCAGCTCATGTTTGCTATGTTGCGGCTGGTCAATTTTATTTTTTTTTTCTCTTATGTCATTATCACATTCATCAAATTATTAAGTTTGTGTTGCTTACGACAATATTGATTTTAAATGTTTTAATGTTTTTTTGTTAGCGTCACAAAAAGTACTTGGAAGATTTGGACATAAAATTCATAAAATTTTTGGATGCGGACTTTTATGAATTTTGAGAAAATACGTATTTGACTTAAATGATTAACAAAACAAAGATTTTATAAACAAATTTTCAAGAAAGTTGTAAAATCAAAAATGATTCAAACACAATCGGATCATATGAAATAAATTTGTTTGCATTGACAATGAATGAAGTAACTTTAACGTAATATATATTTATATATATATATATATATATATATATATATATATATATATATATATATATATATATATATATATATATATATATATATATATATATATATATATATATATATATATATATATATATATATATATATATATATATATATATATATATATATATATATATATATATATATATATATATATATATATATATATATATATATATATATATATATATATATATATATATATATATATATATATATATATATATATATATATATATAAATATACATATATATATATACATATATATATATATATATATATATATATATATATATATATATATATATATATATATATATATATATATATATATATATATATATAAATATATATATATATATATATATATATATATATATATATATATATATATATATATATATATATCGTCGCTTTAATAATGAAATGACGTATACGCAAAAGTATAGTTTCGAGATATTTGAGTTTAAAGTTTGATGTGCGCATGCATTTGCATGGACGTTAATTTATAATTTATTAATTCTTACCCCCAGTCATAAAATAATTCGAAAATTTAAAAACGCCAATTCAAAGATGCCCTTATGGGGAATGCAGCGCACCTATTATATAAAAACAACGTATAAATAGCATACGTTGTTTCATTATTAAAGCGACGATATATGAGCAATTTCACGAAGATTCAACATCGTTTTGACTTGACCCCTTTTAATTTTGATTATTTTTTGTTTATAGATAGTCTTTCATAAATAAAAAATACAAGTTCTCTTAGAATTTTTTTTTCGACCAGGGGTCTTCACAGGCTGCCCCTCAATTTTTTGTTATTTTGTGATGTGAGTGCATTTTGACGAGCGATTGTAGAAAAACTACTCAATCGATTTTCATAAGTGATATGTCGTTGAATAGGTATTAGAACAAAGTTTTTAAAAATGAACACTGTTAATTTTTTGAAATATTTTTAATGGTGTAACAAAAGAAAAAAACGGTATAATTGAACAAAAGATGGCGCTACACCTTTTTTTTTTAATTAAATTGAAGCTTGTTTTATATCTAACTACTTGTGAAAGTTTAGGAGTAGCGATATTTTTTGTTTTAAAGATAAAATTCGTTGTGCATATGACTGTCGGTAATCAGTTTTTTTTGTTCTGAAGGAAAATTATAAAAATGGTGTTTTAAACTAAGAGATTTTTTTTTATGTTAAATATCAAATATTTTATTATTAGATGAACTTTTTATAAAACTAAAATATTATAAAAATTATATATGTAGTACAATAAATAAAATAAATAAAATTGTTAAAAATGATTTACTTATTTTACAAACAGAAGTTTCTTTTGAATAGGAAAACACTTCTGCAATTATTTTCTCTATATTAGATGGCATAAAAAATGAAATGTTTATTTACCACTTTTAGTAATCACTTGTCACTCTTATAAAAAATAATTTGACAGTCTCGACTGCAAACAAAAAAGCCGTATAAATAACTAAATATATTTAGGAGCTTTTGACTGAAGAATGTTCGTATTATGTTATTATGTTCGTATTATGTTATTATGGAATCATAAAGTAAAAGATTGTGTTTAAACATTAAATTCAAATATTTTACTATTGAATAAACTTTTTAAAATATCATACAAATATGTAGGTTAAAGAAAATAAATAAAGTTATCAAAAATTATTTATTTATTTTACATTCAAAAGTTTCTTTTGAGTTGAAAAACATTTTTGCAATTATTGTCTTAGCATTTAATGGTACAAAAGAATGAAGTTTTTGAGTTCCACTTATAGTAATCGCATTTTATATTGATTTTGTGATTTTTTTTTGTTAATTGATATTCATTTTTATCGGCGTATCCAAAGTTCATGGTAGATTCCCATTTTAAAGCCCATTCAAAAAGATTTTTTGGTGTTTGAATAATGTTTCTGCTCCCCATACTGTAACGATGTGCAGCACGCTTCAGTGTACCACCAATCCCCTCGCAAGGTCCCTTTCCAGGCATGAAATGCCATTCTGCATCAATCTTAGTCTTTTTTATGGTGGCATAAGTTAATTAGGTTATGTTTATTTTTGTATTGAAAAGGTGCACCGTCAGTGTTATAAATTATTTTCCTAATATTAGAACTTATATGCGTTTTGATGAATTCAATAAGTTTTGTAATGAAAAGATGGACTGTAGTACTGTTGTGATCGAAATGTGTATAAAACTTCGGTGCTGTATATATTCACTTGCGACACTTTTAAAATAAATGACAAATGGATGAATAGTAGCTTGTGAATTATTATAATGATAGCCTTGAGCCGAATCCTGAATTATGAAGGCGTAGTTTTCAGATAAATCCCCTTGAACGAGGCACTCTCCTGGTTCTGATTTTTTTTTCTTTCCTCAATGAATGTAGATTGCTGTTTTGCTATAAAGTTGAATGATATCAAAATTTGTAAACGGTAAACAATTTTTTCATAAATTCTTCTACAGTTTCCATTAAATTATCCAAATTGCATCGATTAATTAACGACAGTAATATTCCATTGTTGATATTTGACTTGAAGGATTCCTTTAACTTCAAAATCATTTAGTAATCTTTCTTCTAGTTGTTGTAGTAAAAACTGACAATGTACAATTTCAAAAATTTCTTTTTAACACCTATTCAACGACATATCATTTTTGAAAATCAATTAAGCAGTTTTTCTACAGTCGTTCGTCAAAATGAACTCTACATTATAAACTTACAAAAATGCAAGGGTACCCAGTGAAGGCCACTGGTGGAAAAAAAAAATGCTACGAGAAATCGTATTTTACATTTATCAAAGGCTATCTATAAACAAAAAATAAACCAAATTAAAAAGGGTCGAGTGAAAATGTCGCAAAATTTTGCTGAACTTGACTGAAATTGCTCATATTTTCTTCTGTATATATATAATTTTTAAAATATTTTAAAAAGTTAATTTAATAATAATATATTTGATATTTAACATAAACAAAATATCTCTTAGTTTATAACGCCATTTTTATAATTTTCCTTCAGAACAAAAAAAACTAATTCCCGACAATCATATGCACAACGAGTTTTATCTTTAGAACAAAGAATATCGCTAGTCCTAAACTTTCACAAGTATTAATTCAGTAAATTATTTGTGATATAACATCACCCCGATGGAAAATCTCCCATCAAGAATAATTTTCGTAAAAAGTATTTTAATTACAGGTAATTTGGTAATTTTATACGTCGTGAATATGTATTGCCTTGGTATAGAATCCGTTTATTTTTTTTTAGACTTAGTTTTGTCATTTTTAAGCGAAATACTGATAAATTATCAGTCCCCTGTTCTCAGTCCCTGGAAGATTTAAAAGCGGGCAGACTTAGATAAATGTTTATTTCGTATTTTGAGATAATTTTGAGTTAATTTAGGACTAAGAAGGATATTTTTTAATTTTGACTCTTGTATGTGTTTGTTTTTTTTTTTTTTGTTTTTTTTTTTTTTTTGGCTGGCCACATTCAGAAAAGTTGAAAGAACGTCATCAACTTTAACTAAAACTAGTTGCCAGAACTTATACGCAAAAAACATGTCGTGCCGTAATTAGCTCCATTTTCTTCCTTCGTGTGTAGAACTACCCGTATATAAACAGACCCGGTACAAGGGGAAGACGAACTAGGCGCTCGCCTAGGGTATTTTATTTGAAGGGCGCAGAAGCTGTGAAAAATTTTTTAATGTTTTTAATATATTTTATTTTACGAAAATCCGTTTTTTTTATTATAAATTAAAATATCTAATTGGAGTGGAAAATCACACAGAAAATAGGTATCCCAAATATTCTAAGATTTAAAGGTTCTCTAGAGATTTCCAAGTTTCTCTTCATATATTCAAGATTCTCATGATTCCCTAGATTATCTTAAGAGACTCTGCATTTCCAAATATACCCAAAATTTTTTGAAGATTATCAAAAGATTCGGTGGAATTCTCAAGATTTTACGACGATTGTGTAGAATCCTTTTTGAATATTTCTTGAATATTCTCAGAAGCTACTCAAATAGTTGTCCCAAGATGCAGAAAAGTAATTTATCTCTTAATCTAATGACTGACATGTTTGTATTATTATTGGCTTACATAAACTTCACAAATTTTAATTATGATAAGAAATCTGGGTCCTATGTATGGCCTGATGAACTTACCTATCTCAACATGAAAAGAATATGGAAAACAGGTAAACAATTTGATTAAATAAAGAAATAGAGTTTTTGACGATTATATATTACGGATTACAATATTTATATCATCCTCATAAGAATGTTGGTGGAACAGCATATCTTTAACAAAAGATTGAAAACAACAAGATTTTGAATTTGAAAGTAATATATAGTTATTTCAATTTAAAATAAATATTTGTATTTAAAAAACTCTAAAAAATCGGTTTTATAGGTATTTAGGCTATATCATTCATTGGTTGATTAATAAAAACTAGTTGCTCAGCTATTTCCGTGTAAAATCGGATTAGGAGTTTCCTATGTTCTAAGCCACATTTAGAAAAGACACGCTCAATTTCGTCTGGCGTTGAGAGTGATCTCAAAATACAAATTACTTTATTTCACTTTTTAGTCCGAATAAATTGGTAACTAAAGAAAGGGCAGTGCGTCAGATAATTTTCAACAAAAATCCTTCATGCAAAATGTTGCACAAAACAGAGTTAATTTGATACATAATTTATAAAATGTGGATAATTTTCGTGGCAAATTTCTTTGTTTTTTAAAACAATGAAATTTATTAACAAGTGCATTCGGATATAGTAACACAGCGACGTAATGTAACGATGCCATATAGCTTTGCTAAATAAATGCGTGGAATTCGGTCTTAGCATCATAAGCAGTGTTTCAAAACGTAAGCAGTGTTGCAAAACATTACTCGTAACGTACCGAAAAAAGAAATAACAAAATTAAGTAGAGTTATTAATAATAATTACTTTCGTAACGTTTTTTGTATGATTTTGCAGATATCGGTTGTATAAAATCCCCATTTTTTTATTTTTTCAATTTATGTGCACGCTTTAACTAAAGATTTTTGGAGTTCTAAAATTTTTTGATATTTGTGACAAAATAATGAGCATTTTGTAAATTTTTGATTTGAACTCACTCTGGCACTGATGAGTTACGAGTTCGAATAAAAACCGAAACACGTAAAAAAGAAAAACCGAGGTTTTTCTCAGATATTTCCAGCCATACCATGCCTTTGAATTGAAAAATTCAATTTACTTCCTTAGTTACTTGAGTTTAATTGCTCACAAAAATCCCGAATAATTTTTAAATATAGTTTTAAGATTACATTTAATTTTAAAATAACGTATCTAAAAGGTTATACCATAAGGAAATATAATATTTTTCTGTTCCATAACGAAATAAAGTACCGCAAAAATAAATATAATTAAATAAAAACGAAACGCACAACTTTAGGTTTTTTTTTGTTTTGCGACACGATCACAAGGCCAAATAAATCCAAATCATGTTGTAACTGTGTCCAAATTCATAATTATTCGCTAAGGCTGCCAAAATTACGAAAAAAATCAAAATCATGTCGTAACTGTTTCCAAATTACTTATTGGCAAAGACTGCATTCATTTGCTCACCAACATTGGCGACAGGTTTTAAAATTTGATAAAGGTTCTCAGCCTTTTTTATCAAGTCCATGTTAAGTATCTGGTAAAAAATGTTAATATTTCAAATCGGATCTGTCACGCTTCAATCATATGCTTTTTCATGTTTTACACGTTAATCGGTTTGTGCAAACATTCAAACTGTTGAGATCACTCACGATCATAGTAACAGAAAGCAGAGGGATTTCTTAGTCCGTACAAATGGAATGCTTTGCCAGACTTAATATGTAGTCTCGGGGCATCCAATCCCCAAAAGTTTAAAGAAAGCGTTCATCAACATCTCAGAACGCATGTAGTTGTGGAACTTACGTCTTAAAAGGTATCTATGTGTTGTTGTGACTTGTGATACCTATTGTAAATTCTTTAACACAACACAACACACCTATTTAAATTCTTTAACACAACACATATTTGCCACATTTTTATTTAGAAACTAAACGAATTGGAAGTGCTTCTCCTTCGAACGTTTATCGGTAATCGAATACCAGATCCGCCAGCACTTTTGTACCAATATTTTGACATATGATTAAAGAATTTCAAAATTTCAATGGCGTGTAAGGTATAAATGTATTAAAAACGATAAAATACGACATTATACAACAGTTCTTTTAGAAAGCAAATAAGTAACATTGCTTTATTTAAGAAAAACAATTTTTGTTCAAAACGTTGATATTTTGAAAAAAAAAACAAAATTTTCTTAACATTTTTTCAAACATTGTTTAAAACAAAAGTGTTCAAAACAAACCAACTCTGTAGAGGGCATGGGTAGGGGCGTCAAATTTTATTCTTGACTAGGGCGTAGTTAAGCCTCGCCCCAGCTCTGTATATATGTTTGGGTAGTTTTACACACGAAGGAAAAAAATGGAGCTAATTACAGGACGACATGTTTTTTGCGTATAAGTTCTGGCAAGTAGTTTTAGTTAAAGTTGATGACGTTTTCAAAATTATTATTATTTAAAAATTTATTATTTAAAATAATAGACAAGCCAAAAATCACATCAAACATATATATATATATATATATATATATATATATATATATATATATATATATATATATATATATATATATATATATATATATATATATATATATATATACATATATATATATATATATATATATATATATATATATATATATATATATATATATATATATATATATATGTATATATATATATATATATATATATATATATATATATATATATATATATATATATATATATATATATATATATATATATATATATATATATATATATATATATATATATATATATATATATATATATATATATATATAATATTATATATATATATATATATATATATATATATATATATATATATATATATATATATATATATATATATATATATATATATATATATATAGATACATATCTGTACCTCAGAGGTAAACTGTCGTAAATGAATACTTGATTTTTTTTGAAAATTCGTTTCGTCAAAAATTCAGAAAGCAATATGGAAACCGAATGATGAAAAATAAAATGGGCAACGTCATGATTTTTAAGAGACAAAAAGTGCTGATGTGGTATCATGCCCATCATCTTTAAATATAACTGCAATGCCTGTTGTCATTTGTATTGAAAATAAAAGCAAACGAGACCAAGTACTAGAAATTTGAGGCCTTAAGTATGTAGCAAAACGATGAAAAGCTATAAAGAACTAATTAAACTAAACCTAAGGGCAGTAGCAACCGCTTCACAAAATCATTATATTCGCATCACAATCTGCAATAAAAAATGGTTTCATGATCAATGATATCAGAGCGTTACATCAGCGCAAAATCTTGACCAGTTAATCTTTTTATGATAATCCTATAATCCTCCTAACAACAGATACCAAAAGTTAGCGGGAGCCCTGTGCCAATACTGAGTTCCAAAAACGATGGTTGGCATTAAAATCATGATAATTTAACATGTTATATTCTCATACTCCGATGAAGCAAAAAAAGACGACCGAGTAATTTGGAGCTATTCTAGAAGCTTAAAATGTTAAATATGTACCAAACAAAGCAAACTCTTTTGCATAAATCTCTGCCTACCCCAAGTTCAAAGAAAAAACCTGGAAATATTGAAATACAAGGTTACCTTAAGAATACCAAGATTGATAGGTCAACTATGATATTAATAGATCATCTGTAGTACAGCTAGGTAAGAAGGACAACTTAATAAACTTTTAATTGGCACAGCTAATATGAAGTTATACAAAAATTGTAATGCTCCAACGTCAAGAGCACTAGAATTGTTTGAGGATGTGCTTTATAGCGGTTAACTCTAAAATAATTACTAACATCTGCACTAAAGTTAATTACTTTAAAATATTATTTTGATTGACTAACGAGTTTTTGCTTCCTTTTTTTTTTACGAATGTTAACATATAGAAATGTTTATTTTGAAGCAGTTGGTCAGAATGAGATTATTAAAAGAGTTCGTGTAAGTTCCTCTTGGTCGAAAAAAATCCAAAACTAAAACTAAAACCAAAACTAGATATGGTATCAAATTTTATAATATTCTTTAACATTATAGTTATTTTTATTTTCTAAGGAAACATAACCTGAATATCTTGTAATTTTGTATACAACCAAAGAAAAATATATTCATTATATAAAAACAAAAATTAATAAAGCTTTGTTTACAATCAATGTATAATTATTTTTGATTATTACGTGAAGTAAAACACGTCACCTTCATCATCGTTTGAAGGTGGGTTAACAGGTCACTTTCAAACAATATTAAAGATTTTATGGTTGCATTACATCGACAAACTTTTTAACATTCATGAATAATACAAGTAGTCAACAGAAACATATTTGCACAATTTATTTCAACTGATTGATTTTCGTGCAACAATTTTTGTAGTTTCAATATATTCTCCATAATCATCTGCTTATTTTGATGTAACGATTTTCGCATTTACACCATTTTTTCAACAATCACCCGTTTTTTAATGCGAAAAAATTTTGTAGTTACAATGAATTCTAAACAATCACCTGTTTATTTTGGTGTAACAATTTTCCCAAATTTCCCTTTACACAATTTTTTTCAAGTATCAACCGCTTATTTCTAGGCATTGATTTTGACATTTATATGCTTTTTTCAACCATCATCTGTTTATTTTGGTGCAACAATTCTTGGTAGATACAATAAATTCTCAACAATTTCCTGATTATTTCGGGGCAAAAATTTGTTTATTTATATGATTTATATTATAATCGTATGTTATGGTGCAACAATTCATTTATTTATATTATAATCTCGACAATTACTTATTCTGGTGCATTGTCAATTTTCTGTAAGCTATGTGGAGGGCGGGATCCTGAAAAAAATCAAGGTGTCGAGACTGCTTTTTGTTCTTTGGATCATTCTGAGTCGTCAGATTCTACCTTATTTTGAACCTTTGTTTTAGTAGACCTAAAAATTATTTCGTGCATCCAGCATTTGTAAAAGGATCGCGAGTAAAGCTTACCGAATCCACAAAATGAAGCGTAACTGCAAAAAACTCAACTCGCGAGTACCCTCTTGACTTCAGGACTACTTATGGTAATCCTGACCGATAAATAGCCGCTCGTTACAGATAGTTCATCTACGCTAGGAACCTCGGCAAAACAACGATGTTTAATTGGCATAAGATCCACTTATGAAGAACATTGAACCTGCTAGTGACACTAACAATTGGAGGACTGCATGTCTGGCAGAGTTGCAATCCTACGAGCTTCAACCAGATGGGTTCGAAAAGTAATATCCCCAGTTCAGTACAAATAATCCAATATGCGCACGAAAAGACTGTGTAAACGGTATTAAAGAAGCAAAATAAAAAAGTGGAGACTCTGATGACAAAGACAAAAGAAACCGAGCGCGTCACACCAACACCACTACTACTGCAATTATTACATTTAAACGTTTAAACAAACGATTCACTCAGCCCATGATTATGCCGAATTCAAATCTTCATTCCTTCGAAAGCTTAATTGACAGATCATCTTCACCAACTCAAACATACGATTGATATATTAAAACAATTAATTATTGTATAATATTGAGTAAGCCTTCTTAAAAAAATGTGTATATCAGGCGATTGTTGAATTTGTTGGCAATATGTATAATCAATGATGTAGTAAAATACTGTCACGTACACATGCAGTTATTCGTTAGAAATAAATATTCAATAATTTAATAAAATTGTTGAATTATTCACTAATATAAAAAAACTAATGTCGGCTACTGTTGAATTTGTTGTTAATCTATTCACTGGTATATAGTAAAATTGATGTCGGCAATTATTTAAGTTGTTGGTAATATATTAAATGGAGTAACAAAATTAATGTTCTCAATTGTCAGATTTGTTAAAAATATATGAAATAATGTAACCAAATAATTTTGGCAGTTGTTGAATTTTTTGGAAATGTTTTAAATGGAGTACCAAGATTAATGTGGCAATTGTTGAATTTAATGGTAATATATTCAACGATATAACAAAACTAAAAGCGGAAAATGTTGAATTTGGTATAGGTATATTAACTGATAAACCGTTATACCTGCAAACTTTTGCTTTTCACAATGTAACAATTCTTTCAATCTGTACTATATTCACGAACTGTTTTCTTGATTTATTCCGATCAACTCTTATACGCAATTTAGTGTCAATCTTATTAAAATATTTAAAAAAAAACAAAATAAAAAATTAGATCTGTGCCGATGATCTGATTCCGATCGACTGTTCAAAAAATAATCATATGTCCAAGTAAATATCAAAAGAAATTTAATGAACCAACAGCATACAAAGCGGGATAGCAAATCAAACCGGTTGAAAAAAGATGTGATTAGAAGACGATAAGTTGTATTGCACGCGTTGATTTATGCATAATCAGTTGTTTAGACAATAGAATTTTTACGGGGAGAACAGCTTCGTAACAAACTCAATGATGTTGGTGATAGTAGTCGTCTGTTAACGAAAGCAAAGTTATCTATATCAATGGTGAGGTCTGTGACCTTCATCGGAATTCAGAATTTTCTAATGATACAACTAAAATCGTATAATATAATCCAAAATTTTATGGAAAATATTCTGTTTATTATGTTAAAAACAGTATACAAAAAGTCGTTCAACAATCGCCGGAACCATTGACGCATCGTTTGGTTTATTATTGAATCGTAATATTGATCATCTTCCACAATCGCTGGCATCATTGTCGCAATTTTTTTGTTACTGTACTAGTTTGGAGCTATTTTATTATGAAGGGATAAATTACCTGAATGCTGAAGAGTTGGATCCAGTACAATCCTAGGGTGAGTGTAATATTTTAATTTTTTTAATGTAATAATTGTAGCTGGATTGTTGTGATGGTTTTGAATTCTTCAACTTTTTTGGATCGTCAGAGTCCCTATTCTGTACTCATTTGAATCGATGTTCTGGTAAAATTTTTGCATGCAATTCTGTATTCATTTGAATCAGTCCTGTTGTTATAAGTTTGCATGCAATTATGCATTTGTACTGAGCTGAGGAAAAGTATGCTCGAGTTCACAGGCTGTGCTAGTCCAAAATTAAAAATCTCATTGCTCATACTTGCTAAGTAAATCTTTTTATAGAAATCTACATTAATACTCTTGTCTTAATCTTAACGCCTTAATTTTACGCTTTCGTGAATTTACCATATACATAATCTCATACTGAACAGTAAATAATGGTTGAGATTATTTTTGAAAAGTGATGAAATCTACTAAAGCATTTTCTTTGTACAAAATGCCAAGTGACAGTATGAGGTGTCAAACCACCTAGTCTTCTAGATATACAATGAAATGAACAAACATAAAATGTTTCAAAATGCTGCTTGTGCAATACAAGTTGCCAGAAGTGCACACTTTGAAAATGGTTAAGTAGCATCTCATGTGTGATAACAGTGTCGCTGACGCACACAGACTAAATACACTAAGAATTTGAGAAAACTTTACATCACAAAATTCAAATTTGATACATGAAAGTTTCGTGTTTAATTTAACCTTGAAAAGTTTCATAACATCCAAACTGGCCAAAAGCAAACCAGAGCTGTCCAAACTTGGATGTGATAAATATGTTTAAGTTAAAGTTTTGTCTCCAAAAATGCGGTACAAGATTCAAAAAAATTAATAATTATATTGTGAGACATCAACGTAATAAGAAATCTTTTTTTATTGTAAACGTTGTTTCAATTAGTTAGAACCAATTATTTCCCATCTGATACCACGAATCATTTCGTTTATTATTTTTTGAAAACACTAAGGCTAATATGACCCATAATTTTAACATACGATGTGTGATTGGTGCGGACAAAAATATGCTTCTTAACTTCTACACAGATTGTAACACCGTTTTTCCTTTTTTTATTTTAAATGGTTTCCCACCACATAATTTCAAAATATCCATACATGTATTTTTTTAATAATACACAAAAATTAAATTTGTTTGTTTTAATGATAATTTGAAAACTTGATTGAATATATAAAAAAGTTTGATAACGCAATAAAACATTTCATCGAGCGTTTAAATAATGCGCTCTCCACTTGCAAAGCCTGCTCGTAACAAAGTGATGGATCGATTCGATTGCGGTTCCAATTCGATGGTTCATATGGTTGTAACTAAAATTGAATTTTTATAATTATTGACTAGTAATTGTCTTTCATTAATCAGCGTGACGTAATCAAGCCATTACGTAACCAATTATCTCGGTTCCTTGTCTTTCAATTTCAATTTCATTAAACAATTACAATTCGTAAAAATGATGATCAAGATTACCTCCTACACATCTATATTCAATTATTTATTGATATTATCAAATTACAAAGCAAAAAATAAACTGTCACAGATAATTGAGCAGCATGACTCATTCCAGTATACATTAAGATGCGCGAAGAATAATTATTACATAGTTTGATTGACATAAAACAACCGCAGACAATCAATTACTTCATTCTTTTAATATAAAGATATAAGATCCATGACATCATTTTAAAATTCCTGTTAAGATTTACCATAGTTTTTTGTTTATTTTTTATCTTATTATTTTGCTTTCATGTTTCTCATTTTAATATTTTTATTATTTTCTTTCGCGGATTGGTGGGTTAACGTATGCAAAAACATTTTTTTTTTCGTTTCTACAGGGCCTGATTGATAAGAAAATAACTTTAATGCAATACAGATGATATTTTTGGTGTCGTTTATTGCGCGTTACATTTTATTATGACTCACTCGACAACGATCAAACAGACAAACGAACAATCTCAGAAATACTTTCTAGAAAACTCGGCGTTTTTCATAGGTGAAAAAATGCTTCACTCCATATAATATTACACTATTCTAAGTCATGTATTCGTTCCTGCATTGTCGTTTTTATAAATTATGTCACTAAGTCACTAAGCTCAAATAAAAAAAGGAGAAAGTAGAATATAATTTTCAAGTGGAACGGTTTGTTGGTATCAAAAGACCTATCAACCCACCCACGGTAACAAATAAACGATTATGTTGTGTATCGAACGATCGTCATAAATTCAATGACATCATTTTTATATAAATTATAATACAAATGTATGAAAGCTAGTTACAGTTATGATGTCAGAGATCACGATTTTTGTAGTTAAATAAAATCTAAAAAAAAAATTCTTCTCATTGAATGAACGAATAACTTCATGGATTCGCGTAAAATTATTTTTAGAAGATTTCGATTTTATTTTTTTATTGCAAATTTTTTTTATATTATTTTGGTTTTGGTTGATTGAGATTTTTACTAAGAAATTATTTTCGCTGAAAACGTTTTTGGAGATACAAATAATGGAGGTTAAAGATAAATTTGAGTTAAGGTTTATTATTATTGATAGCCGTAAAATTGCTAAGAATTATATTAAAATATTTTATGTTGTTAGTTGCATTATCTTGATAGATAATCTAATAATCTTTGAAATTATACGATCACTGATCTCTTCTCGTGCTGGTTTGAATTGTCGAACCGATTGATGGTTATTGGTTGATAAAACATCCCAAAAAACTCCTTAAATCAAATTGTTATTTTATTTTTTTGATCTGATTCAATAATAAAAATTGGGTCAAGCATTTGTCATGAAAGAAAATGAAACTTTTGTCAAAGTATTCAATGTAAATGAGTTTGCGGTTGTTCATAATTTATTAAGTGTAAAAGAAATTTTTACCTTGATTTTCGTGTTGATATTTGTATTGTTTTTTTGTGATATGAATAGAAATGGCGCGATTTTTTCATGTGATGAAAATGCTGAATCTTGGGCGTAAAGGTGATGAGAGTATATTTGAAAAGAAATGAAGATAGAAAATTTTCGCTAATAAAATATCGATCATTCTGTCCGATCAAGTCAATTATTAGATACAATGTAAAATGAAATTATCAATTTTCATTTTGTGTTTGAACTAAAATTGTTTAAATATCTATAAGTTTTGTGATTTTTAAATTTTAGAGTTTGTAAAAATTAAGATTAAAAAATAAAGATATTTTCTTACGAAAATTTGATATTCAATAGTTTATCAAACCTTTATTTGAGAATCATAGCCTGGGACTGTTATACTTAAACAAATTGGTAAACACATTAAAATTGGTTCTTCTGCATCGGATGCTATTACTAAGCTTCGTGAGCTTAAATGTTTGGGTGCTAAAGCAGAACTTTGTAATTACCGCAACTGTCTATTTTAATTTTTAAATTTGTTTTACCACAATATCTTCAATTAGAAAAACAAAATCGCGGCTTTTAAACTAAATCACCGCAATTCAGAAATTGTTCTGGTAGGTAGAGGTACGCTACAAAGTGGAGGAGGGGGCAGCAAGTAGCAGATGTGTTGAGCACACCATTTTTAAAGTTATGCTTCATATCGATGCCAATTTACGAAAGTTTTCGGAAACACAAACATTACCAGATGTATCAATGCACTCAGAAAAGAGCTAAAATATGAGAGGAGGTTTGTGGAGATCATAAAAAATCGTCAGATGATAAATTTTTATGTCAATTTTTGATAAATGTTTGTGTCTTGTGGCTAGCAATTTCTAGACACCTTATATTACTTTAATGCGAGAGTATTCATAATCTATATTATTATCACATCATGATGTATTAAAGTGAGCAAGCTCAGCAACTTAACTATGAGTAGTTTTTGATACCTCAAAAAAGACATCTAGTGGACTATCTTTAAATAATATACTCTGTGTTGGGCCTGTTATTTTTAGGTTGATGATTTGATGACAAGAGCAGGAACCATACAAGACTTAATAAATTTGAAAAAAAAAACATAACCAGTATCTAGCATCGGCAAACTTAGAAAATAAGCAATCAACGAAGAATCTGTAAGAGATCAGTTCGTTCAAGATAGCATAATCAATATCAAGCACATTGCAGATAATTGTGAAGCAACTACGATACTCTTTGCATTGTAAAACCAAAACAGATTTATTTTAATGCTAAACTGGAGCTAAATCAAAAGCAACACCAAAACGAAGGCTACTTTCAGAAGCAAACAAATTTTTCGATCATTTGTTTCAAACCTTATGGATGCAGGCAATTTCCATAAATGGCAATAGGAAAAATAAGCAATGATCTACCAAAAGTAACCAACCTACAAATTCTGTGATGGTTTGTAATAGACATATCATTCAACTACATGGCTTCTGTCGCATCAGTCATTGGGCATGTGGGAGCGTACATATATTGTAAAAGTGTTGACAGTGGGGTAATTAAAACACGTCTAATTGCATCAACACCGAAAATTGCTTCAATAAAGCAGCTTAGCATACCGCGGTTGGAATTAAATGGTGTTGTGCTAAAACCAAAGCTATATAATGAAAGCTTGTTATTGTTATATCTTGGATGAATTCAAATTATCCTGCTTCCGTGGCTTTCTTCACATCCAAGAAGATGATCATCCTTTGTTGCAAACTCAAATATATTAGATGATTTTCGTCGTGAACACTGAAGAAATGTAATATCTACTGATCCCGAGGCATAACTGCAATAGTATTGTGAACTCATAGATTATGGTGTATGGAACTGATTGGAGGGCGTCTGAAGTAAAGTGCACAGCACACGAAGAGACATATATTTCACAAGGTGAGCCATCACAAGATAAAATCCATGGTTGTTAAGGGTGCGGTCGAATTGCTTAATATCAAAATTTCAGCTTAAGCTAGGTGAATTGAAAGCATTTGATATTGAAAACGTATCAAATGCTTTTTGCAAATACGATCTGGAGCTAAACTTTCATTGCGAGTTGAAAGGAAGAAAAAATGCAAAAATAAATGGAAAAACGAAAATCATTTGCTTCATATGACACAAAGCATCTGGAAATTCTACCAAAGAAATCTGCAATTACGACTGCAATAGATCAAGACTATAATACAGATTATTATTGTACTGGTATTGGACTTATAATGAGCCATTTACGCCAAAAATAATGGATATTACATCAAAAGATTTAATTAAAAGTGTGGTCTGCAAATGTACACATTATCTAAAGCAAAAATCAGTATTAGAAACTCAAATAATTGGTGATCTACCTTTGGAGCAAATTTCATTTGATCATGTATTTACGTGTTGCAACATTGACTATGCTGGAAAGTTTAGAGTAACACAGATAAGACGAAGAGGCCAACAATCATTTAAAGCGTATATGTTAATATCTTTCTGCCTAAGTACTCGAGCTGTTCTCATTGAAAGCGTGGGAAATTTGACAACTGAGAACTTCTTAGTGGCTCTATTTCGGGTTTATTGACATACATATTTAGCGACAATGGGACTAATTTTGCTGGTGCCTATCATCATTTGACAGAGTTGCTCTCATTCTTGAATAAAGAAAGAGCTAATAAGAAATCCTTTCAAGAAAAATCAGGGAAAGCAATTTCAATCCACCAAGTGCACGACACCACATAGGAATAGTTTAGACGTAAAATCAGCAAAACCATATATAAAGAGAGTTATTGGTGAAACTGCTCTAAGCTTGGTTGAATTTGGTTGAAATTAGCGCCTTGGTTGGGCGAGAAGAGTTTACCATAGCACAGTATTTAATTGGAAATATGCAAATCAGTAAGTGTATCACAAATAAAAAGCTCTAACCAAGTCACCACTCTCCCCAAATATTTCGACCGAGCAATTAAGTTTAGCCCTTATTTTCGCTTAATAAAAAAAAACCAAATCTTATTCTTACAAGGGTGCCAAGGTCACCTCACTTTTAACTAAAGTTGTAAGTAGGCGAACAATTCTACGTTGCAATCTGCCGTCTATTTATTTATATTAATTATTCATATTTATTTTAATCAAAACTAAAAATATTTTATTTAGGTTTTTTTTATAACGTAAACTTATAAATTAGAGCCTCATTGGGTCCTAAAAATAATATTACTAAAATATTAAAACTGCAACCGCACAATTATAAAACCCAACTGGAAATTTACCCAATATTCCACAACCAACTAACTTGCCGCTGTTTTTTCCACAAGTTCCCAAGCCCCAATAAAAAATATTATAGCAGAAATGAAAATCCGTAGAGCAAAAAAATTCATTCCACCATAACAAAATTCATTAGGTTGCATTTTCGTTTTGTATCGTTTATGAAACGCAAAACAAAAGAAACAGGAAAAAATGTGTTCAACTAGTAACAGACATAGAGGTTTTAAATGACAAATGTACTTAAGAATTTACAAAGTTGTAAAATGACGGGATAAGAAATCTTTGAAAATATGGATAAACACATTTTCAAATAATGTGGATAATATTTTACTATCTACAAGGAAGATGGCAAGTACAGTACATTCATCGTAATGTTGGGTGGCAATTACAGGACTAGAAGAAAGGAGAAAGTCCGGTTGACTACAAGTGAAATGAGAGCCAAAATAAAACAAAAATAAGATCAAAAACACAAAGAGGAAGCAAATTAAATAAACCTAAACACCAATCCAAGAAAATCTTGAACAGGAAACGATAGAATCATTGGGATAGGTGAGATCGATGGATGACTAGAAAACAGAGTTAATCTTATGGCTCCGAAATCCAAGGACTAGCATTTTTCTTCTCACTGTTCCCTAGCCAGTTAAAGACACCACTGGAACACACTGTGCTGAGAATAAAGAGGTTGGTGTAGAAATACAGAGAACGTCACAGTCACAGTGGCCTGAAAGACAGGCGATCCTTTTTCTTTTTCTCGTCCACTGGTTTACGCTTTTATTATACCCTCCAACAGGTTTAATACTCTCTAACGAATAGAATTTTCAAAAACCATGGCGGTTAGATTATTTGAGCGTAACACTTGTTTGTCATGACCTCATTGAGAACCCGTGAAAATGGTGGGTAAGCCATCAGGGGTCAACAAGATCTGGGCCTTGTCACTTCACCACTTAAAAACCTTTTCGCAACACTCATGAATTTCTACGCAAATAATATACGCGGAATCCTATATCCCGTTAGGAATACGTCTGAAAAACCTTTTTTACCTTTACGGTTCTAAATTGAATTTACAAAAATCTTGCCTCACGCCCACGGAACAAAACTGATACGCTCAACAAATGAACGGTCTACACATAACCCAAATTGTGTCCTGTAATCATGTCTTCCTTTTAAAATCTTGTTTTGTTCATTTGAAATTTTTTTTGAAAAAAAAGACGCGTCAGGACAAGACAACTTGCCCTCCGTCTACAGAACAACACACACAGTACACACAAAACTTTACACATCAAATTAATATATAAAACCAAAACAACTCAAAATATATAAAAAATAAATTCAAAAATTCAAAATTTAAAAAAAAAATTTCAAATGAACAAAACAAGATTTTAAAAGGTAGACATGACCACAGGACACAAGCTGGGTCATATTCAGACCGTTCATTTGTTGAGCGTACCAATTACACAATCCGCTGAGGATAATGTGTCGAATGGAACCATTTAGTACTTTGAGTTTGCCAGTAGTCGAGCTAATACTATACTCAAATTTTTTTTAAATTTTAAAAATTTAAAAATTTTTTAAATTTAATTATAAAAATATTATTCAAAAAAAATTTTAAAATTCAGTAAAAATTCAAAATTAATTCCAAAAAAGTCTTAATATATTCAAGAAACTAAAAAAAAATTTTCTTTTATGCAAGTTAAAAAAAAATGTTCTCCTAAGCCAAACTTCAAAAACAAACTTTTAAATTTTAAAAATTTCTAAAAACAATTTCAACATAAATACTAAAAACCTATGGAAAAAATAAAAATTAAAAATACATACATAAAAAAATTTACAAAATTATTTCAAATTCAACAACTAAATATTTCAAAAGTTTTAAAATTATAAAATTTATAAGTTTCAAACAGATTAAAAATATTTCGAAAAATTAATAAACTTTCAAAAATCTAATAACATAATAAAATTTAAAATGTTACCGAAAAAAATTAAATATTTATAAAAAAAAAGGAATTAGAAAAAATTTTTGAAAATAAAAAATATCAATACTTATATTAAAGATACTTAAAAATTAAAAGTTTTCAAGACTTTAAGTAACACTGATGTGAAAAAACAATTTGGAACTTGCATCCCAAGAAACAATTAGAATTAAATCGAATTAGCCGACTTTTGACATTTCAAATTAAACTACCCAAGTTATTAAATTAATTGCAAATAACTTAAACCGTTAACACTTTAAAACAATAACACTGCAATTTCTATATACAAATATTTTTTCAGCTGCCATAAATCAACTATGCTATGTACTATAAAAAATATCATGATTCAGAATTATAACGAAAATATTTAAATTTGTGCAAATCAATGCAAGAAAATTTTTAATTTCCTTTTATGTACAGATATTAGTATTCGCTTATATTTACTTGTCATTTTATTAATAATTGAAAACAAACAATTAACGCCCGCTCAGTAATTTATTATTACACTTTCGTCATCAAGTTAATGCAATTGTTATGTTAGAATAGAAAAACATTTAAGTACCTTTATGTGATCAAATTGTATCACATAAGTTATGGTTATATGATAATGATTTATATTTGATTTAATCGTGTTCAATAGATCAACTGATTTCAGAAAAAAAATTATTCTAATTAAGAAGGGAACCGATGAGAACATTTCTAGTTATAGCAAATCCACTTTGATCAACAAACAAAACTTACAAAAATATAAAATGAGTTATTGTAGAAATATGTCGATTAATATAACAACATGAACGAAAATATATAGCAATTTTGTAAGCGATTTTAATTGATTCAAGTAATTTGATTCGTGTTTTTTCAATTAAAATTTCATTGGCTTAAAAAAATCTTGTAAATTTAAATTTAATTGAGCTTGTCAATTTTTTTAATTAAATTTGATACACTACTGAATGATTGACTATTTATTTATATGTCATCATGCAAAATAATAATAATGTTATTAATATTTTGATATGGGAAATATTTACAATGCGACGAAAATTGCTCACGCTTAATAAACACTTCTATTCGGGAATGTTCATTTCGTTGAAGTTGAAGCAGCGGGAAATGACTCTGTATTGAGAGACACAATGTTTGAGTTCGTCAGGAGGGTTAAAAAGCGAATCAAAATGTCATGTTTATTCGTTTTCTTGTTTTTAAACCAAGTGTCTGAATAAATTTTTAACCAATGTTTGATTCTCTGTCTGACTCTCTTTATGGAATTGGCTGTATCGATTTATACGATAAATCAAAACACGGAGGGTCGGAGCAGTAAGCAGCAGCAGCTAAAACCTTAATTGTTTGACTGTATCTACGTTCCCAGACCAACCGAACTGTTGAAACTATTGCTTGCCACCAAGTTTTTCGCTGGTGACTAAATACCGATGGTTTTGGTCATGAGGTTGACATCCTCAACCGTAACTAAATCTTCCGTTGAAAAAGAATAAGTCAGAAAAAGAATGTCATACTCGTAAAACAAGCAAATTTTTAACTGGATGTGGAAAAGGAAAAATTATCGTATCAGAACGCAAGATGTTGCCAATATTAGCACCTCTGATACTCTCCACAGTCTAGAAACAGAACTTGAGAGGTTTACAATAAAGATCATCGCTTCGATAGAAGAATCTTCCACCTACGGTTATACGGAATATACATTAATATTTCTCTCATTTTTTTGCATACATTTCATTGAGGCTAAGACCGTCGACAAGAATGAAACTTTCTAAATAGCACATTAAGGGGCTATGGAGCAAACACCAACAGCCGGCTTCGTTATGATTCTTGGTGACCTAGATAGGTAAGTTGATAGATATATTTTTAGAGATATTTTTAATACAAATATGTTAAATCGCAACAGCCTACATTTGAATTTAAATGCAAATGACGAGATAATGGACGAAATTAATTAGCTTACTGCATTATCTACATAACAAATACCAAGTGTTATGTTAAAGCTATCGACAATCAACTAAGTGTTCAACCACAGACCAAAGACGAAAATGATATTAGTCTTAACACGAAGGTTCGTCGTTAGTTGACCCAGTTCGAATCTAATGGGATCAGAGGCCAGGAAAAACTCGAGAAAGTGTACAATTTTCTTTTGTCGATTCCACCGACAAGCGTGGAAACAGAAAGAGCATTTTTGGCGTCAGGAATTATATGCACAAAAATTCGATCACGTCTAGCTGATAACACAACAGATATGTTGTGTTTAATGCGATCACACTTTTTAAAACAGAAAAATAAAATATGGAGGTGCTGAAATCTCACAGCTCTGAGATATCAAGACTTCGGTCTGGGTTAAGGATTTTGATATAGTTTTCGGCAAATAACTTTTATGAGGACATGGTTTTAGATTTGCGCTGCGATGTATATCAAACATAATTCTTTGTTAAAGTTCAAGTATGTTTAAATCTCTGTTTAGAAATTTATTACAAAACTAGCACAAAACATCAATACGTTCCCGGAAAATTATAACAGATCATATATTAACATAATTTAGTGAAAAGATGAAACACTCAGCAAACTGCTCAAAAACGTCTCCATTTAGCATTTCGAGAAAATATTACAAAATCACAAATTCATATTTCTTTCAAAATTCCAAAAATATTTTAAAAATTAAATAAAATCAAACTTTTTTCAAAATTCCAAAAATATTTCAAAAATTAGAATAAAATCAAATATTTAAAATTCCAAATATTCTTAAAAATTCAAACTTTTCCAAAATTCTGAAAATATTGCAAAAATTATAACAAAATCAAAAACTCAAACTTTTTTCAAAATTCCAAAAATTATAATAAAATCAAAAATTTAAAATTTTTCAAAATTCTAAAAATATTCCAAAAATTCTTACAAAATCAGAAATTGTAATGTTTTTCAAAATTCCAAAAATTAAAATAAAATCAAAAATTTAAAATTCAATATATAAGAATTTTTGGAATATTATTGGAATTTAGAAAAAGTTTAAATATTTGATTTTACTCTA
This sequence comes from Diogma glabrata, assembly GCA_963693315.1. Lineage (NCBI taxonomy): Eukaryota > Metazoa > Arthropoda > Insecta > Diptera > Cylindrotomidae > Diogma > Diogma glabrata. The sequence goes on from OY856187.1 coordinate 353,805,453, forward strand.
ATTTTTGGAATATTTTTGGAATTTTGAAAAAAGTTTCAATTTTTGATTTTGTTATAATTTTTGCAATATTTTTAGAATTTTTGAAAAAGGTTTTAATATTTGATTTTGTAAGAATTTTGGGTCGCTCAAAATTTTTGGAATATTATTAGAATTTAGAAAAAGTTTAAATATTTGATTTCATTCTAATTTTTGGAATATTTTTAGAATTTTTCGGCAACGTATTGATGTTTCGTGTTAGTTTTGTGATAAATTTCTAAACAGAAATAAAATGCTTGTACTTTTACATAGAGTTTTATGTTTGATATACTTCGCTGCCCAAAACTAAAAACAATATCCTATCCTCATCCTCAGAAATCATCCCACGTGGGGTTTTCAGGGTCGACAATTATGAAGCCAAGGTCCAAAAGCAACTGGGCGGTGCCAGTTCCGCAAAACCACCCAAGAAGTGACAGTGATACAAAAAATTAATAGTTTGTGATTCGCATTGAAAATCGCCTCTTGGAGGTTTTCGGGGTCGCTGATCATGAATCAGAGGTGCAATTAACAAAATTTAAACACTCGTTTGCGATAGTTGATAGACTTATAAACTGATAAATTTCATTTTCAAAAATTTTTTTTTTAACTATTGGTGTATAAAACGAAGAATTTGAGAATATTGATCAATTATTTGATGTGAAATCCTGCAATGCTTGTTAGAATTACACAATTATAAAAATAATAGATGAGAATTTGACTAGTAAGGAAAATATGCACCAAACAAAAATACAGAGAACTTTAAATAAACAAAAACGTACAGGATTGGTGTTGGAAATTAATTGATGGCGTCTTTTATCTCATACGAATAACAGAACGTACGCGCACAAAGATTATGAATGCAATAATATGTGAATGTCAAACATGACGTGGGGCAGCTGGAGGTTGCAATAAAAATGACGTATACTGCTCATAAACTTGTAAATTTTGTTATGGAAGCAACTGCGATAATTTTGATTCACCTGGAACTCCTTCTATTACCGCAGTTGTGCTGGTTTGCCTGGCTAGAATGACAATTGAATAAGATGAAAGTTACAATGAAGGAGGACCCAACAATCTTGCATCAGCAATTCTTTAAAACTACTCTGATTATGATTGATCGCTATTATGTTTATAAATTACAAGCTTACATCATTGAGCAATTGAATTTGAATTGCAATTGGGCAATTGAAAACTCCAGAGCGACAATTTCCGATGCAAAATATTAGGTTTTTGTATCACGCTACTTCTTGAGGTCGTTTTGAGGGGTTGGAAAATCTTCACTTGTTTAAGATCTCGGATTCATATTCAGTGACCCTGGATCCCTCCCCTTCTTCCACGCGAAAGATTATTGCCGAGGTGTTATTTAAAATTTTCCAATAAAATTAATCACTTTTACTATTTGAGGTACTTTTGCAAGGGAAAAACTGATCGAATTTGCTCATTTTTGAGGTAATGCAGGGGTTAGTGTTGATAAATGTTTTTGAAAGTCTAAGGAATGCAGGAAAAACATAGTTTTTAAAATCGGTACTGTTCTACCACTTTTGCAGATTTTCTGGCTTATTAAGTAGACTAAATATAATAAATTCTTCCGCACACAGACCAAAGTTTTGATATCTGGGAGTGGGACGTTTTACATCCGTCATATTTTATAATTGCCTTGAGGTTGTTATTCGAATTCGTGGAAATGAAATCTTCTGGTTTGCATAAAATTTATTCTGACTTATGTTTTGTAATAGTTGGTAACCCTGTTCATACGTCAAGGGTATATGGAGATTAACTGGCAAAATACGAAAACGACGAAAGCTGTTTACAAACTATAACGAAAAAAATCAGATTGTATCGATGACAAAACATCCAAAATAATTGCACATGATGGTAAAAACTCATCTTCCAGATTATTTGAACTTTTTTAGATTATTCTCCAAATAAGTCAGAGTAGTACGTCACAGAACTGAAACTCCCTTCTGCTCATACAAATTCGTTAAAAGGTAATCACTTACAACGAGAGGAGAGAAAGATAGGCGCGTTGTTTTTGTGTCTCATAAGACGCGAATAACCGGGCTATCAACGGTAAAGCTATGAGTGGGCTGAACAGTAGAATCTAACAAAACATGAATATAGATATGAAGAAAGGGGTGAAAGGGAGGGTTGATACTTGAAGAAGGCCTAGGTTAGTTCAAAATAAACCCGATAAGATCTCAATAAATAAATAAAAGCAGAGCAGAAGATAACCTCTGAGCACAGATAGTATTGTCATAGTATCACGGTGGCATATTCTTATTTAATTTTTCGTAGTGACCACCCACAATGGCTGCTAAGGATAAATGGGGTAAATAAAAGGGTAAGTTCAGTGGTAGGTAGATAATAGCTGGACTAATTTGCCCCCTAATAATACCATCACCTTTGCATACGTCAAGATGGAGACCGAAAATATATTTTAAGTTGCAGTGTAGAGTTACCTACCGTAAGGACACTTGGCAGTACTAGGTGACTAAGGTCAAGTGAATGTCCATAATCTCATAGAAGCCATTACATTTAGGCAATAAAAAAAGACATAGAGTTGTACTGAAATAATCCAAAAAATTGGGTTTTTGCTAGAATTTTTCTGTATGGAAATACTGATACTTACAAGTCAGTAAAGGAAGGGTCAGATCAGCCAGTATCAGCAAAGCGTTGATTTGTTGACTGTACCTTTACGTTATCAGAACAATCTACTGACAAAACCGTTGCTTGTTACCAAGTTTCTCGTTGTAGAAGTTTTGTAAATAAATTTTGTTTCAGTATTAATGGCAAAATTCCAAATGGGTTGGCTTGAGATTTTTTTTCAAGCGATTTAAAAGTGACCTTAATAAGGGACATCAATTCCGTATTTTCCTAACATTCTAAAACCTTAAGCTATTTACCTCAAACTCTTTCATTTGGTATTCAAAACGAAAATGAGGAGCTATAAGAGGGTCTTAAAAATATTGTACTATGGCTATTTATTCTGCAATTTTTTTTAATATAAGTGTCCTGCAGCTATTCGGGCAACGAGAAAAGCGTTTATTATCAAAGGATCCCATTAACATTGTCTTGTCCCTAAACTGTCTTCCGTCTATAAGATTACATCGTGCCTTACTTTGTCAAAGGGCAAAGTGCCTCACTTGGTCAAAGAATGCTATCACAAAAGTTTCATCATGGTTTTCGTATAACTTGTTCACGGGTGCTCTTGCACGTCGTAAAAAGTAGTGATTGTTTTCAACCTATACTGAAGTTCATTCGTTTAAATACTCCAGTTCCTAATGGATGTAAAATATTTTCGTAAATTTGGTTTACCATGTTTCAGGACTCTGACATTAATGATTGCTATTTGATTTGTACTTGTGGAATTAACAATAAATAAATAATTAATGCGCAAAGGCTGAAACTTTAAACTCAGATTTGGAGGCTTAAAACCAACTAAAGGCTTTGGAGGCTTAAAACCAACTGTAGTTGAAGTAGATACGAATTCACATATCGCCATAAAAAGAAACACTACTTCGGTCCCAGAAGGTCTTTCTTGTGGCTTGTGGTCTTTCTAACCTAGAGATGGCCAGGATTTCAAAGATTCCTTTTGTGTTCTTGGAAGTCCAAAATACGGTGTTATGCATAGGTATAAAACTGGAAATATTAGAACACAGAATGTCAGCAAATACCGACTATTACTATCAGAAAGTGATTGGAGATAGAAAAGCACAACATGCTAGTGAGACATCTTCGTAGTTTGTTGCAAAGCTGTTTGTGCCGTAAAAATTAACTTTTCTTAACAACTTTATTAAAAATGAATCTACACGTTCAATGCAACATACCGTTTTTTTTCTCATATATTTTTAAAACCCTGCTCGCAATGATATTTCTTTTTTTCGATTGCTGTCTCATTTTGTGATGTTGTAGATTCATGAAATTTGTTTATATAAATACTTGAACATAATTTTTTGGTAGCTATTTGGCAGCATGGCAAATACTAAGGCTAACCCAAGGTTTGAAATTTGAAAAATTTTGATAATCTAATGACAGCAAATTGAAAATTTTTGTAAAATTAAATATAGAAATTTTTCTATAAAAATTAAAAACAAAATATTAATTATTTGTTTTGTGATTAATTACTGTGATCTATTTAATTCTGTTAAATCTACACAGAAACTAAGGAAAAGAGTGAGAATTGGTGAAACTTGCTACAGCGAGTATAATAATAGAGCAAGAGCATATTACTTTTCATTTAAAATCTATAATAATGTGGTGTTAATTAATAATAATGTAGTTTTTGGATCTTCTAAAAGTTTTTTGAAAATGCCATTTGTTTTCCAACAGAGATATTTGAGTGACAGCCTCTCAGAAGAAAACCATTGTAAACATAAGCCCAAACATCTAGTACCATCAAGTTAATGCCGATGGAATGTCATTGTTATAAAAACGATATTTGTTTCTGTTCTTTGACTTCGCTTGTACGCTTGTAATTCCGTATACACAGTCTCCTTTGCATACATATCTGATCATTTGTACTAAACTGGGAGAATTACATCTCGGACCCACATGGCTGAAGTTTGTCGGAATAAAAACTCTGCCAGGCACGCAGTACTCCGTTTGCTTTCTGTTAGTCCCTCACCAGCAGGTGTTTATTACAAGTTATTGATTTGAAATGATTACCTTGCATGGTCTAATAGAGGAAAATGGGAAAGAGACAAAGATAGGTCACAGTGGTAGGGAGTTGATATGTGGAAGGATTTTTTCGCCTGTTTCACCATTATTTTATTGAAATATCTCCCCAAGTGAATTACCATCATCCCATAACCAGGTAACTAGTGGCAAAGATGCAAACTAAAGAACGATTGGGGCTTACACTCAGAACTTGCGTTATGAATAGGAAAAACATTAATTATTTTTGGCTATGAAAATTAAAGGCATTCCTCGGGATGTAGGTTTACTTTGCTGGAGACGAGACGAAAACGAACAAAAGTTAGTGGAAGAAAACAACGTAAACATGGGATCAAAAGTAAATAGTGTGGTGTAACACAAAGGAGTAGTCCCTTATCCTTGGATATGTCGCTTACCCTAACAAAAATGGATAGAGCAGAACCAATATAAACCAAAAAGTTGGGTTTAGTCAGTACGAACGACGAAGATATACCTTTAGTTGGAAAATAGGAACACAAAGTTGAATCCATTTAAGAATAACTTTAAAAAGGGCTTATAATAAGTAACAGTTAGTAAGACGGTTAATTATTACACAAATCCATTGTCAGTTTTGACAGAATCAATTCAATCAATCACAGAATCAATTCAAGCCTTCATCGAAATCACAACTGTAATTTCATACGTGGTACTTGTTAAAGCAAAGAAATCACACAGATCAGAAGTGCAACATTAGGAAGGGTGTTGAGGTGAACTGAAGTTCTGATACCACCAATATCTTGAAAATCATTCGAACGAAGAGATGTTGAACGTCATCAGTAAATACGAATTCTACGTTAATTTTGCAATTGATATTAATATACATACAACAGATTTTGATTAGCCAAGATGAATGAAAACTGTTTAAACAAACTGACAAATTCCTTCTTAGGATGTAAAACCCAGAGATAATTAACAAAATCTCAATTATTTATTCTTGATTAGCTCAAATATTTTAAAAGATAATTACTGAATGCACAAACAATACTGTTTTGACATTGAATTTGAAACATAAACAAATAATTTATTTCAATTTGTACAACAAATATAATTTGTTTAACAAACCATGGAAAATAAATTATCAATTAAATTCTGTTTCAAATCAGTTCAATTATTCATTCCTTAGTTAGACGAATAAACCAAAACAAGAACAAAGAACAGGAAATTTCAAATTAAGAGAAGTGATATCAGAGTGATTTTTCAAAAACTTAATAAAATAATTACATCATGTAATTAGTTGATTATGCAAATTTAATTCGAATATCATAAAAAAGTTATTTTAACAGTCGTTTTGATGGCAAGTCAATCAATCATTCAATACTCAATTAAAAAATGTCTGAATAGTTTTTCTTTAATGCAAAAAACACTTTCTTTGAACTTCAAAGAAAAAATTAATTCAGTTTTACTAGAACTAAAAATTTTATTTTACAGTTATTTCCGGGAACATCGTGTTATTTACAATAACACAATCATACTTGGAATATTTTAAATGCATAATAAGCAAATTTTTCTTAACTTTCGAATTTTGTTATTTTTGCTGAAGAAAACTATTTTCAGTTTTCAATTAACTTACATCCCACAATATTAATTACACTATAAACAATCAGAAATTTAATCCATAGTTACAGTAATTAATTCTCAATGCAAGATTAACTTACCTCATCAATCCAATGTTTATATTTTTCTGTAACTGGAACTGATTCGAGCATAGCCGAACCTTGATTTGTCTTCCAATTACCCGAAATTGATTTACGCCTTTTAAAGAAACGGAAAACAAAATAAATAAAACAATTTAATTTCCTTAATAGAATATCTTAAATAAGCTTACATAAAAGCTTTATAGTTTCCTCCAATTTTCTGTATATGAACATCAAATTTAGCATCAACATATGGTTCCAATGAACAGTAACAGCCTCCAGTTTCGGGAGTTCCCGAGCCGCATAATAGTCCAGCAGCATCTTGTAGTGCACTTTGGTTTTCTAAGCGTGCCGTTGCTGAACCGCCGTGACAGTGACCAGCTTTCAAAACACATGGATATTTTTGCCAGGTGAACTGAAATTATTAAAACAAAAAAGGAAAGTTATTTTAATTCAAATGTTTTGTTTGTCAAAAATAATGTGGGTTTCGTTCGAGTTATAAAATATGGGTAAACTATAAATTTTTAATTTGTTATGTTTATTGTAAGTAGTTTTTAGAATACAACTATTCAAATTTGGAGATCTTGTGGAGGATCCGGTTTTAGTTGTAATTGATTGCTGATTTATTTTAAATATTTCCGTTCTGTTATAATATTCGCCAAACCACATCAAAATAGAAATGTTTTGTCTTATTTACAACAGGTGACAATATTTGCATATTATTTATCGAATCAATATACTTGACATACACAGAATACTTTTAACGTTGTTATTAGTTGGTATAAGAATAGATTATATTCGAAAAAATAAAACACCGTTTCCGACCGTGCATGGTCCCAATAATAATGGGCCCAATAAATAATGAGTGTAGGCACATTTCGTGCACTTCTTATTTGACTAATTTCTACGGTTTTGTAAATATTATAGTCAATAGTGTATATTTAAAATTTGAGTGGCCTCTGGACTTTGTACTCGTAAGACCCGGGTTGGAATTCCAACTTTTTTTTTTTATAAATGTGTTTTGTAGTTACAATATGTGTCGCTACAATACATAAAAACTTTTTAGGACCAAGGTCCCACAACAATATGCGTTCTAAGGTGTTGATGGACGCAAATTTGTGTTTTTGCTTTGTTTTATATTTTTTTAATAGAAGGAATAACTAAACAATTAACCCTATCACATACAAAATATGACATAGGCCAATATTTCATGATAGGAAAGAAAAAATAAAAATAAAATGAAAGGTAAACAGCGAATTTATTTTAAGAATTTGAAGGAACATTTGACTAGATGCTATCATCACCGCACAAAAAGCAGACTTACAACTTCAAAAATTGCTTTATGGTTTTGTGTGTCACGCTAGTTTATCACAGAAATTAGAGTTTTTCTAGCTTGCAGGTTTCGAGATAGTATGCAAAACATCAACAATCGTCCATAAATCGCAGAAATATTACGAAAAACTATCTTCAACGCTTTACCCAACTTTTCAAATCCTGGTGTCAACAGTACACGTAAATTCCTGTTTATTTGCCAAATTTCTACGGTCCAATGGCACACAAAAGTCAAACCGAAAGTCGGAAATTCCACAAAATTGAATCGAACACATCCATATGGATATCGTAGGACCGCTTCCACCTTCTAATGGATGTTCCTATATTTTAACTTGCGTTGATCGATTTACTCGATGCCCAGAAGCTTTATTACTATGTCTTACATATCTACTGTTACCACAGCCACGGGATTTGTCAACAATTAAGTATCACAATTCGGTGTTCCACTGCATATCACAGCTGAACAGGGAACAAAATTTGAGTCAAAACGATTTACCGAATTAAAGTAACTTTTAGACTCACATCGTAAAGTACAAAAACCTTTCATCCACGCTCTAATCTGCTATTACGACTAGAGGCAATACCGCACAGTTGAGCTCCAAAATATCGATCATTCTTCTAAATATTCGAGCTATAGAGAAAAAAGATTTGAAGTGCTCACCCCAAGAGCTTTTCTACAGAGATACGTTAAAACTGCACGGTGAATTTTTCGCTAAAAATCCTCTTTCACAACTGCTAAGTCACAATACAGTCATCGATCAACTTCGAAATACAATGCACAATTTAATTCTAACACGACAAAACAAACAAAGTGACTTATTTGTCCCAAAGTCGTTAAAAACTGCGACTATGTTTTTGTTAGGGTTAAAAACCTATTTTGATCCAAATAAGTAGGGTGTAATTGAACGACCACCAAATTTAGAAAACTTTGTAACTTTTATTAGAATTTTTTGATACACAGTCTTTAAGTTATTGTCCAAAAAAAGTGCAACTTTCAGACCGTTTCTTCCTACATTTCAAAGTTGATTGACAGAAACATTTGTTCACAGGAAGTTTGATAAATTTACACAGGCAAAATAATAGATTATAATTTTCCTTACCACTGTGTGGTTTACTACTATATTTTCGTTCTTTGATGAAAATGATATTCCAAGTGACTCTACTAAATTTTTTTTACGTGAACCACTTTTCTCAAATCTCAGTGCTGTTACGAAGTTGATTTCTCCGTAAAAATTCATTAGTCTAAACAACTGACAACAACATACATGATTCATCGCGTGCAATACAACTTATCGTCTTTTGTTCATATCTTTCTTCAACCTGTTTGATTTGCAAACTCATTTTGTATGCTGTTGGTTCATGAAATTTTTTTTGATATTTAATTGAACATTTGGTAGTTTTTTGGTCAGTCGCTCGGTATTAGATCTTCGATACAGATCTATTTGCTTATTTTGTTGTCACAAAAATAGATATAAGACTTCGATATTTTGTTATATTGTTAGTAGTTTTTTTCCAAAAATTTTATTATATTGACACTAAATTGTGTATCAATTGAGTCGATCGGAATAAAATCAAAAGAACAGTTCGTGATATACTGCAGATCGAAAGGTGTGCATTTTGTTTTTTTTTCTGTTAAAAAAAGAATTCATGACTTGCAGAAAGAGGATAAGTCCACTTATCAATAACTTCAGGAGATACAAAATTATTTGTTTTAATATATCAATCGTATGTTTGAATTGGTGAAGATGATCTGTTAACTAACCTTTCGAAGGAATGAAGTATAAATTTGGATCCGGAACAATCATGGGGTGAGTGAATAATTTATTTAAACGTTTAAATGTAATTATTGTGGAAGTAGTGGTGTTGGTGTGATGCTCTCAGTTTCTTCAGCCTTTGGGGTTGTCAAAGGTTTTGGGGTTCTTCAGCCTTTGGGGTTGTCAGAGTCCCCGTTTTTTTTGGTGATTTAATTCCGTTTACACAGTCTCTTTTGTGTGCATATTGGATTATTTGTACTGTACTGGGGGATGATATTGTTCAAACACATATAACTGAAGCTTCAGCACGTAGTCCTCCGATTGCTTCTTGTTACTAGCAGGTTCAGTGTTCATTACAGTGTTCAGATTAGCATGTTGCTTAAACAAAAGTGATGAATTATTATAATGCGGACTTAATTATTTTTGATAGATTCTCAATGGTTTTGAAATCTCTGTTTAAAATAAATGACGTTACTTTGAGATATTTAATGATAACCCCAAACGTTGGATGTGTCAAAACCTAAAGATATATACGATATCTATTAAATCATCAATATTATCAGAACGATCATAAAATCGGATGTTAGGCTGATGGATCTCAGAGTTGTGGGAGTGGCAAAATACAAGAGTATGGTGCAGGAAGTTATGGTCGGCAGAGTCACGAAGGTTTCAACTAATTGTTTTATTATTTGAAAACTAAAAGCGAGAGCACTTGTTGAAAAAAAATAGATATAAATAACATAGGTTCGTTAGTGATTAAAGAAAATTTATACTAACCTAGTCCACAAACATCCACGTTTTTAATTTTCGAGTGATAAAAAATTATTTTTACTTTAATGTACAACAAAAAATTGTTTTACATAATATTTTTTAAAGATTAGAATTTCAAAATAAACTGTGTTATGTATTTTTTTAACGATCTTTTCTCACCACAACTAATTAAAATTAATAAAATTCAAACTTTATTACCCGGTCGGCGAAAGAAAAAATCAGAAATAAAATTTTACGAAAATAAAATTTATTTCTAATAAATTTTATTAAACAAAATCTATTTTCTAAATAGTATCTCAATATTTTCCAATTAATTTTCTTTTGCCAATTACCATAATTTCAAAGAATTATTCTTATTTTCGTTCAAAATTAAAAAGGGCAGAATAGCATTAAGATTAGTCATTTAATATTTTTAAAGAATTAATTACTATTTAAGAATAGTTTATAATAGTAATCGCGTGTTATTCAAAATATCAATCTTGAAATAGGAAAAATAAGAAGAAAGATCATTTCGTGGTCGGAATACTACAGTTTATACTTATAGATTAACTCAAATGTAACGATTGCTCACATATTTTGGTATTCATTATTTTTTTATTTGACCGCAATGTTTTTTGATAAGAATTATTTAATGCAAATGATTAAGTTTATTGGTAAAAAGAGTCATATGGTTCTGTTGGTTTATTATTTCATGAAAATATTGTGTTCCTTCTCATCTTCCTCTGTTCAGCTACATATAGAATTTGAATTCAAATAATATTTAATAATTTTGATTATATCATCAATTTAGTTTTTGCATGGGTCATTTTAAAAATAGACATAAACCTCACCAAATAATAATATTTGAATTAAATATTTTACATGCTGGTATCAGCATTTTTCCTTGATCTTTCAGGATAGGCATTATATCATAAAACTATTCATTTTAACATAGAAGTTTTTGAAATTAATTGAACAATATTTTGTTGTCAAAGAAACATTATGTGAGGTTGTCTCAACTATACCGTTCTGTACTTATAAAGTTGTTGAATCAATTTCGAGATTTGATTCACCATATTCGTCCCCACAGTGAGGATGAGACAACTGCATTTCGATAGGAAATAGAACATGTTTTTTTCAGTACACGAAATGATGGTAGAAATTGTTTTACAAAAGCAAACATAATAAGAAATTCTAATCAGTACAAATAATAACCGAAAAAGGTAAGATATCATAGAAAAAAAAACCAAATATTTATAATAATAGTATTTTAATCAATCAGTACACACGTTGATGAATTAGTTTATTCTCAAACAAAAGTTTGAAATTTGAGCGAGGCACAAGCGAAACTTTTAAATTTACGAGAGACACGAATTTTATTAACACGAATTTATTACACACCTTTATTCTCTGACAAAGAATTATGTATTATATAAAATAAAAACGTTTTCTTCAATTAAAACAATAAATTTTTATTGTTTTAATTCATAAATCAAATTTCTGATTAAAAAAAACCCTGATGATAAAAAAACCCAATTCCCAACAATCAACCAAATTCAATTAAAAGAATTAAAATTTGATTTTTGAACAAAACGTATCGAAGCTACTGTGATTATAACTTGAAAATAATTTAAAACAATTCTTCGGTCTGAAAGACCTAAGTATTACATTCATGAGCTAAAAGTGGGCCCACTTTTTTTGGCATTTCTCGACGTTTTAGGACCTACTGATTCTAAAAAAGCAAAAAAAAAATGTATGTCTGTCTGCCGGCCGTCACAACCGACGAAATCTAGAAAACCGCCGAACGGATTTCAAATTTTTTTTTTTTTAAATAAATTTACTCAATGGAAAGAGCCGAAAGGACGATGTGTTCGATAACTGTACCGGAAGTGCGTCAAAAAATCGTCAAGTGTGTCAAAACAAGGAAATTTGCATATTTTTTGCTTAAAAAACTTCCATTTTATGTGATTATGAGTATTTGAATTTGGAGAAATCTTGATGGTAGGGATTGGTATGTGAGACCAAAATCTAGATTATTGCATTATAAGTTTGTCAAAAAAATGTTGTCAAGTGTGTCAAAAAAAAAGTTTTTATTTATTTTTTACCCAATTTTTTGGAAAAAAATAAAATTAATAATTTGTTTGATATGAAATTTTATTATTATTATTAAGAATTATGGCATTATAAGTTTGACAAAAAAATGTTGTCAAGTGTGTCAATAGAGATTTTTATTTATTTTTTTACCAAATTTTTTGGGAAAAAATAAAATTAATTATTTGTACGACATGAAATTTTATAATTATTATTGAGAATTATGGCATCATAAGTTTGTCAAAAAAATGTTGTCAAGTGTGTCAAAAGAAAGTTTTTTATTTATTTTTTTACCCACTTTTTTGGGTAAATAAAATTAATTATTTGTACGACATGAAATTTTATTATTATTTTTTGAGAAGTATAAGTTAGTCAAAAAAATAATGTTAAGTGTGTCAAATGAAAGATTTTCATTTATTTTTTAGAAAAAAATAAAATTAGTTATTTGTATGAAATTAAATGTATAATGAACATGAAATTATTATTATTGAGAATTTTATTGCATTATAAGTTTGTCAAAAAAATATTGTCAAGTCTATCAAAAATAATTTCGTTTATTTTTTTAGATAATTTTTTGGAAAAAAAATTTAGCTGTTTGTTTACGTAAATATAATTGAACGGACATGAAAAATTTTGAATTTGTTATAGTTTATGGAATATTTTTGGAATTTTGGAAAACTTTCAATTTTTGATTTTGTAAGAATTTTTGAAATATTTTTAGAATTTTGTTTGAAAAAAGTTTGAATTGTTTGATTTTATTTAATTTTTACAATATTTTTGGAATTTTGAAAGAAATATGAATTTGTGATTTTGTAATATTTTCTCGAAACGCTAAATGAAGAGGTTTTCGAGAAGTTTGCTGATTGTATAATTTTTTTACTAAATTATGTACACATATTTTTTCAAAATTTGCAAAAACAAAACTAAAACCAATAAAAGTTACCATTAATCTAGCTAGTGGCATATTCCTCGATAATGTGACGTACTGTCTTTTTACACACTTTTATTTAACTTGAGTTTTTTAATGATTAAAGCCCACATATAGATGTCAATTGTCATCACTAATGATCAAACAATTTTTATACCCCAAAAACTACAATACAAAAATTTATTTTTTTTCATTCAATTTAACAAAACTTTTTAAAATTTTTTATCTTTTTTTTTTTATTTTTTATTTTAAAATTTTATATTTATTGCATCTAAAACATTTCCAAATTTCCAACGAAAATAAATTATTTTTAATTTAAAAATATGGAATGAACTTTATTTCTCTAGTTTTTTATGTAAATTTATTTTTTCGAATATAATAAAAACACAAACAAAAGAGAAATTGATGGAACTTTTTTAATGGAATTCCATGGCGTGAGATTATCGTGCATTAGAATAGTAAAATGTTTATAAAATTGGAACATCATGTGTTAGAAGACTGAAAATCTCTGTGGTTGTAGTTTAAAGATTTGTCTAAAAGATTTAAACAAACCAAAATCAAAAATGATGAAAACAAGATGTGTTGAATTTGTTTGCGTTTCAACAGCCGTTTTTTCAGGAACCTTTAAGCGCAGAGATCTCTATTTTTAAACGCTGCTATAAATTAAACTAAATATACAAAAAACAAAATTAGGCTGCAATATTATGAATCTAACTGCCTTTATGTAGCACATAAGTTTTGCGTTGAAAATTATCTAGTTGACTTACTACTGCTCGGAGTTTGCTCGCTATCGAACTCATAAAAACTACAGTTCTAATCCATTTTTATGTAACGGCATTTTGACGTAGCTCAACAAATGCGAGCGTTAGAGTGCTGGTACTCCTTTATAGAGCATATCGCTATACTGTCTCCGTTTATCACGTATAGTCATACTACACCTACATTTTGCCGAAATAACGCAGATTACAATATTTATAACTTTGTCTTTTGTAATTTATTTGTACAAACAATATATATCGCACGGATAGCGAAAGGGTTTTTACAATTTACTTAAACTTGATCAAAATACAATGTTGCGCAAGCTCGTTAGCATGTAAAGAAGAAACGTTTCTTTTACTTTATCGCTAACCAAATATGGCAACGAAATCTAAGCCAGTCAGCCTACGACAAACCAGTGAGTCTATGACACCACAGAAAAAAGCAGCAAAGAAGCGTAGGATAGCCACCCGTCGGGACAGAGAGCAAAACCATCTCAAACCAAGCACCAGCTATGCTGGTGTAATTAAGACGATTGAAGTGGCTAGCCTGGAAGAGGATTACCCTCAAACGATGCATAGCACAGAAGCTGGGGTTAATCGAGGCAGGGCTAGTGAACCGGGACAGGGCTAGTAAAACGACTACCTAAGCCCGTTTGCAGAACGAAAGACTAAGTCTAGAGGACTGAAGGGTGGCTACCTCATTGTTTACGGAGGACCGTATTAAGTGCCCATTGGCACTTTTCAGCCATGCAACAATGGACGGAATAGTCCCAGCTCTCCTAGAGAAAGGGCTGTTGCTGCACCTCTTGGGCATCTTCAAGAGCAGTCTGGCACTTGGGCATATTCTAAAACCATGGGGAACGGCAAAATTGATATATATTCCAAAAGCAGTTTTTTTAGCATGGTTTTAGCATTTAGTATGGTTTTTGTTGTGACACATTAAAAAATAAAAATAAAACTTAAAATAGGTAGATTTTTCGATGGAATCTACCAAAAACAAAACATGAATACAAATTAAATGAGCTTACAATCAATTTGATTGCGCGTCTTTTAGTTATAAAGTAAAAAGTAAAATATTTGAGCATTGGGCAGTACATTTGAACATTAAATGTTTACATCGAGTGAGTCTATACATGCTACTACTTCGCAAGTTGCCAAATGGATGTCTGAGATGTAGCCATTGTATCGTCGAATTGGACACACAGTTGCAATGTGTTTTATGGTGTATTGTAGAGTTCCGCAGTCACATTGAGGGGACTCTGAAATGCCACACTTGTTGAAGGAATCAGCACAATGTCCACGATTCGTTCTTATTCGGTGTAGTGTAGTCCAGCTCCAGGTATGACGTGGCAGATCGAAACCAAGTTGGGTGGAAGTCAGGTTAGTAATAGAATGGCCAGGTGTGTTGTAATGATGCCAGGAGGTGTCCCAGGAATCCAAGATATTAAAATTAGTTGCCAGCAGGCTGCTGGCAGTTTTATGTGGAGGATTTTTTGACTTCAATCGACAACGTGTGTGGTCATCGTAATATTCAAGTCCAGAAGTAGGTAAGGAAGATACTCAGCTGAAATCTCAAAGACCCATCAGTTAAACATATTTCATGTTAAAAACGACGGAAAAGATGATCGACAATCACATACGAACCACTACCTTGGTGACATCACTTTTGCAAGGTATTCAACATGCGTACAGAACGGGCAGATCAACCTAGTCTGCGCGGTTCAGGCTAACGAAAAAACTAGGGGAGGTGAGAGACAACAAAAAAGCTGCTATCCGTGCCTTTCTGGACATTGAAGGAGCATTAAACCACCTCACTTATGGTGGTCAAGAAGGTTCTAAGTGAGAAAAAGGATAACACCACCATAATTGAATGGATGTGTGAGATGCTGTGAACTAGAGTACCAGAAACCACGGCTGGTAATTGCAAAATCAGCCTTGGCACCACTAGGTGCTGTCCATAAGGGGGTTTTATCACCCCTCATGTAGATTCTAGTGGTGGATGATATTTTGGCTATATTAAGTAACCAGGACATTAAATTCCTAGGATACGCGGATAAAATTGTCATTATCGACAGGGGTAAGTGCAAAGAAACCCTTTGTGATATTGTACAGAGAAGACTATCTACTTGGACTACTTGGTGTACATCTGTGGGACTAAAACTCAATCTGAGTAAAACTGAAACCAATAAAAGAAAACTCAACATGAAACCCATCATTATGAGGGGTTTTATAATTGAATCTGCACAGGAGACTAAATATCTGTGAGTACTTCTCGATAGCAAACATCTGTGGAGAAATCACACTAAATATAACGGTTGTAATCCTCTTCGAAATTGTGTGTTAAATCCATTAATGAGTTGCACTAAAGAATAAATCTTTCAGTGAGGAGAAATAATTTCTGTTCAAAAAGTCCGTTGGTCAGTACAGTCCAATTTTCATATAGCAATGCTTTGCGCAAATCAAATGATTGCTATACTCCAACTGTTAGAAGTCACTTAAGCTTAAGCGAAATGGACTTCGTCAGACTTATATATATGAATAAAACACTTGCTTCTCTTTTAGACAAATATACAAATCTGAATTTTATTATCGATAATTTCTTCTATTTATACAAAATCGATATTACTAAAAATTACACATTTAGCAAAAATATTCTTAAAATTAATTGTTTCATAATGTTAAAAATGTGTCACATAATTTTTATATTTTCTTTGTAATTTTAATTGACCGACATATTCAGTTTTTTAGTTTAAATTTATTACATCATAAAAATAAATGAAAATTATATTATTTACTTATGCTCAGTAATCATATTCCATTTAATAGTTTTTATGAAATATGAGTTTCGAAAACTTTCTTTTGGTTTAAAATAAATTATGTTTATTTTCACATATGTTTTTTGTTATCGTGTAAAAATGATTTTGCGGTTTGTTTACTTTAGAATATAATGGAAATTTGTTGTTTATTTTATGTGCGGTCATTGTAAGATTTTGTAGGAGTTAAGGGATGATGTGTAGATACATTACACCCTTATTCCTTAAAAAAAAAATTTTTTGCTTTTAATAGAAAAAAAAAAGTAAAAAATTTTGTTGATTTACTTTAATATTTTTAATTTAATATATCTTAAATCGACTCTAATTTTCATTGTTTATAATAAATGTCGATTATTATTATTTTCAATCCTCAATGGGTTTATATTTCTTTAATCTATTTTTGTGTATTTTCTTAATTATATTGCCCTTTCTTATCTCTACATTTGTTTCCTTAATATCTATGACCTCATAGGGTCCTGAATAGGGTGCATCGAGTTTCTTTCGATCACCAGCTTTTAACCAGACTAATTCTCCAATTTTCAACTCTATGGGATTTGCGTTTAGATCGTAAGATTCTTTACGTTTGATCTTTGCTAGGTGTAGGAGTTCATTTGCTTTAGCGTGTGCTTGTTGTAAGCGATATCTTAATTCTTGAACATAGTCGTCAAGATTGTATACTGGTGCACTAGTTGTAAATTTTTCGTCAGTTGGTAATGTAGCTAATCTACCGAAAATTAGCTCAAAAGGAGAATGGTTTGTATCCGTATGAGGAGTTATATTGTAACAAAATACAAAGTAGGGGATCCATTCTTCCCAGTTATAGTCGTTTGTGAATGCAAGTAAGTATTCGTTCAAAACTCTATGATTCCTTTCAATGGAACCAAGGGTTTCGTGGTGATAAGGTGTTGAAGTTACGTGCGAGATTGAAAAGAATGAACATACGTGTTTCATAATCTCATTCACAAATTCAGTGCCCATGTCTGTTTTTAAAATTTTGAAATTACCATATTTCAGAATGAACTTCTCTACTAAGGCTTTCGCTATTGTTCTCGCTTCTTTATTCTCTAAGGGGATAGCTTCTACAAATTTAGTTAATTCACACTGAATGGTTAGTATGTATCTGTTCGTGTTTGTTAGCCTTAATGGACCTACTGTGTCCATTGAAATGATCTCAAAACTAGTCTTTGGAGTCTCAGTTAAGGTTAATTTTTCTTTTACATGTCTAATTTGCTTATTCTTAGTACATAATTCGCATCTACTTATATAATTTTTAACCAGTTTATTTAAATTTTTGAAAATATAACGTTGCTTTATTTTAGCTATTGTTCTTCTAATACCAGCATGACCACCATAATGTTTGGTGTCATGGAATTCTTTTATTATTTCGAGCATTTTATCTTTGTTTTCAATTCTTAACGGCGCGTCATATATTATAATTTTTAACTTCGTTTGCTTATTTATCTTATTTAAATCCGACTGCAGTTCGGTAAATTTTCTTTTAAATTCATTCATATCGATATGAGTAAATACTACATCATTACTCTTGAGCGCTAATTTTTCTATATTCTCTGCATGCATGCTAAATATCAGCTTCTCCAACATAAAATCTAAATTCATACGTGGATTATCACTGTATTGTACTAAAACTTCTTTATCATTAATTGATATATAATTATTTTTATCTTTGTGCGCTAATTTATATTTTGATTTACATCCCAGTTTCTCCTTCATAGAACCTAAGTTCTTAAGTGGATTATCGCTGTATGTCTTAAATTCATCATTATTATTATCATTCTGCAAACTTTCATATATAATAAATTTTAAATTCTTTAGATTCCTCACTTCAGATATCGAGGTGCAGTTCCATGCATAAAGTTGGCCACCCTTATCCATCTCTGCGTTGTTATTTATCTCGACGTCTTTTGTTTCCTCTTTCTTCTTCATTGCTCTCGTGACGATATTTACCGTTGTAGGTATCATGGCTTTTAATGTTTCAGAATCAATTTTTATCCTCGATAATGCATCAGCATTAGTGTTGCTTTTTCCTTGTTTATATATAATTTCGAAATCATAGTCTGACAGATCTAACCTTATTCTAGTTAATTTCGATGAAGGATTCTTGTGTGTAAACAGACTGATCAAAGGTCTGTGATCCGTGACTACTTTAAATTTTCTAGCGTAAACATATGGTCTGAAAAAATTGATTGCCCAATGTATAGCAAGCAATTCTTTCTCAATGACCGGTTTATTAATCTCATGTTTGTTCAGTGATCTACTTGCGTATGAAATAGGTAGATCCTTTCCAATCTCACCCTGTGAGAGTACTGCTCCTAGAGCGTAATTCGAAGCGTCGGTTGTTATTACGAATGTTTCATTAAAATCTGGATATTTTAATATAGGTGGGTTGATCAATTTTTCTTTGAGCATTTTGAATGCTTTATTGCATTCATCTGTCCAATCGAATGTTGCATTTTTCTTCGTTAGGTTATTCAGTGGTTTGGCTATTTCCGCGAAGTTAGGAATGAATCTTCTGTAGTAATTACAGAATGCTGTAAATCTCTTTGTTTCATCTGCACTAATCGGTGTTGGATAATTTTTAATGACTTCATACTTCTTTGGGTCCGTTTTTATTCCCTCGTTAGTTATAAGATGTCCCAAATATGTTACTTCAGTTTTAAGGAAATTACATTTCTTTGCGTTTAATTTTAGATTATATTCCCTTAATCTTTCGAATGTTTTGATTAAGTTCATGTTGTGATGTTTCAAACTACATCCAAATATAATAATGTCATCAACATATAAGAACGCCTCAGCCTCTAGACCTGCTAGTGCAATCGTTAGCATACGTTGAAAACTGTTCGTTGAAATTTTTAAACCAAATGGTAATCGTTTAAATTGGAATTGACCTTTATTTGTCGAAAATGATGTTAAGTGTCGTGATTCTTTCTCAAGTTCTATTTGATGGAATGAACTCGTTAAATCTAGCGTCGAAAAATATTTAGCTCTGCCCAGATTGTCAAGGATGTCATCCAATCTTGTTAGCGGGAACTTATCATCCATGATCTTCTTATTTAGTTGTCTAAAGTCGACCACTAACCTGTAGCTTGCTTGATCGTTTGCACTCTTCTTCGGCACTATTAGTAAAGGTGAATTGTAGTTGCTACGTGATACCTCTATCACGTCTTCTCTAATAAGCTTGTTTACTTGCTTATCAATTTCTTCTAAATGCGCTTGCGGTAGCCTATAATTCTTAATATATACTGGACTATTGTCCACCACTGGAATTTTTTGTTTATAGAAGTTGTTTGTTGATAACTTTTCATCCGAAACGTAAAAAATGTCAGCGTATCGCTTACAAATTTCTAAAATTGATTGTTTTGCTTCGTTATCCAATTCTTCTAAATTTAACTCATCTGAAATCTTTTCAAATCTTTGCTCTAATGTCATACTGCTCTTGATTTTATCCATTCGTAATACATGATAGTTTGTAATTGGTACTATCTTTGCGGCTATATCTTTTATTATGACGTCATGTTCTTTTGTGTTTAAAATTTTGACGTTTGCAGTGCCTTTCGCTGGTACTATGACATTCGCTATAAATACTCCTTCTTGTATTTCCTGATTGAGTATAACGCTGTCCTCTTTTAAATCTATATTTACTGCTTTAATAACTTCACACCTTGCTGGTACGATAAATCCGCTCTCATCTGGTAGTCGTGTATTCATTGGTAATACGACTTCTGCTTCATTAATATATATTGAGATTGTATATGTTTCATAATCAATTTTGCAACAATTTCTATGCAGAAAATCTCTGCCTAATATGCCATCCGTCACTATTGGAAATTCTTCGTTAATTAAGTGGAATTCCTGCTCCACATTATTATTATTAATATTCAAAATCGCATTCACTGTTCCTAGTGAATAAGTTTCATTGCTAGTAACGCCCGTAATCTTACATCTTTCATCATTAATATTTATATGCTCTGTTACTTTATTTACTTTGAGCAGAGAAATATCTGCTCCGGTATCAATTAAAAAATTTTTATATCCTTGCGTTATATTCGTGCGAATTTTTATGTAATTAGAATTTGTACTAAGATTTAGCTTAAATATTTTCATTGGGATTTTACAATCATGGAGTCGTCCGTTAACTGGACTTCGGAGACTCCTTCCCAGTTTTCCGCCTGAGTTATATTAACTCTATTACTATTTCTTCTAACATTATTATTATTATTATTATTATTATTAAATTGGTTATAGTTTCCATTCTGTTGGAAATTCTTTTTATTAAAATTATTAAAATTTCTATGATTATTTTGAGCAATATTTCTATTTCTATACCCATTTTTATTAAAATTATTATTATTAAAATATTTATTTTGATTATTATAATTATTAAAATTTCTATTATTTTGGTTATTGTAACCATTAAAATTTTTGTTGTTTTGATAGTTCGCATTTCCTGACCTAAAATTTCTACCCATCTGATTTCTAAAATCATCCCTAAAACGTCGCGAATTGAAATGTAGCATGTGCGCGGTTTTAGTTTGCTCTTCTACTTCTGAAGCGTATTGGATCGTTTCCTGTAATGAGCCTAACCTTGCAGCATATACCGTATTCTTTAGCGGTTCATTTAACCCGATTTTATAAGCATTGAGACCCGCTTGCTCATTTAATTTGGTTATAATATCGGTGTGTGCTTCACCCTGCTCTGATACCTGCAGTGAATTCAGTTCCGTAATTAATTGCTCTATTTTATTTCCAAAACTTTCGGCTGACTGATTACCTTGCCTTGATTGAGCTATCTGAGTTTGTAAATTCAGAGATGTGGATCGTTTCTTGAAAATTTTATTGAATAGATCTTTTAGTTCTTGGATTGTCTTAGGTGTTTTGGCAGCTATAAGTTTGGTCTTGGCGTTTGCTGTCAACCTAGTATCTAAGATGAATTTTATCAATTTTTCTTTTTCCTGATTATTATTTAGTGTGTCACTAAAGTGTTGTATCAGGTTCAGAAATATTGGCAATTCATTAGATTTGCCATCGAAAATTGGCACAATTTTCAATGTTTTTTCTATATCGAAAGACATGTTGTCCAAGTTATCACTCTGTAGAGAAATTTCTAAAAGATTTTCAGAATAGTCTTTTAGTTTTTCTTTGAGTTCTTCGTAAACTTCCGTGAATCTACTCTTCAATTTATTGGTTATCTCATCATCTGTATCTAAATTTAGCTTTGTGAATAGGGTTCTAAACTCTGTCCTTAAATTTTTTAATTGAGTAGAACAGTTTAATATGTGTTCATGCGAAAATTCCCTGTTTGGATTCTTTTTTAGATTCGTGAGTGTTCTTTGCAACTCTTTTATTATTTCGTTACCCCTTTTTACTAATTCCATATATCAAAGTGAACTATCAAAACAAATTATAAAGGTGAACTATCAAAACCACATTATCAAAATATTTTATATCAGAAGAAAATTTAAAACAACGTAAAATTTATTTTTAAAATATATATATTTTTTTTTTATTAATAGAAATTTTTTTTTGTTTATTTAAACTGTATTCCTTATGATCTCTGTTCTAACATTTTTCTTAATACTAGTTTTTATCTTATAGAGTAAAAATAGTATGGCTAATACAACGATTATTACGATTACTATAATTTCGTATTTATTTATTTCGCTAACGCCCGATTGAATGTTGGTTGCGGAACCAGCTCCATTAGATATAAAGACCTCCTCAGTACGGTCTGGTTTTCTCGCGGAATTTCCCATTTAATAATTGCTATTAGCTATATTATTTTTAATTATTAGTTTTGTTTTTATTAAAAAAAAAATTCTTTTTGTTTTTAGAAATTAAATTGTAACATAAAATATAAAATTTAGTTTAATTAAAATTATTATTAATTAATTTTGTTTTTTATTGAAAAGAAATTTTTAGGAATTAATATTTAATTGTAACATAAAATCGTATTTAAAATTATTCTTAATTAATTTTATTAAAAAGTTTTTGAAATTAATATTTATTATATGATATAAAATTTTAGTTTAGTTTAATTTTGCTGATTTCTTCGTGTCCTTCTTTTTCTTTATTATTTTATTCTTCTCTATTTTTAGTTCAGCGGCTTTCTTTAGGAATATGATTTTTTGTTCTTCACTCGAAATTACTAACAATCGATGTAAACTGGCAATTTCTTGGTTTAATTTCGCCAGCTGACCTCCTCTTTTTGGCTTGTTAGAAATAAAGTTTGTTTTTTGTTCTATTATTATGTCCGGCTTTCTCGACTTGTACTCCTCAATAGTAATTGGTTTCTTTTTGATGAGTGTAAACAGTTTCCTCTCGTTCGGTTTGGCACAGGTCGCCATATAACGGTTGTAATCCTCTTCGAAATTGTGTGTTAAATCCATTAATGAGTTGCACTAAAGAATAAATCTTTCAGTGAGGAGAAATAATTTCTGTTCAAAAAGTCCGTTGGTCAGTACAGTCCAATTTTCATATAGCAATGCTTTGCGCAAATCAAATGATTGCTATACTCCAACTGTTAGAAGTCACTTAAGCTTAAGCGAAATGGACTTCGTCAGACTTATATATATGAATAAAACACTTGCTTCTCTTTTAGACAAATATACAAATCTGAATTTTATTATCGATAATTTCTTCTATTTATACAAAATCGATATTACTAAAAATTACACATTTAGCAAAAATATTCTTAAAATTAATTGTTTCATAATGTTAAAAATGTGTCACATAATTTTTATATTTTCTTTGTAATTTTAATTGACCGACATATTCAGTTTTTTAGTTTAAATTTATTACATCATAAAAATAAATGAAAATTATATTATTTACTTATGCTCAGTAATCATATTCCATTTAATAGTTTTTATGAAATATGAGTTTCGAAAACTTTCTTTTGGTTTAAAATAAATTATGTTTATTTTCACATATGTTTTTTGTTATCGTGTAAAAATGATTTTGCGGTTTGTTTACTTTAGAATATAATGGAAATTTGTTGTTTATTTTATGTGCGGTCATTGTAAGATTTTGTAGGAGTTAAGGGATGATGTGTAGATACATTACATAAAGCATTGGTAAGCAAAGCCGTAAGAGCCCTGATGGTGTGCAAAAACTGCGGGTAAACATTGGGGTGTAGCTCAGGAATTCTAAGGTGGATGTATACCACGATAGTGAGACCAGACATCACTTAGGCATATTTGAACAACAGATTCCAGAATTTTGCTGGAAAAACTGAATTGGAAAAGGTGCATAGTCTGGCCTGTATCTGCATAACCGGGTCGATGAGGACATTTCGTACCGCGTTAATAGAGGTGCTGTTTGGATTGGTTCCACTTCACTTGCAGATTAAGTGTTTAACTAGGGAAACTATACTGATATTCAACATGCAGGGTATGCGTAAGGGAAGGATCATTGAGTCTAAATATCGACAAAGACTTTTAAGGGATAATTCTTTGATTGAGTTTCCTGATAGACGGAATGATAAAGCAGTTAAACTTCGATAGGAAATATTAATAGCAGTCTTGCAGAAAAGCAAAGTGGAAAAGCAAAGTGGACCCCGGGGCAGGGGTGAGCGCAGGAGTATTTGGACTAAAAATCAAATATTTTGAGCGTCTCAGCGTCGTCTAGACTGAGATATGTGCAAACATAAGATATGCTAGCTTTTTCTAAGGAAGAAAATATAAAAATAAGAGAATTGCCATCTTGTCAGACATCCAAGCAGCAATCAATGCATTAAGCTCATCCACCATCACATCCGCAATTATTAGAGACTTTGTTAGCAAGCTGAATAAGCTTGGGAATAGTAACAAAGTAACAGTTTACTGGATCCCTGATCATGCAAGTATTGCAAGTAATTAAGAAGCCGACAATCTAGCAAGGCGAGTAATTTTAACATCTTTTGTTGGCCTGTAGCCCTTTTATGGAAAGCCATCCACGAAAGGATAAGGGAAGTTATAACGATGGATTGGTCTTGGAATAACAGCGTCTAGGCAATCCAAGGAGTTGATTGGATCGTTCAATCAAGACAGAGCAGTAATGTGCTCTAGGTTAAATAGGGACAACCTAAAAATCCTGAAAGGGGTTCTTAGAGGACACTGTAAACTAAGAAAACATCTTAATACATTGGAAGGGTGCAGAAAGACCAATGTCTCTTGGTTTTCTCAAAGATTCTGGATCCTTGATCTACACGAGAAGATTGCATCTGGGGGCGCATTATATCTACGGGCATGACCTGCACAAACTTAACCCTCGCCATATCCTGAAGTTCCTGAAGGAGGCTGGATTGGAGGAAGTCCTCTAACTGGGTATTCACCAGGGAGTAGTATGGGCTAAAATACATAGTTTTGGTCGCATTACAAATTAAAACCATCAAATTTTAATCTACTTAAATCTTATTGGTAGTTGAAAAAGTTTTATTTAAAATATTTTTAATCTGACCAGCTAGCTCAGTTAGCTAGCCATTAAGCCACTACCTTCTTGCATTATAATTCACAAACTTTCATTGATAATTATAATTAACACAAAATATGAAAACAAATCTGACAAAATGCCTAAGTAGAACAGTTCTACACATTTAATTTAATCTCAAAGCTCTCCGCTCATATCTCTCATTCGGTGTCTTCGTTGTTTTCAACCTAATCCGACGTTAGTGTTCTTTTTGTTGCTCATTTTTTATTTTTACTTCCCCAATTGAATATGATCTCCAAAAGAAAACATCGCATATTTTTATCCATTGTACTTTTTCCCCTCCATCTAAATTGAGCAACTTATTTTAACGGAGGAAATTGGAGAATAGAGCAAAACAATTTTTGTTTATATGTTTAATTTAAATTCTCTCTATTTAAATCATGATTGTTTTTTTTTATAAAATCTTAATAAACAAACCGATCAAATTTAGTCAAGATTTTGAGTTGGAAGTGTGAAGTTTGTAAAGAAAATATTTAATCTAAAGTGATAAAAAATTGATCGTTTTGTATTAACATATTATTTGTTTTGAATATGTTAAAAAATATAATCTTATGATACATAATTAAAGAAAAGTGTTGTTAAAAGATATAGAAAAGTGTTACAAAGTGATTTTTAGTTATTTTAGAAGAAAAAAAATCCAATTATTTTGAGTGATCGATCGATCGATATTTTAAGAAAAGTGAAGAAAACTACTTGTTAGTTGTAAAATTCGAAGTGAAAATTTTTTGTGTTTTAAATTGTGTCTACTGGTGGCTGACTGTCTTAATTTGTTTTATTTTTAAATATGGTAAGTTGATAACTGTTTTTTTTAAATTTTATTTAATTTGATTACATTAGTAGTTTTAACTTTTTAAGGTTTTTATTGTTTTTTGTTCTTTGAGTGCTATCTAACTAGTTTTGAATTTATTAAGCAAGTTCTTTGGAAATTATTGATTGGAAATTAAATTGGTGTTGATTATGTTGAAACTATTTGAAAACTAGTTTTGAGTTGGGTTTTAGAAAATTTTAAGGCGATAACATATTAATTATTTTAATTTGGTGTTAAATGCCGACAGTAAAACAGTTGTGGTAATGTGTTATTTTTTGAACAATCTTATCTAACTTTTTCAGTAATAAACTGAACTTTCAAAGATTATTTAATTTAAGAAAAGTACGTGCAGAAATTTTATATGCAGAAAACAAAATACTATGACACCTCCAGTTATCTAGATCTGTCATTCTTATCTATTATATTGAGCTCAAGTGCATTCCTATTATAAATAAGTAGTTTTCGTTTATAAATAAAATCAATTTCACGACGTTTTTATTGCCTAGGTCAGATAAGATGATTTATAATTCAATTAAATTTTTTGCTTTATAATTTTATCAATATGATAATGCATTTTAATTTATCAGTTCCACGAAAAGGAAAGAATTTAAATTGCTTTTAATTGAAACAACTGATAATAAGGTTACATTAAAATTAATTTGAATATTCTTATGTATTGATTGATATAAAAGGGGGTTAACCCAAAAATTTATATTTTTATTTCAATGTTTGTGCTACCATATTTTGCCGTTTTTGTTATAAAATCTAAGAGTTTGTGGTCTATTTGGTCTGAATATTAAATTTGTGTTTGATGGAAATGATCCATATATAGGAACGTAACTGGTAACAAATGTGCTTCATCTGAATTTATCTCAGTTTACTCATTTTTATGATCGAGTTTCATTTGAAGACTTAATTTAATCGATAGATTTTATATGAGTGATCCCATAGAGTGTTTTTTCAATTTCACATCCGTATGACTATCGGTTGATTGAGGAACCTGTGCGCCGCGCGTTAATCGTTGTAAATATTATGCGTAAAAATACTTTGTCCTGGATTTGGAGTCGAACTCGGGTCCTCTGACTTCAGTGTGCTAACCACTAGGTCACTCAATACACAACGTGGCAATTTTATACGACTAGAGCACATGGAAGCACACCACTTAATTGGCCGAAAGACCACTCCAAAATTTTACTTGGTTGCCCAGTTTTTTTACAGTGGAAAGTTTTGAAAATTGTAGTTGTGTTAAATATGAGACTATCTAGACTAAGTAACTGCGTGTGAACTTCAAAATGCTTAGGTTCAGCTCATTTATGTCCCTTGAACACCAAATTTACATTGGTTCATTTCAGTTGTTAAAATTAATTTTGTTGAACCAAACATTAAAATTTTTTTCGATTTAAGTGAACTATCAAACAAACCAATACATCATCGATTTGTAACCCTCGTAAATTTAACACCAAATTTTCTAATTTTCACTAAATTATTTTGGTCTACTTGTCAATATCAAACGAAAGTAAATGATTGATACAGCAACACAACCATCAGTTCATACACTGAAAGAAAAAATTCGGCACTATAACCTATTTTGTGCTAACCGAATTTTTTCCTGTCACAGTTCGGTTGCCAAATTCGGTTGTATTATCTTCAAAAACCAAATTTGAAGACACTACAACCGAATTAAAGACAAAACAATCAAATGTGATGTTATTGTGACTGAATAATCACTGTGCCAATCGATTTTTTTTCTTTCAGTTTACCACAGTGGTTTAAATGAAACTAATAAATAATGGTGAAATTTTGTACTTTAACCAAAAATATTGTACCCCATATGGCTATATCCTGCTGTGTACTCAGAGCATTCTTGCTATCCAGCTTCCTTTAGAAACTTTAGGATATAAAAAGGGTTAGGTGTATGCCATGATAACTTTAAGAAGTGTCTTTAAGAAGAGGGTTGAAGTCGCTTTTCCAGTCTCTCTGTCTGCATTCGTCCATCTCCTTTCCGCCAATGTATTTGATGTGTTTTATTTTTCTGCAGTGTCTTGGAAGAATATCCACCCGTATTTAAAGCTTGCTCTATGGCGCATTACTATTCTTTTTTGATTGAATAACCCAATCAGTGCTTTAGACTAAGCACATAACTTTACTTCAGATTTTAGTTCATTTCATTATAATTTTGACCCTAATCATTTCGTGGATGAATTAAGTAACTAGTCAGCAAAAGGTTTGCGGCTCAACACCAGATGTTATTTCTAATTTGTGAACTACTTCATT
Organism: Diogma glabrata; assembly: GCA_963693315.1. Lineage (NCBI taxonomy): Eukaryota > Metazoa > Arthropoda > Insecta > Diptera > Cylindrotomidae > Diogma > Diogma glabrata. The sequence continues at coordinate 353,833,786 of OY856187.1, forward strand.
CCCTGCGAAACTCACATGACAAGATATGCAGTGAAATGTCACATTATTACCATTACCAAGCTGGTTTAGCTTGCTTTTTCAGTTTCCAACCAATTTGGATGTAATGCGCAAGCGCTTTACAGCTGGTTGTCCCACAAGAATTCTATTCTAATATTCTATTCTATTCTAATATTTTCTTCCCAAGTTAAAGTCTGTGCACTTTTCAATTACACAAATTTCGTCCTGGAAAACACTGGAGTGAATACACATTTCCTCCAGTTATTTGTTTCTCTGTTCAACTGCTCCTGCAGCTTCCCCTTCATCGGTTTTTGAGCTATCTATATATCATTTAATTACATAATTACTCCGATGGTACGTTGTCGACTTACTGCTCCTTTGCTGTTCAACCTCGATATGTATTTATTATTGAAGTTTAAATGCTTAAATATGGAATGCCATGCTAAGAAACTTAAGCAAGCGATTCTCTCTTAAAAATCTCTCGATGTTAAAACACGATGGTCTTCGTCCTTCCCTACAATATTAGTATGAGTCTCATCAGTATGAGTTCCCTGGCTCTTAATCAGTAAATAGAGTGGTAATAGTCATGGTTCGTCCATAGGAACTTGCTACCTAGAACTACTCCCAGATATTTGTCTCCTGTATAGATTCAATTACACCACCGACGTGGTTGGTGACGTAATTGAATTCACAACACCACTGAAGTTTAACCCACGTTGAGTTTTTTTTAGTCCAACAGATGTGCACCATGTGTGTACAAGATCTAGTATCCTCTGTAGACTTATACAGAGTGTCTCCTCAAACATACCTTTAGCCGTAAAGACGATGTCATTCCCGCGTACTCAAGACCCAATAAAATCCCTGATAAGACCTTGTCCCCTCAACCTCTTATAGAGTGAAAGCTGATTTTAAAGTAATCAATTTTAGTTAACGCTACCCTTATCCTCAACATCTCACACATCCAGTCAGTTGCTACAAAATCAGTTTCTTCCCCATCCCAAACATCAAAGTCTTGCTACAATATAACGTCAACACATGATACATCTTACTGAGACCACCAATCATTTGTAGGTGTAAACATAGGTAGGAAAAAACCTTCGATTGGAAACTGTGTGAATACTTTTAAAGGCTAAAAGTGTTCACGCTTTCAGATCACTACCCGCAAATTTTATCAATGCATTTGCATTGGGGAAAAAGTTTGTCTCAAACAGACCATTACACTACAGTACCGAAAAAAGAAATTCACAAGCTGGCAATTATAACTTTTTGAATTTAGTCAAATGCTTTTTGACTTACGCAATGTCGCATAACGTTTACCTCAGTGGCGATGAGAAACAAAAAATTGGTAATCAGGAACAACACAAGCTTTATCTGTTTGCATCTATTTCAAAAACGTAGCGAGCTTTTTTAACATAAACATTTAGGTTTACACAACCTATCTTCATAATGTTAATAGTTGCGGCAGTATCAACTTGACATTGGAGCTTGACTTTTTCTTAAATTAAAAATCTCACTCATCAACAAAATTAATGTCGTCTGAGTCCACAAACCCTCTAGGCTCAATCTGCAAACCTGCATTAAGACCCTAGATACATTACTTCAAACCCATTTCCCGGGCTCAATAGAACGGAGCACGGAAGATAATGACATCGAACAAATACGTTTTATTGATTCAGCAACTCAAAGCACTGAAGATCATTTAACCACCACAATATTAGCCCCCAATAATGCTATAGAATATGTTGGATCGTATAAATCTCCGAGGGATTATAGTATTTTTCCGATTTTTCTGCAAAAGGGTCTGACCATTATCCTTCCATATCTCATGAGTTTGTTTAAAGAAAACTTTCGCCTTGCTTACGATCCTCAGATATGAAGGGAAACTAAATCGTTTTTTGTTCCAAGCCATAACATCCGTCATTTATGTCTTAAACAAAACCCTTTCAACCAAAACCAGTACGCCTAACAAGGAAATCTATTGAAACGGCGTTGCACAAAATGGTGAAAGAAATCGAGAGCACTCTAAACAACAAGAAGGCACTTGTGTGTACATTTATAGACATACATAGAGCCTTCGACAGTGTCCATTTCAATGTTATCACAGGAAAATAACGGCTACACTAGGCGAATCTGGAAGCTGTTCGCATAAGAGCGTGCGTTTATCTGATTATCTTTTAATCAAGCTAAATGATTCTGGCTTCAACACTGTAGGCTATCCGACGACATGGCTATCATGGTCTGAGGGCAACATGACTTTATTGTCGTTAGTCGAACCCAGACAGCTCTTAATCTTTTATCAAATTGATACAACAGATTGGGACTGTCCATCAACTCACAAAAACATAGGAACACATGGGCTCTAAGCCAAATCACTATAAAAAAAATTATTACATATACAGCTTTAATTAAATGGTCTTAAACGCGCCAAATAACTGCTTATAATATGTTTACCAAAATTCAAAGCCTTGTATGTCTTAGTACCTTGGGTGCATTAGAAACTACGCCATCGTCAATAATAGAGATTTTTATAAAGCTTTCTCCATGTATCTTCATGTAAAAACTGTAGCTGTGTTGAGTGCTCATAGACAACAGCTCACAGATGAGTTTAAGCCAAGCATTCAAACCGGACACCTTAAAATCCTTGCTATATTACAATCTGAACCGCATATCATATATGAACGTATACCATACTTCGGCTTTTATCCCAAGCACAATAGATTTAGACAGAAATTTTGGTGTCAAGAGGTCATTCAATAGTCGGAGATCGTATTGAAAACTACATACCGTCACTGCCACAAAACGCCAGTTTCTGGTACATGGATGGTTCTCAAATCAATGTAAGCCCAGGAGCAGAAGTGTTTGATCCTAGAATGAAACTATCGGTTGCCGTAGGCAAAATAACAATAATATTGCAATCCAAAATTTTTAACATTAGCATAAGCGCTCTTCTATGTGCTGAAAGAACATACCAAAATATTGAAATATATATTATCCCAGACAACCGAGTAGCAATCTTGGCACTAAAATCTACGCCCCTCCCCCTCTGATTCAAAACTGTCTTCGGGAAACGCAACTGACATCTACAAAAAGTCTACTCCAATAATAGAGTGACACATAGCTAAAGTTATGAACAAGCGACATTTTTTCATCTCATTGATCGAACCGACGTCCCTCTGACCAGAGTCAATGGGTAACCACTCACTACTCTCGACCGGCGACGAGATATAATTTCAATTTTGGACGATTGACTAAACATCACAATTCTATCGTATTCATTTTAGTGTCTATTATCAATAGAACGCAACTAATGTTTAACTTTTTTTGGTGAAAAGTATTTGACATTAAAATGGCTTAAGACCTCCTGAGATGGATATCAATGCATATCTCTCAGATCTTCAGAAATTTTCTAGGTACTTTATAAATTTTTGTGGATCTCTTTGGACATTAATATGACACATTTGAAGGTTACTGTAGAGCTTCATTGATCTATTTTGATCCAAAATACTGATCTAGCAAGATTTGCAGAAATACCTTTAGATCATTTTAGATTGTTTTCCCGTGTTTATTTTCTTATATCATATTAAACCATTTAACATTAATTGAATTGAATCACAGCATTTACAAAATCAACAAAACTCCCACGAAACAGAAAACAGTCAAAACACATAAATTTGTATTTATTTCAATCTCGAACAACAAACACCTTCATCTTAACATCTGTTTCAATCAAAAACCAAATATCACAACAAGAACCTACAAACTTTCTAAATTTATCCAAGAACAAATGTATTCCTGACTGTCTGATTTAATTCATTTTCTTATTGTTTTCTTTAGTTTCGTTTTTTATTTGTCTTCTTAATTGATTCTACGTGATCAGATAATAAGAAAATAAATTATATCATATTTTAGTGATATTTGGACGTCATTGAATGAAGAATATTGTCATTGAAAAAGAATATGGTTTTGTAATAAATTATTTCCGTTTGTATTATTAGTGTAAACGAAATTTTTTAATTAATTATTAATTTATTTCTGTTTTTTTTAATTTTTATGTTGGATATTAATTTCCAGATATAATTAAAACAATTTCAAAATCATGCACCTGTTGTGAACTTTCAGTTTTTTGTTCTCTGTCGTTATATTTTTGTGAATTGTTTTGGTTGTTTTGTTTCGTGATTGGTTGACTGGGTGGGAAAATGTAATAAACGCATAATTACGTTCATATACATATGTTGAACAAGATTTAAAACTTTTTAATTATAGTGATAACGTTGAATGTTCGGGTTTCTGACACTCAAACACGATATATTTTGAGTGATTACAATTAAATTTTTTCACTTGATACATAAAAAGATACAACTACTGACCTCTTAACCCAACCACCAAGTTTGTCTGTCTAATATTTTTATACACAAATATTAACCTCCACATAATTTTCTTGTAGTTTTGTTTTATTTATGATCGTTAACCAACAATTTCAAGGATCAAAGTTGTGTACAAGAGACAGTAACCTACATTTTGAAAATAATTCAATAACGTCTGTTTCAACTTAAAGTCTTAACTGTTATAAACTTTTTAAATACTCTGATATAAAATTAATCAATCAAGTATTTATAATTAAAGTTTTTGTATAAATTAATGCAAAATGCGGTAAGGAAAATAAAACAAACAAAAACTCGATTAAAGCATAATTAATTTTTTAATTAATCAAACAACAGAAGTTGATAATTAAGAAGCTCGTTTTTATTATCATTTTTGCCGTTAAACATTAATAAAATCAATGTGAACCAACGATGTGATGAAGAATCGATATCCATAACATGACTGTTTAATGGCATTAAAAAAGTAGTTTGCGATGACTTCATTCAATGATGATGTAGTTTGTTTGTTCAGGGATGATACAATGCTGTGAACAAAATGAAGGTTAAACAATTTTTAAAAAGGTTGAAAGTTTGAAAAACTTGGATGTTAGTAAATCATCAGCATTTAATTTCCACTTTAGCAAAGACAGAATGCCAACCAAAGATCAATAGTAAGCCAGTTTTAATTTTTTTGGCAAAATAAAGTTAAAATTATAAAAAATTTCAATTTTGTTTACTTTAAGGTTAGATTGTGATTCTAATTTCCAGGGTTTTTTGGTTTTTTTAGAAGCACCTTAAAGCCAAGACCATTTGTAAAATGTTGGGTATCATTATCACATCACATCACATCACCTTCACCTATCGAATTAAAGAATTATTACGTATACATTTTGATAAATCATCGAAGATCGAAAATTCGATGATTCAAACCTTTTCCTGCATGAAACATTAAGAAAAAAAGTCAATTGCGAAAAGAAAAAATTTTGCTCGTTATGGGTTTAGAGGGAACCTAAAAGAACAAAATATGAAAAATAATACGCATAAAGTGGTGTTGTGTTGTCTTTATTGCCAACTAAAAGAAATCGGCGACATTAATTATAGTTAAAATTATACTTTTATGAGATATCATAGGGATGCTGGCGGATGAAGTATATTCAGTCAACGGTAGCTTTTCTAGATAATGACTCGTTATTGCTTGCACCAAAAAACTAGTCATCATGTAACTATATGTGTAGGTTTTATTAGTTGAGTAAGGCAGTGCGTCATATAATCTAGGAATTTATCACAAGGCAAGTGAAACATGCCAAAAATTCAAAAACTTTGCTCCGAAAAACTGCCACCCTACTTATTTGAGTCAAATTTGGTTTTTCACCCTAGCCTTTCTTTTCCCTTCAGCCATCCCCTCAAAAAACAAATGTAAATATTTGACACTTCGCTTTATTTTTCATTAGAAATTTATCCATATTACCGTCTATGAAGTTTTTTAAATTTTCTGTTCAGTAAAACTCTGCGTCTAAGGGTGGGGAATTGGCGGATAAGGATATCTCGATTTACAAAAATTACCGATTAACAAAATTAAACTAAAGAAACGATTCGTATTTGTACAAACGCATATAAAAGTTCTCTCTGACTTTTCAGTCTTACTTTTAAGGTGCAAAGAAAAAGGGCCAGTAAATTTTCTAGGTTCCGGAACGAAATTAAAGTTTAGATCTCGACATACATTAACGAGAAATTAAGAATTAAGCAATAAAACTCACGAAAGACAATGGCATTTTGTTGAGTATGAACCTTTTCATCTCAATGTTATTAGTGAAAATGAGTCACTAAGAATATTAGTTTTTATGCGATCTCATGAAATTGATGATGATGCAAGAATCATAATAAAGAAATGCAATCGTTACGCGAAATGATTTCAATATTGCAAATAATATGAATCTTATGAATCTCTCAGATCCGTACGAAAAAACATGATGGAAACTATAAACATAAATTACACTCAGCACTGTAAGTGGGGAACTGTACAAATAAAATTGAAAAAAATGCTTCAGTAAAAAAATAAATCTATGAAATATAATTAAAAAAATACCCATGGTAACCATTGTTAGTGATTTTAACGCTCGATAAAAAATGTGGTTAGATTGTATCATCACATAGGTCACAAAAACCTACCTCTCACTGTGACTTTTTGGGGCGCATTGTTATGGTTGTTTGAGTTTGCAGATCCATCGAGAACTTCTATCTTACCTATCACGTACCAACAAAACCAATAGACTCGATGACGCCAATTTAAAGCTCCATACTCACACTTTTGAACTAAATTTTAAAACAAGTCAGAATGTCAGAAGAAATGGGACCACACGATAAAGGTAGCAACATGCACCCTTGGGATATTTCTTTTGAAATATGATATTGAAGGCTAATACGATAAATGTAGTGTAACTGTGTAGTGTAGTTGTGTAATTGTGTTTAATGCTAGTAAAGTAAGTGTATAATATCTGCCAGTTCGCGAAAATAGTTACAAGCAAGAGGAGGTCAGCAAATATTATTGTACATAATATCATTCTGCATAGCAAACAAACTTAGCTTGTCATAGCCTAAAACAGTAAAAAGTCTTCAAGTCTTCAGGCGCACGTCTTGTTTTAATAAATATTGAAACTGGTATGTCTGTTTATATAGATAATTTTTCAAACACGTTTTAAATTTAGATCTCTTTGTTTATTCCACCAATCTGCGTAAAACATTTTTTAACATTTTAACGCCACAGCACTCCCCCTCTAGTTCCATCGTAGACGGAACGATATAAAAAGAAGAAGAATAATTCAATTGTGTCGACTTTTGGCACTTGGCGAAACATTTTAATATAAATTAAAAATTGATAACACTTGTTATTATTTCGCAAATATTTTTGATTTCTATTTTTTTTATTTCCTAAAATTTTGCTCAATGCATTTCGGTTTACCCCATTATCAAGAGCGATACAAAAAGGTTATCTAAAAAAAATTTATAAAATAAAAGTTTATACAATAAAAAAAAATAGAAAACAAAAATATTTGCGAAATAATAACAAGTTTACTTATTTATTTTATTTATAGAAATAAGAAGAAATAGATTGGACATTGTCTGTAAAACAGTGTCTCGATGGTGCGACTGAAATTTGTGCTAGATGGAGCGAAGACTGTTTCGGGTTTTTTCTTTTTAAATTGATTTTAAAGAGAGTTTGAGCAATGTTTGAATCGAGTTTGAGTCGAGTTATTTGCAGATATTACCTAAAGTGACGTTTTGTCTGTTGATGTTCGCTCTAATGTAATGTAGTGATATGAAGAATATTGACGACAGGAGGATCAATGGAATACTGAAAAGTATTGACACAGTAAGATCAATTGTAGTATGAGAAATATTGTCATAGCAGGTTTAACTATTTTAAGATCGATACAAGTTAGTAGGGTTTTGAGAAGTAGAGAGTTCAGCGAAAGCAAATAAGTCGTTATGGTAACGTCAGCGATGATAAAAAATCTGACAGAGCGAAGTTGTTTGAGATCAATATTTATATATCTGGAGGACCTATATAATAAGTTTATGTTTAGAAATGTTAGTTGTTAAGAACAAAAAAAAGTAAAGATTTCAACAAAAGCGATTAAGTAGTTATGGTAACGTAAGTGATGGTAAGTATTGATAGAACTACCAAGATTCACATTAAAAATCATTGTGAAAAGTTGTTTAAGTAAACAGTCTCTTGACATCTATAAACAACCCCTTGAAAAGTTTTCACTTTGCTCAATATAGCTTAAAAGCTAATAGATTTCTAATGATTCAACAATCAATATAAAAACAAAGTGAAAAAGTCAGCTGTATGTATAGAACCACTACCTTTGTTTAATACCACCTATGGGCACGGAAAAAGCTAGATGTTTGTTTCTATTTTCATATTCTTTGGCTTTGTTTGATCGAATTAAGAGGAAACTCATCCACGCCTATTAAGTCTTCTGCTGGAATTAAACTTCAAGAGTGTCAACTGTTAAAGATTGTAGTGGCATTGTTTCAAAAATTCCTAGCTTGGGAAGGTCATTCTAATGTACGATTACAGAACATACAAAGGTGAAGAAGAATGTATAACAGGAGAAAATGTCATCTCAGTAATTATAATAACAAATGAAAACCGTAAGGGATAATGGACAGAGAAATTAAAAGACAGTTGAATGTTCCACCAGCGGTTAAAAATAATGGGACTGCTAGCAGGACAACACGGCTAGGTCCCGAAATAACAATTTCGATATAGTGTAAAAATTGCTTTTACTATTCCACCAGCTAGAGCTTTCAAACCGGGTAAACTGAACACTTTTGTTCTGAGTTTTGTAAAGCAACACATTGCAGCACAATACTAGCACAATTCAGCACTACCTTTATTTTAATGATTTCAAAAATGGTGCAGCCATGTTTACGGACATTTTCAATTTACCAGTTTTTTAAGTGCAGTTTATGTTTCATGTAGGAATGTAAGCTGTCAACAAGTATCTCTCACCTGTATTAATTTTAACAATGCAATTCATTTTCTGGTTGAGTTACACTTGAAGACAAAATCAAACTGATTAGTTTTAGATGGGTGATCAGCCCATTCTTTTATCTGGAAAAAAGGCACAGCTATTTAGTGGTAATTAAATTAATTGGACAGCGCTATTCTGCGACTTTCTCTTCTTTCTTCGGTTATAGTTATATATAAAGCCCTGCAGGCTTATACTTTACTTCAACATTTGCATATGAAGCTATATTAAATTTTTTCGTTGCAATTGAGTTGACACATCGTTCGTTGCTAGCTTACCAGTGTTTTAAGTGGTTAATGATCTGAGTTTATCAGTACATTTCGTACATAAATGATGGTGTAAAATTGTTCACATGCAAACATAAAGGTAGCGTAATAAACTTGCTTCGATCTAAGTTTTTAGGGTTCCGTACTTTAAAAAAGTAAAAACGGCACCCTATTGGTGAGACTTCGGTGTCCGTGCAAATTTCTACATATTCGATTTACTCACAAACTATAAGTGCTATGAAATTGAAATTTTCTACAGTTATTAAATGTGTTTTCCCACGCCTGCCGATAACAAAATTTCGCATTTGTTTTTATCTATATTTTATGGACATAGATAAGAAGATAGTAAACCAAAAGTTTTTTGTAAGGAATCGTGTTTGTTTAGAAAAATCGAAAAAGATCAAAAATTTTCAAAAAATTTTCATTAATTTTTCGACTGTTTAGTTTTTTAGATATTGCCAAAAACGAGTGTTTGTTTTCCTGTCCCCCCCCTCCCCCCTTAACTTCGAACATTACACAAGAAAAAAATTGAAAAAATTCATGGTTATGGGCAATGTTGTAAAAATTGAACGAAAACTATAGCGTTCGGTTCATCATTTCAAATGTTATTTTGAAGGGGTTGAGAGTGGAAATTTTGAAAACAAATTATTTTTGAATTTATCGAGTGAGATGTCATATGAAAGGTGATTTTTTCCAGTCCAAAACAATTTTTTTGCAATTTTCAAAAGCGCAGTTTTTGAGTTATGGTCAAAAATGTGAAAAAAATTTCCTGTCCCCCCTCTTAACTTCAAACATTACAATAGAAAAAATTTGGAAAAATTCATGGTTATGGGCAATGTTGTAAAGATTGAATGAAAACTATAGCGGTCGGCTCATCATTTCAGACGTTATTTTAAGGGGGTTGAGGGTGGAAATTTTGAAAACAAATTATTTTTGACCTTGTCGAATGGGGTTTCATATGAAAGGTGAATTTTTTTCTAGTCCAAAACAAGTATTTTTGTAGTTTTCGAAAATACCGTTTTTGATTCATATGATTAAAATTCTAAAATTGTGTTTTTGTGAAGGACCATTCACGTAAAATAATCGTAAAAGAGGATTTATTTTGCTACGCTGGTTGTAGGAAATGTGTATTATAGTAAAATATTGAGTCAAACGAAATACAGAAATGAACAAACAAAATCAGATTCAGATTATATCAAACAAGTTTCACAAATCAGATGAACTCAACTTCAGGGGGAAGGGGTTAGGTTGAAAAATTATGCGATAACATACCTGTTTGCTATTCGATCGATTATTATTTAATATGGTTGCGTTGTAAATATTCTTTGTGAGGTTGATCACTAATTACAAACATTTTTGAAATTTTTGAACTATTGAGCTACTGTTGAACTATAACATTGTTACAGTCAAGTAAATCGGGGTTGGGGATCTGTTCTTTTCGTTAGGTCTGATACAGTACCACTAGTGCAGTAAATAGTAAATAAGTAGTAAATAGTAGCCACCATCACTTCGATTTTAGCTCTGCAGGAAGTCATTGTGAATGTTCAACTAGCTGAAGTTCAAATCCTGTTGGTATACACTATACCGATCTCCCCAATGTTCAGTAGACAAATCACTCGACTGTGTTAACAATCCACTCGTTGGTAATAATTTGACGACACTTTTTCCTCTAACGATTGTGATAGGTAGCTTTAATATTGGTTTCAATAAAAATCCTCAAAACTGGCTCTCAAAATAGTTTCTACAAAAAATTTACAAAGAAAAATGCATGAGCTACAACAATTGATAATATATTTTCCAATATAAATAATGTATAAACTGGCGTTATTGAAGCTTTCTATAGCCACCATAAACCGCTTTGGGTAAGATGCAACCCAACGTGAAACTTTGCTAACAAAAACTGTTGTTTTCTCAAATATTATATACACGGAACCCTCAGCGAGCGAATTATATTCGCACTTGCCTGACTTTTTTTCTTTAATCTCTATACCTATGCAATTTTTTTTTCATTCGTAACCGTAAATCAATCGTCAATTTACCAATTATTGCTTCAGTTCATCCATTCATGAAGATCATAACAATTTCTGTCCTTTTGTTTTGTTCGTTTAATCAGTTAAGTAGTGATGGGTAACATCTGCCAAATTAATGGTCCGTTCTGAACTGATCGTTCATTTGTACAGAATTTAACGCCACTTTTTATATGCATAACAGATTCTAATTTACAAGCTGATACGATCAGTTTATCGAGTGCTACAGGCTAACTTTTCATCCTGTTATTGATATTTAAGAAAAAATCCTCATTCTCTCAAAAATTTAAGAAAAAAAAACATTAAAAATGAAATTGTTCACTGTAATAATTTGGTATATTATTAAACACTAGGGCAAATATTGAAAAAAATTGATTAATTCTATATTCTATAAAATGAACAATAATCAAAACAATCTACAAACAAAAGCACCGCACCCTAACTGTGTTTTCTTCTGAGCAGTCATGATCTGAAAAATACTAAACACTTCTTAATCTATGTTAAATACAATCGTTTTTCAAGAACGAGTCAGTTTCTTTGTTAGATCGATCGTTCTTTTTGTATTAATCGTTCACTTTAGATCGGTCGGTCATTTTAAAGAAAAAACAATCAGATATAATTTTCACTGTCGTTCATTTGGATCAGTCGTTCATTTTGCATAGTTCTTTTATTTATTTGTGGCAATCGTTTTGTTGTTTTGTTTATCGGTCGTTCAGTTTTATCCTGTTTCCGTTACAAACAAAAGCACCCTAACTGTGTTTTCTTCTGAGCAGTCATGATCTGAAAAATACTAAACACTTCGTAATCTATGTTAAATACAATCGTTTTTCAAGAACGAGTCAGTTTCTTTGTTAGATCGGTCGTTCTTTTTGTATTAGTCGTTCACTTTGGATCAGTCGTTCATTTTAAAGAAAAAACAACCAGATATAATTTTCACTGTCGTTCATTTGGATCAGTCGTTCATTTTGCATAGTTCTTTTATTTATTTATGGCAATCGTTTTGTTTTTTTGTGTATCGCTCGATCAGTTTTATCCTGTTTCCGTTCAGAAAAGCATTTTGTTTTAATTATCAACTGTGTGAGTCGGTCTTTTCAGTATGCTGTAATGAAAATCTGTTTAGATACTTAGATACATTTTAAAGAACACATTTTGTGCGATTGTTACTTATTTAAATGAAAAAAATGTAAGTGAAATTTATTACACAAAATTAATTTTTATTAATCATAGAATAGGACCAACGAACGATGCTTATATTATTATCAGAACGATCGGTCATCGTTCAGTGAAGTGATCTATTCAAATAACTTTGGCCGTTCACAACCGGCATATCCCAACTGTTAAGCAAACGACTTTTCGTATGAAATAGAAGTTTTGACTAGCCAACTGAAGGTATTATGTTTCCTGCGACCTCAACTGATTTCATAGATGTAAAAGTGTGACTAATGGCATCAAAAGAGCGAAGAAGATCTAAAGTAACCAGACAATAGCATAATATGTCTGTGTGCCTTAGACTAAACTTTTTTTGTCTGGTATATATTCGGGATCGGAATTTCTAAGTGGTTGATAGAGTCTTAGTAAAGTAAAAAATTGGAAGCAACGTTACTTGATAACAGACCATTTTATTCACCGACTTTGACGATCTTAAACTTAATTTCTAAAGAAAATATTTCTTCGCCACTCTTCTTTAGGTTTTTTGGTATTGAGTCTATGTTTTGCGTTGTGGAGTAAACTGTCCATTAGGTTTAATTATTTAAAAGATAATTAATACAACGCATAACGGTGCAGTTTCAATATTTTTCTAAACTCAAAGTATTTTTTTCAAAGAAATTCGATGGTAAGTGGATTTATTGGCTTCCACTTTTGTGCACATCTCATCTAAGTTGGAATATTTGTGCCATCAAAAGAAACTACCGACTAACAACAATATCTTGTCAATAAAATCAGTACATATAATCGCGTACGCTGATGATGTTGTCATTCTCGGCCGAAGTGAAACTGTTATAAGTGAGACTTTCAAGTCGCTTGAGAGTGGTACTAGTAAAATTGGTCTGCAAATTAACTACGATAAAACTAAACATATAAATGTTTCAAGAGAGGTTGAGAAAAAGATTTGAAGGAGTTGACTCTTTTGAATATTTGAGATCAATGCTTGACTCAAACAACAGTGTACTTACACATATAAAAGTTCAAATAACTAGGTAATTGAACTTTCTACTCAATTAAACCTCTCCTTCGATCACCGTATGTATCAACCAGCACTAAGCTCAAGTTATACAAGACTTTGATTAGGCCGGTTGTGATGTATGGGTCACAAACGTGAACCTTTACAAAAAATGACGAATAGCATTTATCTGCGTGAGATCCTACGCTACATTTTTGGTCCACTTAAGACAGACGATGGACAGTACAGAACCCGATATAACTTTGAGACCAGAGACCTTCATGAGAAGCAACAGGATTGCTTTGTTTGGGCATGTTCTACGAGCCGATTCACAGTCTAGAATGATTAAAAAATGTACGTAAGTACTCCAGAGAGCGGGCAATTCCAATGGGAGATGAGCGTAATATACGACCTTTAAAAAATCGGCTGTCATGGTGATTATGTCAACATTGCGAATGCCCGTGGTGAATATTCAAAGCTAAGCAGCGGTCATACATGGAACATGAACGCCACAAAAAAAACCTTATTTAATTTTTTCCCACAAGGTTCTATAAATAACTTTGATTTACTGTTATAAAATAAATGTACAGTGCTATCAAAAACATTATGACAAATCACCTATTTAAACTGCATCATTAGTCATTTGGCTTTAATTCAAAATTAATTAATCAAAATTAGTTTAATTAAACAAAACATTTTTATATACATATCTGCATATGACGACAAAATAAAATAACGTCATCAAGCTCTGTAATCTAAGAATATGTGTGTGAGTAAACTCACATTATACAAGTGGTTACGGTGATCCTGTCAACCGTTTGTAAAAATTTGTAGAAATTTTCTGTAATTTTGCAAATTTTGTCTGTTTTGATTTAATCTTTCAAAACTCAAAAGTATGAACATAAAATAAATATTTAAATGAAAACCTTTGTTTGGATTATATTGGTTGGAATCTAAATTAATATGAAAATAAACAGATTTAGTTTCCTTTCTGCGGTTAGTTGTGTTAATATTATAGTTACCTGTGAGGTGAGTTATTTTGAAATCAACTTTATACAAAATAAAGAAAAACACTAAAATAGATATAATGAAGTATGAACTAATTCAATTATTTTCAATGATCAAACAGATCATAAAACCACCACAACCCACACAACATTAACCAACAGTTTAATTTAAAATATTTGTTAAAATGTAAACTAAAAACTAAAATTAATTTACAACAAAATTTAAAAAAAAAAATCAAAAGAATAGGAGAGATGAAGATGATGTCGATCGTGAGTCAGGTCAAAGAAAATTTATTTCTTAAAATTATTTCACAGACACATAAAATGCATTCACTATAATTCTTCTGTATTAATAAAAAAAATTCTATTATTAGGTTTAAAAGAAAATAAAAAAATCTCGCGGGAACACATAAAATTTAAATTTAATCTAATAACCGATCTATGTTTTTTTTTGATGTTTTACAATTTACTTGGTGGGTACATCGGTTCGGTGACAACCTAAGACAGATCGTTCTATGATTATATCCGATTTAGTTTTTCTGTCTTCATATTTTTATCTTCATAAATTTATGTTTTTGTTTTGTTTTGAAGATTCCTACTTAATTTCCTTTTGTGGTTATAAAAATAGAAAAATTAAAATCAAGAAATGAGAATTAAGCAAAAATATTTCATTTTAAGAAAATAACAATTTTTGTTTGAGAAAAGTATAAAATTGGAATTTTTGGAATTTTGTTAATTTATTTTCGTATTTTCTGAATATTGTTTTTGAAATTTTTGATTTTATTTTATAGTAATGGACCAATTAGAAACGGGAACATATTTCCATATTTTGTTTTGTATAATATTACATTTTTGTAAACAAACAAAAACAGAACCTTTAAGAAATTTGCTCTTTACAATTAGTTTCCATTCATCTCAATTTATCACTGTTTGACTATAATTTTGATATTCTATCTATAGCACGGAAATGGAGAGCTGCAATCCGGCTAACGAAATCGTTGTAAACATAGTAAAAAACACCTGCTGTTGGCCAAAAATAATTTTTTCTATGTATTTTTATATGAATTCGGGTGAATGATTATGTTTAAATAACTATTGGAATCTTGTGAATTTTTGCAATTCAAAATTTTCCATTTTCTCTTAGAAAGGCTTCTTCGATGCCTCGAATAATCAGCCACAGAGGCGATGATGAAACAGGTTTTAATTATCAACATCACATATTTATACTTAAGTTGAAGCCTTTATCTGTAATTACGCAATTCTAAATTGCATATTGTTTGAGAGTTTTTGGATTAAATTTCTAGACCAGTGGTCCCAACTCGATGAAGATAAGGGTCTGAAAAAATTATTTTTGTCACTTTTTTTCGCTCTTTTTGCATGCCAAATGAATGCCAACACTGTCAATGTTTTGTGACTTCATATTGGCATGTGTTTAGATATAAAATGCTGATTTAACTATTTTCCATAAAAACATTATGGATGAATGAAATGCCACAGAGATAAGGTCGATTTTACTTGAACTAGCAAACCTCATCCGTCACATCAAAGCAACCAAAGTGGGCAAAAAATTCTGTCACTCAAACCAATTTCTTTTATCATCAGGGTTTTTATATGTTGTTGTTCCACATATTGTAATTGGTACTACACGATTTAAAACAAAAAATACTTTAGTCACAGATTTTCACTGGAAAGTTAGTCGTCTATTTGTCAAATGAATCGGTTGTGAATTTCTTTTCGTCTTTTTTTTATATTGAAATATTTGTTTATTTACAATTTTTAAAAGAAGAAAGTGAGAGAATAATTTTAAGCCTTCAGAATTCAGTGACAAAATAATAGTTTACGGATGACGACAACCAGTAAGGTCCCATTGCAATAATTTGCCAAATAATGTCGTCAATTGAATCATCGGACCTATACTATTTTGGGGATCTCCCGCTGACAAGATTTTGCCATGATTGGAAGAAGCTGAATTGAATATAGAATTTGGAGAACTAAATCAAGATCATCAACAATATAGAACTTTTGGAGATATCATCAAAATTTGCCAAATAAATTTTGAGGGCCTGACTATAAATAAGTTCTATGCATACCATGAAGTGCGACGTATTTTACAAAAAACTCACACATCGGACTATAACCATTTCTGTCAGGTCAGAAATATTGCTGAATTTACATGTATAGATAACATTCTTCATCCTCATCACGGAATTGCTGCTTTCGTGAAAAATAATTTGGTTCAGAAATGCAGTATTTTATCAAAATCCAGCGTTAATCACATTAAGGTCATAAAAATGGATACCATATATATTACCAATATCTACATGGCCTCCATCTACAAGCCTCCATTGGTGATCGGGTTATAATTACCTATATTTTACCCTCATCCAGCAGTTTATCTCTGAGATTTCAACAGTCATCACTCTCTTTGGGGTTATGACTTAAATGATGAAATGGGAGAAAAACTAATTGACTAGGCTTTACATAGCAGACTACATTTGATGTTTAATGCCAACGACCTAGAAACATTTCATTTTGGGCGTTGGCACATAGATACTAATCCAGAGCTTTGTTTTGTATCGGTAAATTAGTCTGGAAATCCTCATTCTTCAGCAAGATTAGTCGTTTCCAAATAGTCAACATCGTCCAGTTTTCCTAAAAATAGGTATTCAAATTTCGTTTGTAAATTCGCTACCTATGTGCAGATAAAATTTTAGGATAGCAAATTGGACTACATATGCTATTTTTGTTGACAAAAATATACGATGGATCTCTCCATCTGTGGATAACTGTCATACATTCGTTGGTATAATTTTAGCGGCAGCAAAAAGAAACATCCCACGTGGATTCAGAAAAACGTTTATCCCGAATAGCAATCCTGAGTGTGAAGACCTTTTTTTTTTTTTATAATAAAATGTGTTGTGTAGTAGGGATTACAATATCTGTCACAATAACACATAAAAATCTTTTAAGACCAAGGTCCCACAACAACATACGTTCAAAGGTGTTGATGGACGTAAATCTTCCTTTTTTTTTTTTTTTTATATTTATTGTTAAAGAATGGATAACTAAACAAAAATCCTATCACTGACAAAATATGACATAGGCCAATATTTTATGATAGAATAGAGAAAATAAAAGTAAATTAAAAAGTAAATAGCAAATTTTTACAAAAATTTGCTGGAACAAAACAAAAATATAGTTGCCAATAATCCAGCCGGTTGCATATTCCTTGATCCTGTGACGAACTGTCTTTCTTGAAGATTAAAGCCCACAAATAGTTATATGAAGGCTCGTTTCCTCAAGGAAGCAATAACGTCTCATCACCAAGGACTATTGCACAGCTAAGATTGAGGGTGCTACCGTTGACTGAATACAGTTCATCCGCCACCATCCCTAAGATGTCACCTTGGCTAGTGATATATCACTGCTATTGCCAGTGGTATGTGATATCTCACGTTAACTCGTATATCAATAGCAGGGACTGGAGTACGCGGGGTTGTCACACCCGTAGATCAGAAATAAAAAAAATTTTCAAAACAATAAAAACTGATCCCTCCATGCGGCAGAATGGGGAAATGTATATTTACTTATATTTGGAAATGAAATATTTGGAAATATTTGGAATGTATATTTACTTTTTGGATCTAGAGAATCAGGTTTACAACTATTGTTGGCTCTATATAAATCCAGAAAGAATCGTTGGATAGAATTAGTGGAAAGTATGGATTTCTCTTACTCCAGTCGTAAAGCTTGGGATCTACCAAGAAAGCTTGGCGAAGCCAAATGTCAGTCTCATTCAACATCTCCAGTAAATCCTAACGCTATTACTTCCCTATTATTAATAAATTCAAAAGTGCCAGTTGCTAAAGAAATTTCCAGAAAAATCAAATCACGTCTAAAACAGATGCGTAAAAAACTAAACAACTCTCCATTTGGAGACTCCATTATGGTTGAAGAAGTTAACATTGCAATAACAAGTTTGAATGTGGGCAAGGCTTCTAAATGTTTGTGTGGTAATACTCGTTTGTTCGTTTGGTAAGATGTTGCGGGTAAGACTCCTGGACTTGTTTTCAGCATTTTTAAGATAAATTGTTATACTATTGGGCAAATCCCTAATTATGGAAAAGATCTGAAATTCGAGCAGTACTTAACCCGGTAAACCCCGGTAGTTAAAGGCCAATTTCACTTTTCTGTGTGGGTTATAAACTCTTGGAAAAAATCATCTACCACAGAATAGTAGAATTGATTGATTACACCATTCCTGTTGAACAAGTTGGATTCAGACCTGGAAGAAACTGTTGTGACCAGGTCTTATCTTTGACTACTTTTATTGAAGCTGGCTTTCAAGACAAAATGAAAACTGCTGTAGTTTTTATCGATTTGAGTGCTGCTTATGTATGACACAGTTTGAACTGAAAACTGGTCTGCTGTATAAACTTTCAAAAATTATAAAATGCAAAAATTCTAAAAATTTAATTGATGAAATGCTTTCCAATCGTTCGTATTTAGTGATGTGTGGAAATAAAAGTAGCCACCGGAGACGACTCAATAATGGACTTCCTCAAGGTTCTATACTTGCTCCACTATTTTTTAATGTATATGCTTCGGATCTTCAAAAACCACATCTCGAAAATTTATTTATGCAGATGGTCTCGTGATTGCTTGTTTATACTCTTACGATCCACACGCTGAATCAAAAGTAATTCGTATTCTTACTAACGATTGAAAATTTTGGACCAATATTACATCATATGGAGATTACGTCCAAATCCAGACAAATGTGAAACTTCTTTTCACCTTTCTAATCATAATTCCAATACTACGTTAAATATTTATTTTCGTAATAGTCTAAATACAACCATATGCTGAAATATCTGGGTGTACAATTTGATAGATCGCTTACATTTAGACAACACTGTGAAACTCTTAGTGGAAAATTAAAAACAAGAAATAACATGCTTCAGAAATTATCTGAATTGGATTGGGGAGTATCAACAACTGTACTTAGAATATCAGATTTAGCTCTGGTATATTCCACTGCTGATTGATACGCAGTTGAATTCTACCTTGAGAATAATAACCGGGACAATAAAATCTACTAATCTATCTTGGCTATCTATACTAGCCAATATTGCCCGTCACAATTTGAGAAGAGATGAGGCTTTGAACCTGCGAGGTACGTAAAATTTCAGATCTTCATACTCTTCCAATTCACTCTGATTTACAAAATAGATATTCCTCAACCAATAGACTTTTATCACGAATTCCACTTTGGTCAAAAATTGAAAGGCTGGGAGATTTTAATAATTTTTCAATTAATGAGAGGTGGCTGGAATGGTTTGATTGCGCAGATTTCCCAAATAAATACCTCATACCTGTAGGCTGTACCTTATTTAAAGGTATTAGGATTTAACGAAAAAAGACGTCGCTGGACAACTTTAAACAGAAAAAAATCAAATTCTGGTAGAACTTTAAGTACATTACATATATGGAATCCAGAAATCTCTCCTGCTTGTGACTGTGGAGCTCCTCAACAAAGCATTAAATGCTCATATTGTAAGTGATTGCCTTTTTCGTCATTTTGGAGGCGAACTATTAGATCTTAATAACTTATCGTATGGTGCCATTAATTGGTTAGATGTGATTATTTAGATTTAAGTTTGTATTTTGTATTCTAATATGTTGTTAATTCATAGGAATAAATAAATAAATACTGGAAAATTGTATCCGATATTTGGTGTCGATGATCTTTTCAAAGAATTGCTTTCTTAGTTATATTTTTAATCTGGAAGTCCAATGAGATTAGTGCGATAAGCATCTCCAATGACACCGTAGGACATGTCCTCCTCTCTTCATTATTCAGATACATACGAGTTTCTATTTCATTTTTTACTCCTTTTCCTGAACGCTCTTCCCCGATATGCACCTTAAGATTTTTGCATGTCACAGTAGCTCTAGTGAGCTTACTCACAACCGTCGTCATGTAGCTACTCCACTGGATCTTACTTACTAATATAACTGACAAATATTTTATCGCCTAAATTGGTAAACCGTTCATGATAATTGAATTTAGAAAAGACTTACACTTCTTGGTAAACGGATCATCGTGATTTTTTATTAAATTGAGTTTCTGTTGACAAATATACTTGTGACGATAACGCCCAGTTCCAAAATAGAAAATATTTACTTACGCACTGCATTGCGTTATGCATATTTTATATTCCATCATTGTAATTCAACATAACAAAATAAAAGTTCTACTCCTGGTGGAAAAAGAAAAAGTTTCCAAAAAATAGATTTAATGAAATGTAATTTGCTTTATATTATAGTTTTAACCACGCCCTTTTTGATTAAAACAAACGTAAATTCTTCTTAATTAGAAATTCGATTAAATTAGAAATTCGATTAACACGCCACATTATAATCCTATAAATTTGTAATGTCACTCTCTCCATTAATTTATTATTGCATCACCTCGCCATGTTTTATAAATTGCAAGAAAAAACTTTTTGTTTAGTAAAATTTCAATGCAATTAAATTATATTTGCTTGTTATTTGTGAGAAAATCAATTATGTAGAAATTCGGTTGGACACCGAAGTTTTACCATAAGGGTTCCGTTCCTACTTTTATAAAGTATGGCACCCTAAAACTTGACATGATTACAATAGTTACTTGAGTGGAATCACTCACAAATCTCCCAGAATTAAATTCTACTTATATTTTCTTTGTGATGAAAGACCGAGAGACATTTTCTTTTTTTTTGTTTTTGGTTATTTATAATTGTTAGGACGTAAAAGGTCGAGAAATATCAAAAAACATGAGGTAACCAAGCCAAAAATCAAAGTAACACTCAAAAAATATTTTTATATACTTTTATAATTCGATTTACACTTTGTTTTCTTAAGATATGGTTGAGAATTGATCTGTTTAAAATATAACTATTTAACTACAGTTCAACTCGTTACGTTATCGAAACGACGACAAATATCACTAAAACAATATACTAAGAAGACGAAATGTACATAGAGTTATAAATTTTTATAAAATAGCGCCAAGTGCAATCAAAAAGCAGAAAGTGATATAATAAATTTGGTTAAAATTAATGCGGCCATGTAAGCCTTTAATATGTTTCACGCTAGTATATTATTCGAAGTCTATACTGAAGGAGAAGCGTACTTTCGACCACCAATAATTATTTTACTAGAATCAGAAACTGATGATTGTTGGTAATCAGTGTAGAATTTGGTAAGTTTGTTTACCAGGATCATCCACCAGATGAAACATTATTCTACGGTGGGACAATTAGGAATTTAACTTACTTATTATATCAATATTATAGAAAGCAACAGTATCCCAACAAACATAAACTATGTAGTACGATAAAAAGTAAAAAAAAAGTTGTGACGCAGAACTGTTGTGAACCGTACTAAATGTTTATGTACCAAGTTTCATCCCATTCGACTATCAGGCACAGGTGTTATTGAGCTTTAAAAAACAGGTGCTTTATAAAAATACCTGTTGTGACAGTGAAAAAAACCACCTGCTCCCTGAACCGGGGGTCCAACCCTTTATCCAATGTACCCCAAAAGCTAATGAAATTATTTTCATATTAGTTGAAATCTTTGCCAACGTTTCATGAAAACCGATCTGAACCGAACAATACTTATAGATAAACACTTGCAAAAAAAACTTTTTAATCGAAGGTGACAAACCGGAAGGTGGTATGCAGAAATATTGGAAACAGTACTAAAACCTTAAATGCTAACTTTCAAAAAGATCATAAGCCGGGATTAGAGGTTATTAAATATTTAAACTCAGAGGTGTTCGGGAGACCCCCTGCCAGCTTGTCCAATTTTAAAATGAATCCAGATCTTCCCTTTTTAAGTGAAGATCATATGCAGGAATCTTTCACCTGCAAACTTATTATTAAATTTCAATGTAGCCGAGTACTCGGGATAGTCAACATTGGATACCCTAGTATTAACGGTCGTGAAAAAACCATAATAGTTGTTGCACTCAAACTATTCAATTAGTGGAAAAAACGGATTATATGTGCAAGGTTTGACATCAAAAATTCATTGCGGCAAAGGTCACTGGACCTTCACCAGAATCTCAATAAAATCTGCTTTATTCTTAAATTTATTCTCAACCCTGAAACTTTTCATCACTTCAATATTCAGCGCAGTATTCCAATAAAAACTTGATTACGGGATGGAAAACTGACATTTATGTCACATAAAAAGTAAAAAAAATGCCTAACAAGAGCCAAATTGCATGCCTATGTTGGTACTTAGTACTGAAGAGAAATGTGAAATCAAATTTTTGGGAGTGGTTTTACGTTACAATAAAAATAAAAAATACAATTGAAACACCTAAATAAAAATAAGCATTTCGTCTGTTTGTCCTAGAGGCTTGCCGTAGCACTTAGCATTTGCGAGTCTCATAACCTCTTCTAATTCTTAACTCAACTACAGTACTTGGCAAATTGCTATGCGCTTTTTTCTGAGCTCAACTACCATAATATGTATAGAAGTATTTTCATGTGAACGCCAGCTAAATAATATGCATTTCTTAACGAGTAAAAACAATGTTGATTTCATAGAATCCCACACACTGACAAAGCGAGCAAAACCATCATTTTCTTTATTTTAAGCAGAGCGATATCTCAAACATTTACACCAAATTAAATTTTTATGCCGCTCCACTTTTTGAATTGTTGATTGTTACCAGTGGTTTGCATTTTTGTTAAATCGAACTAAAATGCAGTAAAATTCATCTCAATCAGTACACTGCTGCGTTGGTATTACTTTCTATCTATTGATGGACTGATCAGCTCCAAACCTTTTTGGTCCTTTCTTTTAGAAACTTTGTTAGGGTGCAACCCGTTCCCACAATTTGTGACGAAGAAATTTTTAAATCAAATTTTTTTTCGATTTTATTTCCCAATGTTTAGATTTCTAGTTTTGTTTATAAGTCTAACCACATTGCTACTGTATTCATACACTTCAGAACATGTTCACTACCAACTTTCTGCGAAATCTTTTACTATGGTGTGCTTCAAAACTATCAGTTCAACTCAACTAGTTGTTACTAGTACATTCTCTCCACCTTAATTTGTAAGTGTTACCCACTAACACCAGCGTGGCAGTGAAATTTAAAATTTAAATTCATGAAACATTAATTCTGTCAATAAACTTAATTTTCACAAAAATAAATATTTTCGTCTAGCTCATCATGTTTTATCGCAACAAAATGAAATACTATCGTGCCAAATGATACAAAAGTTAAACTCAAGTTATAATCAGTAAACATATCAACTTTATAATATATTTCTTTCATTTATTTTGAAAATAAATCGACTCTTTTACAGTTTTTTATATCATTTTTTCGCGAATGAAAATAATGATACCCATTCATAAAAAGTTAAAAAAATACAAAAATGTTACCGACATACAAAACTGTCAACATTGGGGAAATTTAGTTCAAACTGTGCGTATTTTTGTTTTAATATAGATACAATTAATTGCATATGGTGGAGTTATAAATTTTATTTGTTTTTGTTTTTTATTTTCTACGTTCTGCGATTCATCTAATATTGAACTAACACTGTACCAAATTCCTACTACACCTATGTAGATATTTTTAAATATCCGTATTTATATATATGGCAACACGAACACAGTCAATCTTTTAAACATTTAATTGTTAGCAGCTGTTCAATATTTACATGTTTATTGTTTTTTAATATTTAAAAATCGAAAACCACTCAGCTTGCCCACGTTTGTTTACATAAAATACAATTTATTAATTAATTTATGATGTGAAATGCAGCCGACATTAAATTAAAGATCACTATGAAACCGCAATAATATTATCTTACAAGTAGCAATGAACGAATATGATGAAACATATTAAAGTTAAAATCGAAATGATAATAGACGTTACTAAACAATAAATCGTAAAAAAGTATCAATTACTTACTATATACGTCAAAGAGCAGGTGTGTCAAACTCGATTGCGATATTAAAGATTCTTTGATTGTTCGTAATCGAAATGTGGTTATCTAAACTTATGCGCGATAGCGAATATGGAAAATAAAACCCCGAAATTTATAAAACGTCTGTACAAGAAAATACTTACCTGCTTACCATGGAATTAGAACGATTAGAAACTTCGTTTAAAAAATCACGTTTAAGGGTACAGTGATACTTCATTATATTGTTACGATTCTAGATAAACGCAATGAAATACAAAACAAAATTGTATTCAACCTCAATTTTCGATATACAGCATTTTAAAAATAAAATCTACGTCACATTGTTTCTAAGAAAAGGGTTAAAACATGAAATAAAATATAGCGAAAATAATAACGTAGAGTTCTGGAGCTTCTTTCTAAAGAATGAATTTTTCTAGGATATACGAGAAATTAAGCAAAAATATAAACAACGAATGCTTTTTGTAGATTGAAAATTAGTTTTTTATTCGACTACGATGATGTAAAGTTATAAATTAAATAAGACTGTGATAGTTCCACTATGTTAAATCTAGTTTAATTTTGAATATAATTCTAAGTAATATATTAAAGAGAAATGTTGAGTACAATTGCTTGAAATTTACTGGAGACGTTTATCGAGTTGAGAGTAAGGCCAATTCGGAGTGAGGTTGAAAAACGTGACAATATTTATTATGAATTGGTGGGCCACAGTTGTTGAATCGGGTGCGGATATAAAAAACTATTGAGTTTTGATCGTATTGGCTACAGAATTTTTGGAGTATCACTCATATCAGTAATACTCTACAAAGATGTAACGAGTCAAACTCGTTATTAAGATCTAAATGACAAATTAATTTAATGAATTTATATTGAAGTGTTTTAGACATTCCAAACTAGTTGGGTATGATTTTCCTTAAACGTGAAGTTATTTGTTGTTCTAAAGTTTCATACTGGGCACACAAGTAGTATAGGTGAAGTAAAAAATACTTGTGTTTTTAGAAAAACTTTAAAATGTTATAAGTTTGAGAACAGAAGAGTTCAAAAGTTTCCTGGAAATTCAAACTTAGGGTGACTTTGAAATCAAATTACAAAAGAGTGACCACTCGAAATCAACGGTTTTGTATGTGTTTGACAGGTAGTTGACTGGCTTATTGGCCTATCTCAAAAATACATAGTAAAACTTTTGCTTACATTTTAACTAATAGTCATACTATGAAATAAAATATTTAAAGATGACGCTGATGAGTAAAGGGTTTGTTTTTGTTCTAAAGATATTGGTATTTAAAATTTTGCACCTCATATAAAACCGTTGATATCGGTTGAGCCATTCCCTTACAATTTGGTTTCAATGTTACCATGAATACGAATGTCATCTCTACTATACATAATTTTTCTTATTTATTTTATTTTTAAATTGTACTTAAAGTTGAAATTTAAACAAATAAATTACAATACTGTTTTTGCGTTTCATGAAAATTTTAGTTGCTCAATATAGACAAAATTTTTAATAAAGAAACCCCACTTCCCCATTCAAAGCAATAGTGTCCCTATACCAATGTTACAATCTGGTCACCATATACATCTCCTTGATAAAAGTGGAGATAATTGAGGGCAAATAGATGCGCATTACTAGACGAAGGTCTTGACCGTTACAGATCTTCTATCCCACCATCGTCGATTCAGTTGAGTCACTTTTTTCCATGATACAAAAAGATTTTGCTAGAAATAAAAAATAGCCTAATACAAATTAAGGATAATTTAATATAATTTTTCTTTTTCTTCTTTGCAGGTAAGCGTTATGGAACTGTTTTAATAACATCTGGTGCTACGTAAGTGGTTTAAATAATAAATGTTGTTACATAGACCTGATAAAGGCTGGAAAATCGTTTTTTTAAATGTTTCTCTCTTGTTCAGGTGCATTTTGTGTCAATAACCAAACAGATTTTCTATCTCTTTTGTTTGCAAAACTAACTCGTTTAGTTACTAACTCTAGTTAAAACTCTAGTTACTTTAGTTAAAACTAACTCGCTAACTAACTTTTTCTAAGGACGTTCGCTGTGGGAAACATTTAGGTACCACAAGAGTCAAATTAGTATATTGGGACGGATTTGTCTACCACTTTAAAAGTTTGAGTTTATTTAAACAACAGAGTTTGGTAAGCTTTTGTTTTGCAAAAATTTTGAAAATATTAATTTCTTACATGATCTCCTTCCTTTTAAATAGCGCAAAACAAAAATTACTCCAACAAGTATTGAAGACTCGTTAAAATTGTTGACGTTTAAAAGCATCAAAATTATCACATAATACACTGGATTCGTCTTAAACATAGAATGAAAATCAAATCAAATCGAAGAATTATCAAATTCGAAAGCATATATCTCAAGTCAATAAAAACCATTTATAAATAAATGAACCTAAAATAAAACCAGAATTGCAGTTAAATGAAATTGTTGAAAAACTTTTTGCAAATAATATAAATGAAATAGTAAAAAACATTATAGTACCATTCTAGAAATGAATTAAAATTATACAATATAGGGCAGATTACATAGTGAAAAACTGTTTTATGCAGAACGCGATAATGGTTAATGCGATAAATACATATACAATGTGATATAGTGTATCAAATAAAAGTACTAATTACAAGTGAATTTTGATCGTTACTTGTGGAATTTAAATAAAAGTTAAAAGTCTTACATATAAGTTCATGCTTTAACATATAGTCTACCCTAACCACCAAGATCTGTATAGAAATTCAATCCACGTTCTTCTCAAGTCTTAATTAAAGACTTAATTCTATCGATTATTATTATTATTTATATAGGTGATCAGCCTATAGAGCTTTTTCAATTTCTTCCCTTTACAATACCATACGTGAAAAAACACAGAATACTTAAATTTTTTCCATTCCATTTCTACCTATCACCGTCTATAACTTTCAAACATTCGCAATCAATCATTTTCACAAAAATTATAAAATAATTAGTTTTATCTCACCAGACAAATCTTTCTCTGCAATCTTTTAACAAATAAAAAAAAAATAGAAGAAACAAATTGGAAAAATATGAATAATTTTCCTTTTATAGAAATTTAATCACTCAGTTTTTTTTATTATTACATTTGAATACAAATTAGAAAACTTGAAAGAAAAATGTAGTTTTTTTTATTTATTATTATTTAAGTAATGTAAAATTAATTACAACAAAGGTCGTTTTGTCTTATTTAAACGTCTTTTAGTTTTGCGATCGTGATCATGACAGTCAATCATAAATTATTGCTTGTTTAATTTATTAGTTATGTTAATGACAGTTATGATGAAAGTTGTACAATTCTGTTTAGATTGTAGAACGAGTGAAACATTAACAAATATAATTATAATATGAATACAGTAATGAGCTGAATTTGTATAAAAAACTTATTCTCATAATCAGCACTTTTTTAATAAAAATAAACGTTTTAAAATATATTTAGGCATGCACACAAATTTTTAGAATAACCATAATAATTATTGTATAAATTTTTTCGACAATTAAAATTGTATTTTGTTACTCGTTAATTAAGAGAACAATACAAGTTCTACATCCAAAAAAGAAGATGTCACGTTGACAATAATGACAATGCACAACGATTATCATGAAACCCAAAACCGATAAATTGAAGAGTGATAGCCATTCGTGCGAATTAAACCACTCCCAAGGGTTTGTGTGTTAAACTTTTATGCTCGTTAGATATTAGTATCATTATCACAAATTTGAATTAGCTCTGGATCGAATTTAAACAACAAACGGTTCAATATATGTTTCAAAACATAATTTAATAATTATAAATTATTATAATTTTATTGCAGTTCACCGCAAAGCTGTGGTTAATTAGCAGTTCGTTTCATTCGTTTTATTACTATTAAATAACTGTTAACTACCGGCATAATTTTTTTTGTAGAATTTAATTCTTTAATAAAAATATTTTCCAATTTTTTGTAATACTTTTTAATCTATTAATTAATTTTAATTGGACAACACTTTGATGTATTATGTACGTATGATTCGTTAGATTTTGATTCATTGACTAGTTATGGCAGGTTTGATCATTGAAAACTACTGATGTCTTTTCACAATTGAAAGTGAAAAGTCAAGGACTTTCGGATATGCGGTTTAATAAAATCAAAGAGTTGGCATTTGGCATTCGAAGAGAGTGGACGATAATAAAGTAAACGATATAAATGTTAAATTCAATTTAACTAGAATTACAGTTATCGTTTTAAATAAAAAATTTTTATAATGAAACCGAGCATTCTTATATTCTAATATTTTAATATTCGAACATTCGAATATTCTAATATTCTAATATTCCAATATTCTAATTTTCTAATATTCTGATATTCTGATATTCTGATATTCTAATATTCTAATATTCTAATATTCTAATATTCTAATATTCTAATATTCTAATATTCTAATATTCTAATATTTTAATATTCTAATATTCTAATATTCTAATATTCTAATATTCTAATATTCTAATATTCTAATATTCTAATATTCTAATATTCTAATATTCTAATATTCTAATATTCTAATATTCTAATATTCTAATATTCAAATATTCTACTATTCTAATATTCTAATATTCTAAAATTCTAATATTCTAATATTCTAATATTCTAATATTCTAATATTTAAATATTTTAATATTCTAATATTCTAATATTCTGATATTCTAATATTCTAATATTCAAATATTCTAATATTCTAATATTCTAATATTCTAATATTTTAATATTCTAATATTCTAATATTCTAATATTCTAATATTCTAATATTCTAATATTCTAATATTCTGATATTCTAATATTCTAATATTCTAATATTCTAATATTCTAATATTCTGATATTCTAATATCTTAATATTCTAAAATTCTAATATTCTAATATTTTAATATTCTAATATTCTAATATTCTAATATTCGAATATTATGATATTCTAATGATATTATAATAGTAAAATAATATAATAATATAATATTATTATATATATTTCAATATTATAATATTTTAATATTTTATTTGTGTAATATTATAATATAATTTTATTATTATTATATTCTAATAATATTAGAATAAAATATATTATAATATTATAATATTATGAAATTATAAAATTAAGTATAATATTATATTATTATAATATTATAATTTTACAATATTATTATATTAAATTATGATATTATAATATTATTATATTATAATATTACAATATTATAATATTATAATACTATAATATTATAATATTATAATATTATAATATTATAATATTATAATATTATAATATTATAATATTATAATATTATAATATTATAATATTATAATATTATAATATTATAATATTATAATATTATAATATTGTAATACTATAATATTATAATATTATAATATTATAATATTATAATATTATAATATTATAATATTATAATATTATAATATTATAATATTATAATATTATAATATTATAGTATTATAATATTATAATATTATAATATTATAATATTATAATATTATAATACTATAATATTATAATATTATAATATTATAATAAAAATAATATTATAATATTTCTTATCGTCAATGGTTTGATTGGTAGTAAGAGTTTTACCACAAATAAAACACCAAGCCTTAGATCAAAAAAAATGTTTTTTTTTATTCCATATACGTTTGCTAACATGTTAGCTTGACTTTATACTTGTGTCACAGATTATTATAAGTTTTGCTGTTCAGTGTATACACCTTTGGTACATACACTGAATCTGATCTACGCGATGAAATTTCTTATCGTCAATGGTATGTACCAAAGGTGTATACACTGAACAGCAAAACTTATAATAATCTGTGACACAAGTATAAAGTCAAGCTAACATGTTAGCAAATGTATATGGAATAAAAAAAAAACATTTTTTTTGATCTAAGGCTTGGTGTTTTATTTGTGGTAAAACTCTTACTACCAATCAAACCATTGACGATAAGAAATTTCATCGCGTAGATCAGATTCAGTGTATGTACCAAAGGTGTATACACTGAACAGCAAAACTTAAAATATTATAATATTATAATATTTTAATATTATAATATTATAATATTATAATATTATAATATTATAATATTAAAATTTTATAATATTATAATATTATATTATTATAATATTGTAATGTTATAATGTTATGGTATATAGTATTATAATGTTGTAATATTCTAATAATTTTCTAATATTCTACTATTCTGATATTCTTATTTTTTATATATCATCTTAAATGGTTTTGTTTGGAATTTGCGCACGTTGGCAATTCACTTTCGAATGAAAATCTATTGATTTTTTGTCTATCTTCTTTTATGTATAAAACCAGTAACCAAGCTAGATTAAAACCAAAATAAAATAACGATTACAAGAAACAAAACAACACATCGAATTCAAACAGAGTGAATAAAAGTAGAATTAATCCAACTTAAGAAAAACATAGACATCTTCTTGTAATAAAATGCGAAACATAACGATATATGACATGTTAGTCTACAAAAAACACTTTAATCTGAAGAAAATTTATGGTTTATCATGTTTGTCTTCTAAACGCATTTGATTGAATTATTTACTGTTGTGAAGTTGGATTACGTATTTTTGAACATCTTATGAAATTTAGTTTACTGTTCCAGATAGTAATAATTGGATTAAGTATCTGATTTATTGCATCTTTTTTTTGCCTCACTTAAATATTGATTTAAATTTATGTTAACGTTTAATTAAATTTAGAGTCATGTTGATTAATTTATTGAATAGGGTGTAAATCGATAACATAAATTCTTTCTTCTTTGAATCTTCGTCTATGAAGATAATCTTGAAAAGTTTTGATAATAATTAAAATATTATTTATGTTGGTTTTCTGTGTGGTAAATAGCTTAAAGTTATAATTTTATGTTATGATTTATAACAGTTCGATGAATTGAGAAAAGAATGTATATGCATAGAGGTTGAACCGATTGCTCTGTTTGTATTGATTTATTTGAAAATCGTTGAGTTTTATAGAATTGGCAGTTGTGAACGTTTTTTTGTAGATTGACTAGAGAATTATACGGAGGTCAAGAAAATCTATTAAATCCAGAATGAATTACCATGCTAATCCATAAACAAATACAAAATTATTTTTATTTTGTGTTGTGGGTGCGACACGATCTAAATAAAATTTTCTTCATCTTAATATAGAATAAATTTTCTTGAGATTAAGATGAGAGTAATCATCAAATAACTTAGTTCATAAACATATTGATTCTTTTTGTTTTACATCTCACATGAATTTTATCTTTGATCTTAGTGAATTAATTTTTAAATATAAAACACAAAATTGTTCTTGTTGTTGTTGGAAGACGTAGTTGAAATAGTAGATTTATTGTTTGATTTCAAAATTTACAATAAAACTTTAATGATTGGCTATTTGTTGGAATGGAGATGATTGATAAATTGATTGAATTGTTTGAACTCCTACATATATTTTATGAAGTCGTGAAATTAAATTAGCAAAATTATTACTCAACCGTTGTAATAGATCTTTTACGAGTTTTTACATTGATAGATTGGGATGATAGTAGAAAAAATATTTTAGGTTGAATGAATTGTTTATATTTTGTTTATAACATAAGCTAAGTTCCTTTCAATTCAACGTAAGGGTAGAGCCAACTTTTTTTTCTGATATCCGAGAAACAGTCAATTTTCATAAACTTTAGATATTTAAGAAATACTACTTAGCGTTTCCAAATATTTTTATTTCGATTAAAAAGTAAATTTTTATTCTATTTTTTCATGGTTACGTCGTTTAAAATACTTTGTAAAATTATATGAAAAACCATAGCAACTATTATTTGTTATTCTTTTTCACTAGTGAATTGACTTTTCGCATAGAATAGTAGATTCTTGTATGAGCTTAGAATGAAGGCAATTCTTCACGAGGATGAAGTTTCCCGAAACGAGCATAGCGAGTGGAGGGAATCATCCGAGTGAAGAATTGCCATCATCCTAAGCGAATACAAGATGCTATTTTATCTACGACTGTAAAATATTTCGTTTAATTTCCAGTTTTCATGCAAAAATTTGTATCGCCATATTGAAATAAATACATCAAAGATAGCGAAAAACAAAACAAGTTTGTTGTTTAATTTGTTAGGGGAATATTTAATAAACTATATACTGTTAAATAATTTTAATCAAATTCACTAGTTGTGGAATGAATACAATTACAATGGAAGACATACGCATGGAAAGCATATATTTTTTAGTAGTCGTGGATAAAAAGTATTTTTAACATAATATTTATATATTATACAAATAAATAATATTAATTAATTATTTTTCATTTTTCTTTCTACTCTCTAAACTTGAATTAGTGGAATTTTCACTGATTAAATTAGTGAAAATTTTTTGACTGTAAAAATAGTGATATTAGTGATATTTCACTGATTAATAGTGAGTAATAGTGATATTTCACTGATTAGAACAGTAAATATGCACTGATTCCAAGTGGTATACTTGAAACTGTGTTAAACAGTGTATATGTACTGTGAATCAGTGAAAATCCACTATTTCATTTTTAGAGAGTAGGTAAGGATTTTTTGAACAAATTACAAGAATTCAAGACAATTTTATTTTCAAAATAGTTTAAATAAAAACTTATGAAAATATTTATAAAAAGAAAGAGAAAAACGGTAAAATATATAAATATATAATTTTTCTATTTTGCGTCTAAAATAAAGTCATTTCGATACCCAAAATGAAATGACCTTCATTACGATACGCAAAGTTTTGTGTTTCAAGGTTGGTCATACAAACGTCAGTGAAAATTAAAACGAATAATTATATAAATAAAATTAATAAGAATATCTAAATTAGTGTTAAATATTTTAATCAATTAAAATAATTAGTATAATAATAACAAAATTTCAAATTGACTATTTTTTAATAAAATACACATTTTTAAAATTTCAAGACCAAAAATGCAAAATAGACAAAATAGTATAAAAACTCGTTTCAAAAGCCTTTTTATTGCACTTAACCTTTAGAAAACTCCAGATTGTGTGCGATAAACTATACTACCGATACTATTTAAAACCTATTTGTTTAATGTAAAATGCATTTTGTAATAAGAATTACAATATGTGTCACAACAACCTATGTCCAACAACATGCGTTCTGAGGTTTTGATGGGTTTTTTTTATTGTTTTTGTAAAGAATGTATAACTCAACAATAAATCATATCACATAGTAAAATATAACATAGGCCAATATTTTGTGATAAGACAAGAAAATAAAAATAACATAAGATGTAAAAAGAAATTTTTTAAAAAATGTGTATATAGGAACAAAACTAAAATTGGTTTGGCCATAGTTCGGCTTGTGACATATTCCATAAAAAATGTGACACGCTGTCTTTCTCAATGGTTAAAGATCAGATAAAGTGTTATATGAAGGCTCGTTCTTCCTCGCAAACAATAACGTTATTCAAGGAATATTCTATAACTAACATCGAGAGTGTTATCCTTGACTGAATGGAGTTCATCCACTAGCACTTTCATGATATCGTCTTGGCTAGTGATATATCACCGCTGTTACCTGTTTTTGTGCTATTTTATTGTGACTCATAAGTTAATATGAGACACTGGAGTACGAGATTGCCAAACCCGTAGAACGAAAGTTTAAGTAATTTAGATATCAAGAAAAACTGATCCCACCATGCTTCAAAAACGTATCAGTATGCCTATCTTTCAGTCATTTAAATTTAATGGAGTTATATTACCGTCTGTGCAACCAGCTTTCAATATATATTCCGAAGGTGTTGGATTATGTCATCACGCCAGCGTTGCTTGAGTCTTCCTCTTCGAAAAACACCAGTTGTCTGTTGTTAGGACACTTTTTTATCATACTATATCTAATGTGCGGTGACAAGACCCTCGCCCTACGACCTCGTGCTATTATCAATATACTTGATTTTGAAATTTTTGGCAAAAAATTATTTCGAATTGTCACCGCCCTTGGGAAATTACTACTGAAGAAACCATAAAAATTTGAACTCGAAAAATTGTAAAATTAGATGTTTTGACCGGAGATCTACATTTTTAAAAGCTAATAGCTTACAACCAAAGCAACATCATTATTTATATTTTGACATGTTTTAGGGTAAGGTTTTAAGATTTTCATTTACGAAAAAAAAAATTTTAAAAATGCTTGATATACGACATCAGCGACACCTTAACAGAGTAAGCAAAAATTTTACTGTGTATTTTTATTGACACATAAAAAACCGTTGATATCAGGTAAACCGTTCTCTTGCAATTCGAATTCAAATTTACCCCATATTTGAATTTCTAAAAATCATTAGATCATTAATCAATTACCATATTTTATTCCAAGTATGAAGTCGATAAAAATGATCGTGTTCAGCGTCGGTCGCGTAGATCACGAATTTTATCAGTAATATTTGTATTATTCTTTGGCATATATCTTTTTTAAGTGAATTTTTCAGAGTTTACAATTTTGTTTTATTCGAGCATTAATTCCACTCCTCAAAATATTATTCATAAATTAAATTGTTTATAATTTCAGCATAGTTATTACTCGTAAGAGTAACATTTTTTTTCGATTTTGCTCCGTTCGATTAGATTAGATTTTTCTTTTCTTTCATTCACTTTGCAAAAGAAGAAAGTTAGCTAGTTAGTTAGCTAGTTTCCGTCAAGATTTTTATTCATATTTCTAACAATGCATAATAGAATAATATTATAATAAAACAAAACATTCACAAAAATTATTTATTTTTTAAGTTGGAAAGTATCAAATTTGAAGCAAAAATAAAATGTGTGAGTATTTGAAAAAAAATATTTATTTCAAAGTAGGGTAGGGGTAAGATCGATATTTTATTATTTTCACTCCTGTATTTTGGAGTGTTATATTTTTTTAAGTTACTCGCTCTGAAATAACAGAGTAGAGGAAGAGTGTTTCACACTCTGATTTTTTGGGAATTAAA
This sequence comes from Diogma glabrata, assembly GCA_963693315.1. Lineage (NCBI taxonomy): Eukaryota > Metazoa > Arthropoda > Insecta > Diptera > Cylindrotomidae > Diogma > Diogma glabrata. The sequence goes on from OY856187.1 coordinate 353,869,188, forward strand.
ACTATCAGATACAACCAACAAGTATAAGGAATTCCAAAAATCAGAAACTCGGTTTAAAAAATCACGATGAATGGCCCCAGTTCTAAATTTTGTTATATATGAACGGTACGTGGGTGGACCATGACTGATACTTTGGTGAAACGAAAAAAAATAGCGGGTTTAGGTAGTATTGATATGATCTCGTTCGAATAGTACTTATTCATAATGTATTTGTAAAATATCGTCAAATCAGCGAAATTACTTCTATGTTGTAACGAATCAAGCTCGTTAGGTTGATTTGAATTGCCGATCAATTTAATGGTTCTCCGTTGGACAGCTTCTAGACATTTTAAGGAAGTTGGGTATGTTTTACCCCAAATATTAGAACAGTATTCCATGCAGTGACGAATAAATGATTTATATATTTAAAGAAGCTGTTCACTATTTCAAAACTTACGGCAACGCCCTAGATATCCAAACTTTTGAACCGAGCTCTTAGCAAAATTGAAAATGTGAGTTCTCCAATTTATATTATTTTCAACCTCGACTCCTAAAAGTTTAAAAGACTATTTTTCTTCTAGATTGTTAACATAAAATTTTAATAGAAATAGATTTGATGTAAATAATTTAGTGAAGTGGCAAACCAGTGTTTTACTTGTATTGAATTCAACGTAGTTTGTATAGCCCCATTCTAAAACTGTTTTAAGGTTAGAGTTTATAGAATCTATCAAATTTGATCTATTGTTGCTAAGTACATGCGATGAAAGTTGTTTTGGTGTGTCATGAGATGCATGAAGTGTACTATCATGGGCGAAACTATATGGAATGGTTGGGATGAAAACCACACTGACAATCACCGATGATAGATTCGGCGAACGGGATGAGTCGAGCAAGTTTGTCGTTGGTTATGCTAAGATAATAGGCACACTTTAGGTGGTCGCTTTTCTAATGCAGCGGAACATTGAGAGCTGTTTTTATCAAATAAGTTTGCTGTATCAAATAAGTTTTCAACTAAGCTTATTTGATCGCTAATTTTTCATATATCTGAACTGATCAGCTAAAGTTCTGATTATTTTTCATTCATATATTTAAAAAGAAAAATTAAAAATTATATGCTAGCATTTCTCATTACCACTTTTTGAAATCATTACGTCTACGCAAAAACTTTATTTATAAGCGTAGCGAAGCACGCCGGGCCCTCCTAGTATTTATTTATCATTTCATTTCCACACGACACGCATAAGAAAAAGTAAAGAGTTGTCAAGGGACACCCGGATGGAACGAAGTTCCTTTCGATTAATTAGTGAAGGAATGGTTGTAATAACAAAAATTTTATTTTTTTAAGTTTGGGAAATTTGAGAAATTTGGGAAATTTGGGAAATTCGGGAAAATTGGGAAATTGTTTCTTTAATTTCTAATCAATTTAAAATAAAAAAATTAGTGAAGGAATTGTAATAAAATTTTATTTTTCAGGGTGTCAAGGGTCAAGGGTGTCAAGGGTGTGAAGGGTATCAAGGGTGTCAAGGGTGTCAAGGTGTCAAGGTGTCAAGGTGTCAAGGTGTCAAGGTGTCAAGGTGTCAAGGGTGTCAATGGTGTCAAGGGTGTCAAGGGTGTCATGGTTGTCAAGGGTGTCAAGGTTGTCAAGGTTGTCAAGGGTGTCAAGGGTGTCAAGGGTGTCAAGGGTGTCAAGGGTGTCAAGGGTGTCAAGGGTGTCAATGGTGTCAAGGTGTCAAGGGTGTCAACCAATAAAATATTGTCGTACTAATGATCGTACTTTTCGTGAGAAATGCTACCATGTTGCAAATGCCACCATGCTCACCGGGCCTAACCCACAAAATGTCTACGCAAAAACTTTATTTATAAGCGTAGCAAAGCACGCCGGGCCCTTCTAGTATCTATTATCAAGAGATGCACCACGTACATCAACACTCATACCATTATCACGTCGACGATACAAAGGATAACCATTCACAGATTCTTTAGTACTTTCAGAAAAAGGTTTTGGAAAATTCTTACTACATTTACCATCTCTCATACAAACAGAATTGGGATTTAGAGCACCACATGGTCCATGCATCATATGACGTTTCACATATTCATGTAATTTAGGAAAAAGAATGGGATCAGAGATTTCAGTACATACAAATTTATTAATCATTTCATTTCCATCAATTCTATGTTCATCTGACAAATTTAACAAACACATCAGGCAGGAATTAAAGCACCAGTACGATGATTTAAAATATTATGAATTTTAAAATGATAAATACCACGTGCAATTCATTTCTTCATTCACAACATTCATTTCACCATTAACACCATTCATGACACCATTCATTTATTAAGAAAAAACAGAAAAATCGAACACGGCTATTATGAAATATTTCTCTATAGCAGGCTACAGACCTACAATCAATTTGTCAATCAATTCGAAAACGAAAATAAACGAAATAAAATTTAGTGTAAAAATCCCCTAGATTTTATTTCGTTTATTTTCGTTTTCAATTGATTGAAGGTCTGTAGCCTGCTTATCAATTTCTAATCAATAGAAAATATTTAAAAACAAAGAAAAATAATAATTAAATCAAAGAAAATCAAAGAAAATCAAAGAAAAATAATAATAATAAAAAAACAAAGAAAAATAATACGTCTATCAACTCCTAAATCAATGCATAAACTAAATTGAAATTTGAAAAGAAAATATAAAATACTAAATAATAATAATAAAAAAACAAAGAAAAGACTTGGGCAGTTCCGTTTCATATATTGTATAGCGGGGGCCGTTATATTCAAAAATACATTTTAATTCGTCTATAACTTTTTATTTATGATCCGATTTGTGTGAAAAATCTTTAAAACCTAAGTTACACTAATATCAGTTAGCAGTGAAAATTTTATATGAATCCATCTGTGAATAAAAAAGCCTTAGACTCCAAAAAGTTTTTTTTAAGCGTATTAATATATAAGAAGATATTACACTGAGGAAAAAAAACTATTTATTTAATTTTTTAGGCATGACGATTTCATAAAGAATCTATTTTCTTTTCTTCTTTTACATTTTTAAGACTTATTTTTACACAAAAAATTTGTAAATGGCAGACAATTATAAATTTCTGTCTTCGAGAAAAAGACATTTGGTTATATATTAATTTGAATTTTTTTTGAATTTGTGACATTTAAACACAAGTGTATCGACTCTATTGAATTTTTTTTTTGAATAAAGGGTACTAACCCGAGCTGGGTTGTAGAAACGCTCCAGCAACAATCCGGCCATTCCTTTGCCAGACATTGGTCAGTTGATTAGAGCTATCTAACAGTCATATATTGTTAACCTCAGGCCCTGCTAGGGAAATAAGCCTTTGCAAAAAAAAATTACATGAAATTTTTGAGTTTTAATTTTTCAGATTTAATTTTTATTTTTTGGTTTTTTAAAAATTTAGTATTTTACCCAAAACATACTCAAACTACAGACAGGCGTTTGTTCAATGTGAAGAGAAAAATATGCAAGGTCTTACACCGTTCAAGCACAATTTTACTTTGCACTTGCCATGTCTCAAAATTTCTTAACAAAGTTTAAGCCACCCTGGGTCAAAACTAGAGATTGCCGAAAATTCTAGAAAATCGTATCCCATCCCATGTGATATGTTTTAAAATATTGAAATCTCTCCAGCAGTTTTTTCTTTTCGTCAGACGCTTTTTGATCTAAAATAAAGCCAACAGAATAGTTAAAGGCACCTTTAACTAATTAATAGCTCACAGTAAGTCATATGTCAATAAAAGAGACTGGCGTACTGGAGTAAGCCGTCTAAACTTGAAATGAAACAAAACACTTTTTCAAGATCAGCAATAATTAAATAATCAATATTCGACTGTGGTGTTAAATTAAACCGAGTTATTTAAATCAACCTAAAAAGCATCTAGAAATAATTATTCCGTACGCTAAAGTGCCTTATAAACACCAAAACAAATTCATGGCGACGAGGATGTTTTATCATTTTTTTAAACCAAAGTTATTGACATTACATTCTTTTGTTTCTATTAAATAATTTTCTACTTTTTCTATTTATTTTAATTTTTTTATTATTAAATTACTATTATTAAATTAACAATAATTTAATTTGATTAAAAATTATTACAAGAACAAATAAAAATAATTTTTTTCAGATTTTCATGTCTTATAGCCGTTAGTTTGATTTATGAAATGCACCCACATAATTTCACTTTTTATGACAGTTATTTTTTTTTACTAATCATACAATATTCCTTTCGTGTTTATTTGTTGCATAGAAATATTTTCTACTTGTTTTAACTATGATATACAAAAATCAAAGAATAACCATAGTTGCACGAGAAGTGGCATAGCTAAACATACATATATCTAAAAATATTTTACTATGTTTACAACTAATAAATATTGATTTTTATTTTCTTTACATAACGTTAGCATAAAAATATCAAATAGTAATTATGTTTCGGAATATTTTTTGTTTTTAATGTTGAATTTTAATTACAAACACAACTTAAAAACATTTAATTCTTCACTATATTTACGGAAAAAGTCACGAAATAATTGAATATATTTACATAAATAGAATTATTATAGTAGACAAATTATTGTGTTAATGTTGATTGAAAAGGTAGGTTATGTGTTTTGTCTTACAAAATCGATAATGGATTTTGATGATTTAAGCAATCGATTTCGAAAATAAAGTGATCAGTCATTTTCTTGTTTATGTTTATTTTATATACATGCCACAAATTATTTTATTCATACTTTCGCTCATTTATGGTCAGTTCAGCGTTACACAAGCGAACAGATCCTTTATACCGATACAGCATACAAAACTTTTCTGATACATACAATAAAGAACAAATACAAAGATTCAGTTCATAGTGACTGTTCAGCGGAAAAGCATTAAACTGCTCATCAATTCAAACTCAGTTATCATGGTATATCTAATATGCTGAAACCTTGTTTTATAATTTGTTATAATTAGCAAAAAACATTCTTAACTTTGTAAACAAATATATTATGGTAATTAAAATTCTTATTTGTGAGCTGTGTAGGTTGCATAATTTAACATTGGGGGGCGTCTTTCTAGTGACAAATACTGTATTTTAAAAACCTTCCAAATTTCTATTTCTTGGAATATATAACTTAATGTATATTTTGATAGCAATCCACAACCATCACATAACAAATAAGTATTTCCTTGATTTAAAAACCACAAGATATAAAACTCCAATAAACATAAAAAATCTAAGAAAAAATATCTTTAAGCCACCTTCGGTTTAAATTTCTTAATTCGCAATAATAACATGAGATATGTAAATAATGAGAACCTTTTTTTTGATAAAAAGTCAAGCTCAAATAATAAGACACCTACTTGGAAATATACAGACATTGACCTCATGCTTTTTTGTAAATATTTTTGTTATTGTTTTGCTACGTTGTTTTGCGATATACAATATTAGCTACCCGTTTTGCAACAAACAAAAAAGTTATTTTTAACTGCTTGCGGCATTGTAGTCTTATTACCTTCTCTGGGTGGACTTACGAAATTTTCAAATTCATTTCAAGTATACAATATTGGGAGCTAGGTGTTGGACTAACAGCGACAACCTTTCTTAAATCATTTTTTTTTTAAATACTAACAAAAATTTAGCTGAACGTTGAAAAGGAGATAAATGAGATGAACATTGTAGCGGGCGTGTGAAAATACTAATTAATTCCCAAAACACACAGATAGGAAACCAAACAACAAAGAAGCAAATAGTTAAGAATAGACTTAACATTGAAAAGCAAACATGAAAGCGCATGAAAGGGCGTTGAGTTTCATTCGATGGATGCTAAGATTTTGGGGATTTCTCATTTTGGAACAGCTATGATGACTCTCCCACATTCAAACCCTTCCACAGTAGTTTGTATTGATTTTAAAGAAACCGAAAATTCCGAAAGAAGCCACCCATGTACCCTCACCCCTGAGCAGGAATATAGTGGTTATAGACTGCCTAAGTCTGTTTCTGCAGACATTCCATCGACTCACTGTTGATATATTAAAGTAGTTGTTTTCAGTTTTTTCCCTACAGCATGATTGGCCGGATGCTGAGCCTCCTACTGATTTCTGTTGTATCTGATGTTAATGGTGTGGTGTGTACATCTATCTGTCGAATACATCATGGGATGTATCCTGGAAGATGCCACACTTTACTTGCATTGCTTGGTATATGTCATCCCTGGTTGCTATATGCGCTGAGTGTCAGGTTGCTCGCCACTTGGTGCCAATCAGGATTGGCGTTCATGGTGGGGGTGGCGTTCTAGAAAGTTTACTAGAGGATACCGCATCTTACTTACCCCAGTCAGTAATAAACTAGTCCGCGCTCAGGAGAGTGTAACTGTCCACGATAATTTGATCTCACACTGAGTCAATCTTATGATTTTTTTTTTAAGTTTCTAACAGTAGATCGTGATTTACTATCCGGCCACCACCACCTTGGCTCTAGCTCGGATGGCATGCAGATAGAATGTTAGATTAGAAATATAGACATTAGCCAAGACAGTTGGGTGGATGATCTGAAAAACCATGTAGGCTTTGAGAATAAAAATCAAGTGGTTAAACCAACTCAGTCTTATATTTTTAATACTTTGCAAGAGCTAGAAAACCTCTGTCAAGCGAGTTTTCGGTTCGTCAAGCCCTTCCATGATCTTCAAACACCATTGTCGATCTAATAATTAAAGAAGTCATAAGTGCAAGTGAACAACCATTTAAAGACCAAAAACTGAGACTAAAAGAAAGCAAGTTAATTTAAAACGCATGCTTACTGCGACTAATGCTTTGGAGCGACTCAAAAGGGTTGTAAAACGAGCTCTTAACAAAGTCAAGGTCTAGAGGAACGGATAATTAATCACTTCTAATTGGAAACAGTAAACACGCTGTTGGCTTGCTGTTTCCAATTGAAAGTGATTAATTATTCTAATCAAACTACCTTCTAATCAAATTAATAGTAACCCATATTTACACTCAGAGAATTCTGTTATTAAAAACTATCAAAAAAACCATTAGATTAATAATTTGGTGATTATTATACAGCTAATCACAACTTGTGATTATTTTCACTAATTTCGTAATAACAGGCATTATTAAACTAATATTATTTGTTCGTAATATTTACTAACAAAAAAAATTAAATTTTAAGTCTAAAAACGATAGCTTTTATATTTATAAAAATTCTTATTGAAATAATAACATAATGGATTACATTTATATTAGGTATCCCTTGGATAAATGACATATATTATTATAATAATAAAATTGTTTTTAAAATAATATTAGGTTATCAGATTAATAATACAATCTAATTAGATTAATAATAGGTTCTTATTAAATCAATAATAAGATGTTATTAAATTAATAATGAAACTTATTAAATTAATAATGGAACTTATATTTTACACTTTTTAAATAAAAGAGAGCATAAATTTTTTATTAACGATTTTATTTATTTCAATTATTTTCATTTAATCTTAAAGTATTTATATTTCACAGTTTTAATTCTAAAATAATTCATAATTTTGCTTTAAAGTATTTTTAAATTTATATGTGATAAAAATTAAAAGAACAAAAGGAGTCTATGTGCGTATATAAAATAAAAAATATAGTAATATTTACTATATTTTACTATATTTTTTATTAATTACAAAATAAATTTACATAGCTAAACTAATAATATATATTATTGATTTGAATTTAACAAATCATTTAACAAATGAACCGAATAATGTGCTCTTTCTTTATCGCCATTCAATGTATAAAAATGCTTTTGGATAAAATTCCAAAATTGGTTGCTGATTGCGGATATTTTAAGTTGAATAAATAATAGTATATTTTCCTACAAGAGATGAAAACATTGTTTTATCTCGCGTAACGTCTTGAAAAACGTTTTTATCTCGCGTAGGAAATGCAATTTTTTCCATGATAGTATATAAATATAATAAATATTTACTATAAATTATAAAGTTATAAATCGACAACAAAACATTCAAAATACATATTCTATTTTTTCATGGTTACGTTGTTTAAAATACTTTATAAAATTATATAAAAAACCATAGCAACTATAATTTGTTATTCTTTTTCACTAGTGAATTGACTTTTCGCATAGAAAAAATATTTTGAAGCACACATCAATTCCTTTATCCACGACTGAAGAATATATGCTTTCCATGCGTATGCTTCCATTGTAATTGTATTCATTCCACAACTAGTGAATTTGATTAAAATTCTTTAACAGCTCTATAGTTCATTAAATATTCCCCTAACAAATTAAACAACAAACTTGTTTTGTTTTTCGCTATCTTTGATGTTTTTATTTCATTATGGCGATACAAATTTTTGCATGAAAACTGGAAATTAAACGAAATATTTTACAGTCGTGAATAAAATAGAATCTTGTATTCGCTTGGGATGATGGCAATTCTTCACTCGGAGGATTCCCTCCCCTCGCTACCCTCGTTTCGGGAAACTTCATCCTCGTGAAGAATTGCCTTCATTCTAAGCTCATACAAGAATATACTATTCCATGTTGTATAAACTTCATACCGTACATTATCAAAGCATACTATTTGGCTTTATAATAGACCCACTAATTAACAAAAGGGGCTGAATTGGTAATTTTTTATCGAAATACTTTTGTAACATCTCTTCATCATTTTGAACAGTTTCGCCTATAATGGCAAAACTGTTTTAAGAATATCGAACAGTGTATTTCTTATAAATTTTATGCTATAAAGTTTTGTTGGTTTGACGGAGTATCCTGTGCAGTAAATACATTGTTGATAGCAGAATATCATCTAAATAATATAAAACAGAAAAATATTATATTATTACAGAATCTAAGATTGAATAGGTTTTATTGTTTTCACCCAAAAAAATTACAAATGACATGTCCAAAAACAACGTTTTAGCTTATAGCCGGGTATTCAAATACATCAGAAACAGAAACAGAATTTCATACAAATTTGACAGCAAAAAATTCTGTTGCTGTAAAATTTGAATGGAATTCTGCTTCTGTTGTATGTGATTTTCAAGTTTTTGGAGACAAAAAACAAATTTAAAAAACTTACTTTCTGTCATATTCTCTGTATTGCGAAGTTCTTCAACCATCTCTCTTAACTTTTCATCTTTAATTTGTTCTTCAAAAATGGGCTGAGTTTTCTGAATAAATGGTTGGTTTACAACCAATTTACAACCAAAATCGCTGGCTTTCGGAAACATTGCTTTAAAATAAATGTCTATCTGAAAATTTTAAAAGGAATATTATTATAATTAATTATAATTATTATATACATATATTATTATAATTATAATTAAAATGTTATTGAAATAAACTAATATTGAATTATTAATTACCAGTTTATAACCAAGCGGTAATTTAAATTGCTTCCATTTGGTTAAAATTTCCGAAGTTGATTTTAATTTTGAAATGTCGCTGAGTCTCAGTTGTTTAGTCCTGTCCCATGTTGACTCAATTTTAGCCTAACTACTCTGTTCATCGAACAAAATTTCTACATGTTCTGTCTGATGAATCTGCTTCAGGAACTGAAAAACCAATTTTTTTACCACACCATAGACAGTACAAAAATTTACAAAGTTTCACATACCAAACGTTATCGTTTAATAAAATAATCTTCCTTTTTTAATTTTCTTAACACTTTTAACTTTTCACAAAACTTTTAAATATTTTTTAAAGTTGTTTATTCAGCGTCTGAATATTTATTTATTTATTTATTTATTTTAGCTTATTACACCCACTAATTATAAAAAATATTTCAAAAAAGTTTAAAAAAATTGTAGAACATTAAGTAAATCAATTATCCATAGTATTAATAAAAGTTATTTAGAGTAACAATAGTTCAATAGTTAAATAGATCGATATAAAACAGTTCTACTTTATTCAATAATTAGATTGGGTAAAAGCCTCCCCCAGGATCTTCCAATTTGATTTGTTTTGTGCCTCATTTTTCCATTGACTGCATATAGCATTTAATTCATCAGCCCATCTTTTTCTCTGCCTCCCGATTCTTCTTATCCCACTTGGTTTCCAATTGGTTAGTATACTTGTCCATCTCCTATCATTCAGTCTGGCTACATGTCCAGCCCATCTCCACTTCAGATCTTTGGAGCGTTTTATTACGTCGACTATGTTGGTTTTCTCCCTAATCACCGCATTTCTTGTTCTTGTTCGCCTGCTTATTTTAAGAGTTGTTCTCTCCATAGATCTCTGACAAACTTGTAATTTGTTCATATTCTTATTTGTTAGTGACCATGTTTGTGCGCCGTATGTTAATATTGGTAGAATAGCTATATCAAAAATATATTTTACATTTTCGCTATTTATGTTGTTGTTTAACAGCCTTTTGATACTCCAATATTGTCTCCATGCATTGGTTATTCTTCTGTTAACTTCTTTATCTTGTCTTTCTGTAAACGAGATCGTTTGTCCTAGGTAAACAAAATCTTCAACTCTTTCTATGGTTTCCCCCTCCAAATGTATTTCTGGCATATTAAAATTTGTCATTATTGCGTCAGCGTCTGAATATAAACTGTGTTTTTTACCAATATTTTATTAATCGTTATTCAAAATAATAACCTAAAGTAAGATTAATGTATACTATTATTAATTTAATAACCTACGTTTTGAAAGTAAAAACGTCGATGATTAATCTAATAAAATGGTTATTAAAATTAACTACAAAAATAATAATTTATGTTTTTATTTTAATAGCTCTACGTTAATCACATAATTTTTTATTTGATTGTCTGAATTCATCATTTTAATAAGAATTGGTTATTAGTTTAATCAACCGTTGTGATTTTTTTAATAATATTGACCGTATTTTTATTTTGATAAACATTTTTATTAAAATAATAACAAAAAGTATTAATCGAACGAATGTGGCAATTACTTTAATAAAAATCGTTATTAGATTGATAAAATAACTTATTACACATTTTTAAAACGGGCGGTTATTAAATTTACTAACAAAATTCTCTGAGTGTATTCACCCCTCTTCCAATAAAAGAATTTGCAGTCAAAGTCAATCGACTACTTCGTATTCTTCAGTCGTTGCCCTTCTTTCAATTTTCCACTACAGCCAGCCTTCTTTCAGCCAAACGTAACCTTTTGATTGTGCCTAATGCTTTTTCAGTTAATACTCCATATGGTAATCATTTTGCCAACTAGTATGCCAGCCATCAATTGTTTTTAAGTTACAACCCTAAATGGTATGTAACTTTTTCTGGAGATGGTCACAGACTCAAAGCTCATGAATTTATCTGCTCATGAATTTATCTGCAGCATCAACTAGACGAGATTACATACCGTTAGACATATTGGACCTTGTGGTCCCACAATACCTGACAGGGCATGCAAAGAAGTGGTTTTGGAGTGTGTCAGGGTCCCATTCTACGGGAAGTTTTATTACAAAACTTTCGTGCACAAATTTATGACCTCTGAGTACTACGAGTACTGTTAAGTAGAAAACCGAAATTTAAGGAACTTGTCTTCGAGTTAATCCTGAAGTTGAACAAATTGAATGACCGACTGACTCAGGCTTATATACAGAAATCGGACTGTTACCGATAGCTAGAGAAGGACTCAGACTGGATCTACCAAATGCAATAACACCTTCAACAAGTCTGGAAGGAATAACAAAAGTATGCCAACAGTATGAAAAATTGTAGAACATGTAGGTTAATGGTATGGGGGAGGTAATGGACGTTAATGTATTTAAATCTAAATAATTAATCTCTACAAAAATAAATGATCAAACAATTATTAACTTGTGCCATCTACCATCTAAACAATTATCGTCAAAAATCTCAGCGCCTTACGATTAATTAATTAATTAATTAATTAATTCGAAAAACGAACCACTAAATATATTTTCGATGTAAATAAAGTTCAATGGTCGTCTTTTCCATAAAGTTTGGTTGATGGTAACATTAATGTAAAAAGTAAATCACTTATGTTTTAGATTCACGCGAATCAATAACTCATAATAAAATAAAATTAAATATTCGGTGTGTTTTTAACTTTGCCAATTTATATAATTGAAATTAATGTGTAATCATTTTGTATAAACAACTATTGTATATTTAGTTAATTGTGAATAAATAGCATACATAGAAAAATACAATAGTGTTGGTTACTCAAATTCATCGATGCGGAGTATTCCAGCAATTTCATCAAACAATTCACATTTTCACCACCATAATATTTCTAGCACTCAGAATAACCCGATGTATAAGGTAAACAAATTACAAATGCTGTCGGATATTGTATGCGAATCACCTAATTCATTCTCAGAAACAGTTCACAACTTAAAAACTTTTAACTCCCAAGCATGTCACCTAACTTAGCCCCGCCATTTTTAAGAAAATTAAAAACAAAGATTGTGCTGTATTGTGCTAAAGTTGTGCTGGATGTGCTACTCAGAAAGAATGCCATATCACTAATGGTCGGTGGGTACGAATTTGTTTTGGAGTAGTACAACTCGCACCACTTTAACACAATACAGCACTCAATTAAGTTTTTTTCCAAAATGACGGGGCTAACTTCTTTTTGAAGAAATGATGTTAGCGTTATAAAATTTTTCTCTTAAGAATACGAAATTTTTGTCTGAGTAGCACAACCAGCACAACTCAGCCACAATACAGTACAACCTTTGTTTTTTATTTTTTTTTTCAAAGTGGCGGGGCTAACTTCTGCTCCAAAAATCGGTTTAGTCTGCTAACTTTTATTCATTGCTTATATGCAATTCTTTCTGAGTAGCACAACCAGCACAACTAGAGTACAATACATAGCAACCTTTGCTTTTCATTTTTTTCAAAATGGCGGGGCTAACTTCTGCTTAATCTTCTGCTCAATCTTCTGCTCGAATGCTTTCTGCTCGAAAATATCCTTCTACTCGAAAAATCGTTTTTGCGTGCCAACTTTTATTCATTGTTGATATGGGATTCTTTTTGAGTGGCACATCCAGCACAACTGTAGCACAATACAGCACAACCTTTCTTCTTTGATTTTTACAAAATGGCGGGGCTAACTTTCATTCGAAAAATGGGTTTAGCGTGGTTTAAATTATTCTGTTGGTGATACGATATTTTTTCAGTAGCACAACCAGCACAACTATAACACAATACAGCACTTCTTTTGTTTTTGATTTCTTCCAAAATGGCGGGGCTAACTTCTATTCGAAAAAAATGATGCAAACTTTGTAAAAAAATTCTGTTAGGGTTACGAAATTTTTGTCTAGGTAGCACAACTAGCACAACTCGAGTACAATACAGCACAACCTTTGTTTTTCATTTTTTTCAAAATGGCGGGGCTAACTTCTGCTCGAAAAGTCATTTTAGCGTGCCAACTTTTTTTCATTGATAATATGGAACTATTTCTGAGTAGCACAACCAGCACAACCCTAGCACAATACAGCACAACCTTTGCTTTTAATTTTTTTCAAAATGGCGGGGCTAACTTCAAGTCGAAAAATCGTTTTAGCGTGTTTAAATTATTCTGCTGGTGGTACAAATTTGTTCTTGAATAGCACAACTAGCACAACTGTAACACCGTACATCAGACCCTTTGTTTTTCTTTTTTTCCAAAATGGCGGGGCTAACTTTTACTCGAAAAAATGATTTTAGTGTTATAAAATTTTTCCACTAGGGATATGAAATTTTTTTCTAAATAGCACAACCAGCACAACTCGAGGACAATACAGGACAACATTTGTTTTTCTGATTTTTCAAAATGGCGGGGCTAACTTCTGCTCGAAAAATTATTTCAGCGTGCCAACTTTTTTCCATTGGTGATATGGCATTCTTTCTGAGTAGCACATCCAGCACAACTGGAGCACAATACAGCACAATCTTTGTTTTTAATTTTCTTAAAAATGGCGGGGCTAAGTTAGGTGACATCTCCCAAGCCCCAAATTTAATTCAGCAAATCGAATGGTTTTATTCTCTCCTACATTCTCGAATTCTGAACGAACGCTGTATTTATTGGAATTTCAAGGATACGGGTCTTAGATCTTGGGATTGTTATTTACCACCAAAACACTGCTTTTGTTTTGGTTGTAGAATACCACACGTTTTATACTCACAGTGCAGTAAGTGTATTCCATTCGTATCGGGAAATGTCAGACCGGTCGTTCAATCCACGGGAAATATACAATAGAGGACAAGGTTTATGATCCCGAAGATCCACAAGGAAGATGCGGCTTCCAATACAGACCCCAGTTACAAAATCTACAGCACTATAAGAGCACCTCATCATCAGATCTTAAAGATCTACAGGTTACCTCTCCTGGTGTATCTTCAGATTGTTTCTCAGAAAACTTCATAACTTATTTCAAATGAATTTCCTTTAACCCGACAGAGAACTCGCAATTACTATAGAGTGCGTAAACTTTTATCAAAGGATTGTGCGGTATCAATAATTTCTAAATATAACGATCCTCGTTCGCATGTCGAATTAAACATTTTTGGGAAAAAAATTTATGGTCTTTTAAACAATGGATCATGAATCAGTATACTAAGGAGAGGTTCCATCAACTTATTAAAACGGTCTAGTCTATTCTATAGGAAACTAACATCCTGCATCAGAACTGGAGATGGATCACGATTTAAAAAAAAACTGCATTGCTAGAACACATCATTGACGTTAAAATGTAGTCCAAAGTAAACTGCGCTAAGAACTAGATCGGATGTTAAAATTAGGAGTGAAAGAGGAGAGTCTTCAAATCTAAGGACAAGTCACAACTCTGTCTAGATTCGCGCTGAGTTCACTACATTGATTGATGGTTTGTTAGTACGTTTAAGTAAAACGAAATATATCTGAAGTCCCGACTTGAAAGATGCTTTTTGAGTTTTGACAAATTCCGTAAGCGGCATTTTCATGCGATAAAACGTGAAAAACCTAACCCTAACGTGAATTCTGAGTTGTTTATTCTAATATGTGACGGGAGTAATGATGGTTTGGGCTGTGTACTGGTACAGTTAGACAAAGCAGGTGTTGAGCATTCTATAGCATATATTTCCAAGAAACTGAACTCAGATCAACGTAATTACCATAAAAAAAAATAAAAAAAAAAAAACAATAAAAAAATGTACCAGACCAGAAATTGAACTCATGACCTATAGAACCTCAATCGACCGCGATATCCACATCGCAATTTGAAACGTTAAAAAATTTATTTCATATTTAAAAATATTTATTTCATATTTTGTTCTCTTCAAAATGAGTTCGCGAAAATATAAATTTTACTCCATAGTTAATTTCACAAGGCGGCTAAAGAAGTTTTCACTTCAAAAACAATTTAAGCATAATCGAAAATACCGAATTTTTTCGGAAATTAAATGGTGTTCACAATTTAAGCTAGAAAAATGATATAAAACTGTGTCTTTGGGAGTAAATAGAATTTTATTTCGGTTCAAAAAATTTGATTTAATTTACTCGATTGGTGTATTAAATGAAAAGTAATTCGATGATAACGGACCCAAACCATAACATCAGACGACAACAACTTCAAAGAAATAGTTAGTACTAGCAGGATAAATGATGTGATGATTCGATTTTATTATCAAATATATTTTTTTTTCTGTAAATTCACTTAAAATGCAAGACTAACGTAACTATCATTTAAGGCTTGAAACCACATACAACGGAAACAGAAACCGAAACCGAATTTCATACAAATTTTACAGAAACCGAATTTTTATCTGTCAAATTTGTATGAAATTCGGTTTCTGTTTCTGTTTCCGTTGTATGTGAATGCCCGGCTTTAGGGAGGGTTGTGACACGAAAGTGCGACCTCACATCGAACCTGGGTAAATACTCATGCACGTATGATTTTTTTTTCTGTTTTGAAATTTTCTTGTAAAAAGGTTGGTTGGAAGAATCATCACTCAATCTAGCATAGACGACCAACTGGTAGACCTGCAGGTCTTGATTCATACAAAGCGTCTCGCCATTCATACAAAGCGTTTAATTTGTTAGATTTAACAGCAATAAAATTATGTTACACTGCAACAATTTCTTCATTAACGTAGAGTATCACTATTGAAGGTTTTTTCCTTTTTTACTGCATTCAACTGTTGGAATTCTTAAGACTGCTTAAGTATAATCTAACTACAAAAGTGTCAACATCCTTAAATTATCTGAATATGATTTTCGCAGTAAGATAAGATAAAAAGAAAACGTGATTCTATCTTCTGGGAATTGTGTATTAATGTTTCTCGACTATATCTTTGTTCTTACATATTTATTTAACTAAAACCTTCACAATAAAATTTAATATATTAGTTTTATCTAGAATATATTCTTTATCAAACGAAAATGAAAATTTCCCAAATTAGAAAGTTTTATTATATTTGTTATATTTATTATATATGTTAAATTTATTATAATATGTCGTTTTGAATTTGTTCAAAAAAACAACTATAAACTTTTGCAAGAAGCATAACGGTTTGTTTAATTATTTCCGCACCAATAAAAACCATGTATCTATATTAATTAATGTCACATTTTTATTTTTGTTAAATATTTATTATTTTATGAATGATATTATTAAACGGAAATTATTTTGCTTCTTTATTCATTCGGTATTTGCAATAAAAATTATTACATAAAATTCCTTTTTTTTTATATTTTGCGCTATCAAATTCATACATTAATAAACAATTAAACTTGATTGCGGTTTAACGTTTCAATCAATGAATTAAAATAAAATTATTACTACAGCATGTAAAATGGTCTAAATATTTCAAACGTACCACTTGAATATTAATGAATAATACTTGTTTGGAAGAAATGAAAAATAAAAAAAATAAGTGTAAACAGGTGCCCTTAGGATAACCGACAAAGTCGAGAGCTCTATTAATTACATAGTTTAACAAGTAGTTTTCGGAGAACTGTAATTAGTTACTTGCGTTGTTTAAATATTTTCAATATTAATAAAATTATTAAATAGTTTGGAACTAACTGTTGATAACGTATTGGTGGAGTGGAGTGTTCTGGAAATTTTAAAATTTTGGTTTAATTTCATCACTATTATTTGAAACTGCCAATTTTCTTGGAAAGGGTTTTAAATTTTTTTTTATTTTGACACAAAAATGAGTTTCATTGTTTTCATTTAATATATGTGAAGAAACGATTAGCGAAGAAACGATCCTTCATGTAACTCTATAAATTCGGGTTTTATTCATTGAGGAAAAGATTTACATGATCAAAAAATATACAACTAGCTAAATTATTTTCAGCTCAATTTCAGTTATGTGAAGGGTAAAGCTCCAGAGCATCAGCCACCCATTTACCCTTTATACAATTTTATAAACGTAGAACTGGACCTTTTAACCGAGTTTATCATATTTGAAATTCCCTAACCTTGTGGGTTTCCCCGATAATTTTAATCCATCACTTTTTAACTTTTCAAGTCTATGTCCACCAATTTCTAAGAGAAACGTAATCCATTACCCCAAATCCCAGTTGGTATGGTATCTTTAGATATTTATAAACGTTAATTTATATGTAATTTATTAAAATTAACAAGAAGCATGTCTAAATCACTAAACACGTCTTAGTATAAAAATAAAAAAACTCCAAACAACGGCTAGAAATTAAGATTCTCTTGCGCGATCTACATAATAAGAATTATATCTTTCAAATCGCTGTTTTTTTAAAGTTTACAGATTAGCTACTGAATTCTAACGAAACACTCCATCAAACGTACATTCTTCAACGTGATCTCGATGTCACTAAACCATTAGCTCAATATAAATCGTTAAAAGCGTTGTTTTTGTCATATTCTGAGTGTTTAATACCAGCTTGTATTAGTATTTTTTGATCAACATAATACAAATATTTTAATTCCAGAAACATGTGCAAGATCTACCTATTTCACCAATGCAACTGTTTATTTATAAAACCACTTTATTAAAAATTAACGCTATTAAACTAAACTAAACTAAACCCGCAACTATTTGTAATGTAAGATTTAAAACAATAGCCTAATATTTAGAAGATTTGTGGCATTAACAATGGTTAGTTTATAAAATTCTTGTAATATTTTCTATATTGGGCAAACCAGTGAAAATTATCTTCCAGAAATAAATAACATATTAATGCCTACCATGTTTTAGAGATTTACTTTACAAATTTCACTTTTCATATAAAACAGTGATTGCATATAAGTGGCACAGGAACTAGACTTAGCACAATTAAAAATGTGTATGGTACGTTAAGCAATATGGTTTAAATGTTTGATGCTCGAATGTTTTATTTATGGTACTGTTATATAAAGTAATAATATAAACACAGAATTGAACTTTTTATACGAATTATTTAGAAACATATTTAGCCATTTTGTGTTCAGTTTAATTTTATATTTTAAATTCGGCATTCAAATAAATTTATTTTGTTATTTCAGCCGAGAATAATTCTAATTGGCAAAAATGAGAATTATAAAAAATTTCTTTTGTTTTTTTAAGAAGTTTATTTGCGATAGTAATATTGTTTATGGCAAACGGCTGTAAAATATAACTTTACCCCACTTTTTTCATTTTTTTACGGTGGCACCAAAGCAACTTTCACATTTTTACGGCGGCAGCTAAATGTCGCTATTTTCTTTTCATATTTTGACGGCGGCAGTAAAGTAACATGCTGGTTTGAAAAAAATGTGATGTTAATCATGAAAAAAATGTTAATGTTTTTGATGTTGATGAAAAATTTAAATTTTTGCCGAAAAAATAATTTTTTTACTTCGGAGGTCAAGTGACTTTTTGTATTTCGTCTATAATAGTCGGCCTTCCAAAGGTCGGCTGCCAAACTATAGACTCAACACAAAAAGTAGCACTTTAGCTCCATATTGAATAATATAGAATAAATTGTATTTTGTTGTATCATAACAGTGCCTAATGTACACAGATCTAAAAAAAATCAAAATGTCAATGCAAATCAAAAGTTGTATGACCCTTAGCCTTAATATTTAAAATTCAAAATGTTAGTTTTCGCTCAAATTTTATATTCGTTGATAATTGGTTTTTGATAACAAACGTTTTCAGGATCGCACTACCTAGTTCGTAATTAATTTATTATTTTAATTTTATTGATTGATGAATAACATTTTTGTAATATTTTTTACACAAGGCTGGTTTTGATAATATCTTTCTAATTGAATTAAAACTTTTTTAGGCGCGATATGACAAGTAAATCAAATTTTTTTTGAACGGAAGTAACATTTTGAAAACAAAAATAAATAAAGTAAAGAAGAAATTCAAACAACAATGAAGCAAAAAGGCAAACGAATATTATGTTCGGCAAGTATGCTATACAATTCGATTATGTGTATTGTGTGTGTCAATTGTCATTCATTATCATTTGTTAATGTTATTATATTTTTTAATCAGTCTCGTACTAAATGTTATATGAGTTCGATTGAGTTGTCGATTTTGAGTTTCGATATTTTTTAAATTTATATTTTGAATTATTTTAGTTTTTTAACCGACTTCAAAAAATAGGGTGTTTCATTGGTTTTTTTTTATGTATGTTGACCGATTTCACAAAAACGGCTCGTTTGATTTGGATGATTTAAAACGTATTCTATTTCCGTTGATTTCGAGAGGGTCCCATAATTTTTTATGATGTGAAAAATTCAGTTCTCAGAAAATTGGAAAAACCCGTATTTTTATGTATTTTAGGCGATTTAATCATAACATCTTAATCCGTTTGGATAGTTTGAGTTGTACTATATTGCTATAGATGTCGAGAGGGTCGTATATAATTTTCTATGAGTGGAAATATGTAATTTTTTTAAAAAGTTTATTTTAAAAAAAAAATATGTGTGTTGATTACATTTGTTTTGTTAAATAAAAATTGAGTGCGTGTAATATTTGCATCGGTTGAATTAAATTTCTTTGGCCACTGTGGCAGGTATTACTAAAAAGATTAAATATAAGATGTCAATTTACAACATGTGTAATAAAAAGCAATATTTACATAATGTATAACAAAGTCAATTCAATTATTATCATAATTGAAATGTGATATTAGAGGTTTGTGATAATTAACGTGAGAAACATAATCTTTACTTTGAAAATTTGCAAAATTTCTTGAAAAACTGCATCATTTGTTGTACCAAATCTTGTTGTTGAATTAAGTGGACATGTTGTATTCATCGTGAAATTTAATTTTTAATATGTTGTAAGACTTTGTAAAACATTATGTAAATATGGCTTTTTATTACGCAATGTTGTAAATTATATTATCAAAAAATGCTACTCTAAATTTCAATATGACATATTTATTTTATATTTAATAGTTTTAGTAATACCTGCCACTGTAGCCAAAGAAGTTTTACTTCAACAGCGTGTAAAGATTACGCACTTCTATATTTTTTAATTGTGCTATGTTTGTTGAATGTTTTTTATATTGATAATCACCCACTGTGACATGTTTGATCGGTACATAATCCCGTTATTTTTCTTAATATAAATCAAATTAAAGCGACACAAAAATTTATGACCTAAATAGTAAAGATCCAATTAACAGATGTTATATGCCGCTAAAAATATAATAAAAATTTAAAATAAAATATTAAAAATGTATAAATAAAATTGTTTGCCAAGATTTAATGTAATTTATGGTTATAGCTAAGCAATCGTTAAAAATTGTTTAATAGTTTTGAAAAACTCAGTTTGAGTACATGTTTTTTTTATTTACTTTTTTTAAACGATTTTAGTAGAAAAAATAGTTGATACAAATTATAAACGTTAAGTGAGACACGACCCATTTTGAACAAGGTCTATTAAAAAATAAAAACGTATACATAGTTGACACAACACAACGGGTATTTATCTACCAAAATATCTATCAGATTTTTAGTTTTAATGTTATTGTCAGCCGAGTAACTCATTTGTTATCTGTTTTTTGAAAACCTCAAAGGCTAACTGAATTCTTCTACCGATTTATCGATAATCTCAACTTAATTTATTTATAGTTTCCCAATTTAAATGTTTTTAAATCTTTCCGTTTGGCATGTACGATATGCACTAAATTTTATCGGCTTACTGAATGTGGTGCAGTGATTGACAAAGCCAAAAAACCACTTGAGCTTAATAACCTTCTCGTACATTTTCAACTAAATTAAAAGTGAATTTGTTCAAAACGACGGTTTTGGGGGGCTGTCAAAGGCGCGGTATTTGAACAGTATTGCATACTTAGGATTCCTCAAACGAATATTCTAGTTTCGACCGTGAACTTCTACTTCCGTGATATTTTATTGTATTGATATTTTATTGCCTACAGTTCTCATCGTATATTGATCATAACGTCCTGAGTACTGCTATCGCCTCCAAGACTGAAAAATGTATAGATAGGCCCATTGTAGTTGCGTTAACATAATCGAGATTACAAGAAAAGATAGCTATAGAATTTATCGGATTAGAAATCATCAAATTAGTTAACATCAGGAATCCAAAGTAGAACAGGAAATTCTCCAAACCCATTAACATAAGACTAAGTTCCGATTCGAAGTTATATTTAGTGGAACTACCAACAGTTTTATTAGGGTTAAAACTTCGACATGTAAATAATGCCTTTGTATTCCTGATGAACTATTACAAACATTTTACAATTGGCACAATATGTCTCATCCTGGTTACGCTAAGAGTGAATTTGGTATGTTTGATTACAAAGTGGTCACTTCACACATACTAAGTACAAATCCCCTAAATTTTATTTCGTTTATTTTCGTTTTCAATTGATTGACAAATTGATTAAAGGACTGTAGCCTGCTTTAAGAGAAAAAAAACACGAAACAACAAAAACGAAATAAGGAAATTTAGTTTATGAAATGCTTTTGGGGGATAAACGGATTATTTTTCTTACATTTTGGGTTATTATTATTTAAACAATTTTCGAAATAAGAAAATTTAGTTTATGAAATGCTTTTGGGGGGGATAAACGTATTATTTTCCTTTGTTTTTAAATATTATTAGAGACAGCAAATTTTTCTTACATTTTCAGTTATTATTATTTTTATGATTTTCGAAATAAGAAAATTTAGTTTATGAAATGCTTTTGGGGGGATAAACGCATTATTTTTCTTTGTTTTTAAATATTATTAGAGACAGCAAATTTTTCTTAAATTGTCAGTTATTATTATTTTTATGATTTTCGAAATAAGAAAATTTAGTTTATAAAATGCTTTTGGGGGGATAAACGTATTATTTTTCTTTGTTTTTAAATATTATTAGAGACAGCAAATTTTTCTTATATTTTCAGTTAATTTTTTTTTTATGATTTTCGAAATAAGAAAATTTAGTTTATGAAATGCTTTTGGGGGGGATAAACGTATTATTTTTCTTTGTTTTTAAATATTATTAGAGACAGCAAATTTTTCTTATATTTTCAGTTATTATTATTTTTATAATTTTCGAAATAGGAAAATTTAGTTTATGAAATGCTTTTGGGGGGGTTAAACGTATTATTTTTCTTTGTTTTTAAATATTATTAGAGACAGCAAATTTTTATTATACTGGGAGGGCCGAGCGTGCTTCGCTACGCTTATGAATAAAGTTTTTGCGTAGACATTTTGTTGACGTAGAAGCGATGATCTCAAAAAGTGGTAATGAGATATGCTAGCATATAATTTTTAATTTTTCTTTTTAAATATATGAATGAAAAATAATCAGAACTCTAGCTGATCAGTTCGGATATATGAAAAATTAGCGATCAAATCAGTGAGAAATCAAATAAGCTTACTTGAAAACTCATTACCACTTTCTGAAATCATTGCTTCTACGTCAACAAAATGTCTACGCAAAAACTTTATTTATAAGCGTAGCGAAGCACGCCGGGCCCTCCTAGTAATAATAATTACACGCAACAAAAAAAAATTATTTAACACAAAAAAAAAAAACAAAAACTATATAAATTAAAAATCAAGAGCAAGTTTATCCTCTTAAAATTGTATATCATCTTCTGGTAGTTCCATTTACAATCCACATGTGAAATTCAAGCAGATAAACAACTGAACAACGTATTTTGATTTTCGTCTCCTGCCATTACATATATTTTTCCAAACATCACCCACTCCAAACTATCAGCCTACAGTCTTTTTTTTATTAATCATTACCTGCACTGACCTTTTCATAAATTCCTTTTATCGTTAATACACCGATAACATTGTCAGCCAATTTTTCAAACCACAACTTTAAAATTTTAGAAAAGTAAAAATTCTCCAATCATATTGTATCTTCAAAAGAACAGCACAAATGAAAACAATTTTAATAATACAATTTATTTACACTTTTTGAGAATAAAATTTTACTTTTTTTATCTGCACGTTTATTTATTATGTTTAATACTTTAATTTTGGATTTTAGTCAGTTGATTTTAATAGTCAGTCACACAATATTTGATTTTTATAATCAGATTCTCCATCTATTGTTTCTTTTTAGCTATACTCTTCATTGCAAACAAATTAATAATTTCACCATATACCAAAAAAACGCAAGTCAACCACTTCCACATATCATCTCAACAAACAACTTCTCTACAACTACATAAACTTGAACAACTGCATTACATTCACATGTAATACCATCGCCACGCTTATAGACAAAAATGTTCATCATTTATGCAAGACAAAAAATTTGTTTTATTAATTGACATTGTAACGCATCAATACAATTAACTGAGAAAACTTTAAAATATTATAGACTGACTTTTAGCAGACGTAAATGTTTTTATTTTTGTTTTAATTTAACGGCCTTGAAATAAATTAGCAAATCATGAGTGAATTTCTTTAAATTTGAATTTTCTTATTTTTAGAGTAAAATTCGAGATAGTCCGTGGTTATACAATGAACTGAAGACAATGATATTCCATTGGGTTATTTGATAAGTAGGTCAATAAATTTGACTTTATGACTTTAAGGTTGTATGGAATCGTTTACGGTATACCGATAAATCAATAAGTGTCGATATATCGATATTTTATCATTCTGATATCGTTTTTTGATATATCGCTAAACATCGATATTTTCCCGGCACTACTTGTCATAAATCTATTAGTCTGTTTCAAAGGCTCATTCCTGGTAGGAATAGTTTTATTTAAACTTATTGTACTATTGTTGGATGTTATGCGAGTTTTCTCTTTGTTGAACCACACTTTTTACTTTTATGTCAATTTAGAATAGTTTCAATACTCTAAGAATGATTTTATGTATTCAGCTTGGCAGCACTACTATCAATACAAAACTGAATCCAAACCTACTATCAATACTCTCTGAATTAAAAAAAAGTTATTACTGCTGGTTCTGCACATAGATCATACCTTAAACCTTACATTAAACAAAACAAGAAATTTATTTAAAATCCATTCACTATCATGAGATTCATTTATGAATGTGTTGTTAGTCTTTAAAAAACCAAAGCTCTTCAATAAACCTATGTCAGCTATATTGAATTTCTAAATGTTTCTGCAAACGATCTTCATATAATACGAAATAAATTAAAATAAAGAAGAAATAGTTCAGATAAGAAATCAAATGTGACTCTATTTATATGTTTCTGTTTCAAATATAATTTGACATTAATGTTTAAGAATATAAGACATAAATATGAATTATCGTTCGATTATTTCTATGCCATTAAATGAATATAACTTTGCTCCGAATGATAAAATAACAAAGAACAGACATAAATGGATTTATTGCTGACGGGATAAATATTCGTAATCGAAATTCAATCAAATAATCTAAGGCGTTGCTGGTTAGCACCATTTAGAGTAATTTTTTTTATTTTAAATTGTACAACACATAACAATTCAATTCAATTTCAATAATAAGTTTGTGATTTAATTAAATAGAAAAAAAATTATAATTTAATTTAAATTATTTTGTTTGTGTTGTCAATTGTGGCGACAAGGTATTATGTGTATCGGTTTCAATAATGATTTTATTCAAACGAACAGAACAATAATATAATAAAGATATTTTCTTGCGATATCGTAATATATGTTTTGATTATTATTAGTTTTTCAATTGAATTTCAAATATATATTTAATGTCGTTATTTGAAAATTTATTATCGTGGATTTATCTATAGGGCAATGAAATTGATTGTTTTGTCTGATAAATATTTTTAGATTATTTAAAGGTATAATTAGTTACCCGTTATTGAGATAGATTTTATATAGTTCTTGTTGTTGTCATCATGTACAACTTACCTGGAAAGAAAAAAAAAGTGCAATTAGTTTATAATTAAATTTTTTTGCTATGAAAGAATTTTCCTTCAACCCTTTTAATGATATTGAAAATATTATTTATGATTCACTTATATGTAAAGATTTAAAAACTAAAAAGAAAATCGAAAAAAAATCATAAGAAAAACTAAGTAATAAGAAAATGCACAAGGTTGTCTGTAAACTACAGTTCTAAATTTAAATTAAAACGAAAAATTAAGTTTCATATTTAAAAAATGCTGATGATGTGTATAGCGATTATAATCTTTAATTTTATTTTATAATTTGTGCATTTATGAAGAAAAATTTGTATCATTAAAATATATTCACAATTTTTATTATGGGTAGGTGCTGATGTAAAGTTGTAAGTTCGTTGAATGTAAACGATAATCACTAATTTAAAGATCCACAACGTGAAACTAGTTCAATCTAAACTCAAATTTAACAAAAGGAAAATGAATTTGATTACGTAAGCCGAGAGACAGAGACAGCAGCAAAATGAGTGATTAGTTTACAACATTGGTAACAGCAGTGGGATTGAAAATTTTTTAAATAGTTATATTAAATGAGATTAGAGCTTCAGGAATTTGAAACGAATAAGAACACAGATGATTGTTTATAACAGGAAACAAAATGAGTTGGTAGTGCAGCTTCAATAAGCGATAACAGCTTACACAGGAGAAATGGAGAAGGAGAGAGTTACGAAACAGAAACTGTATTGGCTACAAATAAAATAAAATAAATAATTACAAAATATGTACACCAAGTGACGGCATCAGTTAGACAAATTCAAGTATGGCTGGTAACAAAACCTAGATTACTTAACCGCTTAAACTGCAATTAACATTTTTTTGTAGTAATTACAATTTTTCAAAACCCAATACTCTGCACTAGAATTCTACGTCACAATGTAATAATATGAATAATGATAACATTAATTTTTAATTTTGCTTCTATAATTTAACTAATGTTCAATAAAATAAATAACCATTAAAAAAAATTGAAATACAGTGAAATTAATTTATAACGAAATCGATTATTTCGTTTACAGCATCATAAAATGAATATAAAGATTGAACTCTTCTGTTTTTTTATTCCAAAATATTCCATAAAATTAGAGTCTGATAGAAATTGGTAGCTCAAATTTCTCTGACATATCTCCTTTACAAAATTCCCACAACTCAATCAAATATAATTGCGTATCGGAGGAGGAATTTAAACAAGACAACTTACACTGAATATGTAATTAAGCGTTTAATTTTAAAATCAAAATCAGTGAATCTTAGGAAAAGTGTTCTTAAATGTTTTGGTTCTTAGGCTCTTCAGCAAAATTACTTACATTTTATCAGTTTACCCAAAAAACGAAGAGAAGCATGAGCTTCTTTTTGTCAGTTCTTAAAGAATTTTAATAAACTCGATGCGACCAGTACCAACAGAAATCGCTCTTTTATATATTTATGAATATTTTTGTAGCAACTGATATTTGATAGTAAGCGTGTACAAAATCAATTATCTAAAACCAAGTCCACTCGTTTAAATGCATGATACAGGCTTCATGGGCAATATATTCCTTAACAGATGTGCTTCCTTTTACCGTTCTATAGTAATATACTAAAGACTTCTTCGAAAATAGTGAAAAATTTGTAACCCAATTTTCAACCCACTTGTGTAACAACACAAGTATTTCTACATTTTGTACCAGTACATCTATACCTGACCGGAAACTGTGGTAGTTTTTTATTTATTTTCTATTTTTTTTCGGTTAATTAGGGAAAAACTCACAAGAACTAACAAAAATAATAAAAAGATCATTTATTTTTCAATGAAAAATAAAATTTTACGTTCACAATTTTTTTTTGGCTCGTGCCATGAGAAATAAATTTAATTTGTTTTTTGTGAGTTGCTTGGTTTTGGTGCTCAGTTGGGGAGTGAGTTGGCTAGTTGGTGGTGGGTAATTGAGTTTAGAGTTCGTTTGGAACTCTTGGGTAGTGCGGTCGAATAGAGAGTTTTGGTTCGGTTAAGTTAACTTTAAATAAGATAAAAAAAAATAAATAAAATTCAATGATTGCCAATAACTGACAACCAGTAGTGTAATTTTTATGTTGTTTTTGTTTCGGAATATAAATTGTGTTTTTGTGCAATGATATCTAAACAATATTCACTATATTGAAGTATAAGGCCTAAGTTATAGAAATTGAAAGAAAAATTTTAATTGAATTTGGGAATAAAATTTTGTTTCCATTCGAAAATTTTAATGTGCTTACACACGCTTACCTCAAGGGACGATAAAAGATGAAGAATAAGTAAAGTGAAGCATTGCAGTTACAATAATACAGTGACCGCTAAGTGTAGTGTAATGCTGTGATCGTAAATCAAAAATTTGTAATAAATTTGGGAACATTAATCTACTATTGCATGAAGGAGGACATAGTTTGATAATTAATAGGACCTAAATCGTCATCACCATCACAGAAGGTAGTCTTATTAGTATTTCTGTCATAGTTTTCTTCTTGTTATTTCTGTTAAACTCATCTACATTTATATGTTATTTCCAATGATTCGTTAACTTAATTTTGTTTAAGGTTAGATGTGACTTGGCAGTGCAACCTCCCATCAAACCTGGGTGGTGTTTGGAGGCATGTGATTTTTGTTTTTTCTTAATTTCTTGTTAGCTAGGTTGGTCATAAGAATTCACGCCAGCTTGAGCTAGCGGCGGGTGAATGTAGGTGTAGCGTGCACGACCATCTTGTAGACCTTTACGGTCTACCAGACCTCATATTACAAGCTGTAAAAAACAGATCCGTGATCTATATGGTATTACGTATAGATATGGGATGGTAACATCGCTCAAACTACGATAATCTCCACAAAGTCTGGAATTATTTTGTTCTTTCTTTGGAACTAAATGTAGTTAATATGAAAAACGAAAGAGGAAGTTTTTAGTTATTCTACTTCACTAATGCTACATGTACCATGCAGGGTGTGATTAGAGCATAGAATTTGGTATCCTTAGAAAGTATTTGCACAATTTTTAAAAGCATTTATTCGTTGATGGTATGAAGGTTAAAAAAATAAATTGAAGACGTGTTACTTAACCATAAAACTGTATACGTGTCGTAGTTTTTTGCAAAGATGAAGAATACTTTTTTCAATAATTTGGAGCCAAACATTGGAATTTAAGATCCATTGACGGTTCTGAACCAAATCCATAAAGGGTTGACTAATAGATTGTTGATATTTTAACTTTCGTTTCGATTAAGAAATATAGTTGGGTGTTTTTCACCGAAAAACAGATGATTTGAAATCTGTGATTTGTATTCCAAAAAAGTCGCATTTTTACTAGAACCGAAAAGTTTAGCGCAGCTTCGTTGAAATTGTTCTCCTATCAATCCGAGCTAGATGGAATTTATTTAAGAGAATTAAGCAAAAAAATTTTAAATGG
The DNA here is from genome assembly GCA_963693315.1 of Diogma glabrata. Classification (NCBI taxonomy): domain Eukaryota; kingdom Metazoa; phylum Arthropoda; class Insecta; order Diptera; family Cylindrotomidae; genus Diogma; species Diogma glabrata. The sequence continues at coordinate 353,897,908 of OY856187.1, forward strand.
GCAATGCGTAGCTTTTTAACGAGTTGTTAGCAGTAGCTAGTCCTAGACGATTGGTTTTTAATTTCTACGGTTTGAAGCATTTTCTCGAATTGCTCCTGTTTTTATTTGGTTGGATAACTGTTAAATTCGGTCACGTATGTTATAAAAATATCATGTCAGTTGTTAAAGAATTGAGTTAACCATAATGTATAAGGAAAAAACTCGAGAATCGACTCTATCAAATGATTAGATATTGGTAATGATTGATTTCCCAAAACCTACACCGCTTTGATCTGACGTTGGGGTATTAACTAATTATAGCTAATGGTTAGACTACATTTAGTACTCATGAATGTTCACTTTAAATTCGAAACACAATCGACCAATAAAATTATTTAAAACAACTTTTAAACTTTTAAAAAGAAATTCAATTTTAATTGTGATGACCGAATTTAATAATTTGACCGCAATTTGACCGATAACAATTATTTTACTCTTATAACATTACAGAAAGATCTGCCTAATTATAATAATTATTTCTGTTCATCCAAAAATAAATCAACTGTAAGAACAATTATATTCGTTCGATTTTTTATCTTCGACACATACATTCGTATACAGAATAATTATTTCCCATTAAATTATATTTTTATTTTGAATGTAAACGAGAAGAATCTAGAGACAATCTTACTACTGTATTGAAAAAATGCTTATATTGGGATAAATTTTAACATTTGTGACAGCGGTGGGATTATGTAGAATACAATTCTGTCAAAGAATATAATTATCCAAGGCTTATAAAAGACATAACTTAGTTGCCGGAATCAAAAATGATTTGGTAGTGTAGATGCGAAGTGTTTTGCTGGTGATACTGATTCTTGGAGGAGTTGTATGAACTAAACATTCTATTTATTTGTGATGTTTGTTCATAGAAAATAAATTTTGCTAAGCTCAGTAAACTTAAAGCAACAAAATATTGTCATTTTTTTGATCTTGTGTTCAGATACAAGACTGCTTACTTTACTCTGAAGACTAAAATGTTTGCAATTAAAACCGAAACATCATTTCATATTCAACAACACTAATCTCATTTTTTTACTTATCTCATTTCACTTTATTATTTACCATAAAAAGACATATTATTATACTTTTACTTTTCTTATAAGAATTAACTTACATGAATATCGTACACACATATATGGAATAAAAGATTTAAAATATAAAACAAAACCATCAATTGTAACCACTATTTACCGATTATTATACTCTTAAAGGTGTGAAATTATAATAATTCATTTCTTATCTTTGTTGTACGTCTTTTTGCTGTTGCGCTTACAGTTTTACAACAAAAATAAATTGAAAAGTTAAGAATTATTTTTTTAATGGCTGTCAGATGTTTTGATGTAATACTGTTTGATTGATTAGGATTGGGATTTTATAGGGATATAAAATTATTTGTAGTTTTATTTGCAAGGTAATAAATGTGTTTTTGACAAATAATCTTAAACAGCAAACAAAGCGATTCGTAGATACAGTATAAAGGAAGTTGATTAATTTCATTATATATATGGTAAACGTAAGTTTGACCACATTTCAACTTATTCAAAAATGATATTGGGGTGTAGCATTCGTGATTACTATGTGTATCGAGTTTGTGCGTATATATTTAAGATATTAAAGTCTGGCGAGCCTAGTTATTTAAATGACAAATTGCAAAAACTTCGTTCTACCAGGGCAAACAATATAATGATTCCGCGGAACTCGTCTCTGCTACTTAATAGCTCCTTCTTTGTCAGGGGTGTCAGCTGTTGGAATTCGTTGCCTTCTGAGCTGAAGTCATCCAATACACGCTAGTTTCAAGCAAAGGTATTTCAGGCACTTCGATTATGTGTGAAAAGTTTCGTCCATTCTTCTGTCCTATAATTTAAATGATATTTATTCATAGTAATATTAGTCTATTACTGTAAACGAACTATTTAGATTAGTTATAGTCTATTACCAGTATTTAACATTCGCTTTATAAATTAAAAAATTTAGTAATAATATACAGTGTCAACTAGGGTTTCTCAAACGGGATCCCGGGATCCCGTTTTCCCGGGATCCCGGGGGTAAATTTTCATCCCGTTTTTCCGGGATTTCATCCCGGGATCCCGGGTATCCCGCTAATTTTTATTAACATTTTTTTGTACTTTTTTCAAAGGTATTAAAACTTTTCTCACTCGAAATTCGAAAAGTTTTTAATTCTTTTCCCCCTGTAGTAGTTAATTTCGTTCAAAATTAGGAAAATGTTTTTTCTGTAACATATGGTATCATGGTTTTTTTGACACATATAAACACAACAAATTAAAACCAATTAAACTTAAAATAGGTAGATTTTTCTGAGAGATCTACCTAAAACTTGCGCTTCATTTCTCTTAATTTATGTTTAATGGTTCTCTTGGACGGATGGTTCAATGTACGGTTCGTCACGAAAATTCAGACAAAATTGAGTGATGGCGCCATTGACAACCTGGTTTTTTGAAAAATTGTTTAAAAATTAGTATTAAGAATTTATTTTTGTTTTGTTTTTATGTATTCTTTTTTTATTTATTTTTGAAGTTTTTTTAATTAAAAATAATGGAAATTTAAAAATCAAAAGCGCATTTTTTTTGCTGTTTTAATTTTACACATTTTTCTATCACCCAATTAGAAAAATCTAGCTTTTTAGTGTTTCCCGGGATTTCCCGGGATCCCGGGATTTTAATATTTTCTGTCCCGGCTTCCCGGGATTTGACTTTCTCCGGGAAATGAGAAACCCTAGTGTCAACCCATTACTAATTTAAATGATATTGATACATATATATTCAAAAGTGTAAACTTACATATATGTAAATAATAAATAAATAAATTAAAAAAAAAAAAAATAATAATTTTCTCGCATTACATTGAATTTTTAACAGCTATTGAACCGCCCATCACTGGCGAACGATGTCACCTACCACTGACAATAACATTGAGATATCACTAGCCAATATGATATCTAGAGGATGCGAGAGTGTAAACTATTCAGTCAAACGTAGCACCTTCAGTCTTAGTTATGGTGCATTTTCCTGTATTTAACCCTATGTGAAGGTTTCTTTCGTTGAGGAACGAACCGCACGATACACGATCATGACATATGCCACTAGATTCTTATTATCTTAATAGATTTTACAGAATTTTGGACCAACCGAGCTCTAAAAGAGGTAAAAAAGACGGCTCAAGTTAACATCTAATTAGAACCTTCCAAAGCAATCTTTTGCCATTCAAACAACACTTTATCTCTGAAACAAAGCACGTGTTAAACAATTCAATATTTGATTCTCACTTTATTTGTCTTCTAAAGGAACAGGTACACAATTTAATAATTTTTTGTAATAAATAAGTGTTATGTAGCAACAAGTACAATTACAGATGTAAAGGTAATATTACCCATGGTAAAATTACCGGTAAAATTGATAATATTACGTAATATTACTTAGGCTTGGTAAAATTGGTAAAATTGCCATAAAATTTATTAACCTTTGTTTATGTTAATGATGTTGTGTTATATTTGAACAACCTAACGTGGAGGCGAAAGCAACTAACAAAAAGAAGAAAAAAAATAAGAAAAGAAGGAGCAAAGGTATTGGTGAAGTGAACATACAAAGTCACTCAAATCCAAATGTATCCTTTAGAGCACCGACGCCGACGATCTTTAATCCAATTACATTAAAAAACAAATACAACTCCACGATTAATCCACCAATGCCTGCTATTAGAGCACCGCAGGCAGCCTCTCATAGATTAAAATTAATGTATTTATACATATCTAACCTGGAGACGAGCACTACCGAGGAAACATTAACAGTGTTTATTGAAAATACATTTAAATGTCAAGTGGATTGTAAGTTAATTACACCAACAAACTTAAGGTACATGCCGAACTACCTTTCTTTTAAAGTTGGAATACCACCGAATAAATTTTATGAAGTAAAAACATCAAATATGTGGTCGGAGGGCATTAAAGTGGACAGTTTCAACATGGCTAGTAATCGTGCTTCGGGTTTTCGAACTCGTTGGAATCAATACCGAAGGGCCTAAGCATCTACTATCACAACATGTCAGGTATGAGGTCATCGTTGGAAAATTTCAGAAACGATCTAGATAACTCCGATTATGATGTTGTCATCGTGACAGAATCATGGTTACAGAGTCAACATTTAACATCTGAAATTGTGCCTGATGGATGGTCTATCTACAGAAAAGATCGAATACTTTCTAATACTGATACAGATCAACTTGGGGGTGGTGTATTCATTGCAGTAAAGGATTACATCCCTAGTTCAGTGGTTCAGTTACAATCTGTAGGTGATGACACCTCATTTGACATTGTTGCATGTAAACTACAACTAAATGGTAAATTTTTATTTGTAAGTGCTTTCTATATACCGCCTAAGTCTAACATAAATAGTTATAATAATCTAGCTAATTTAATAGCAAACCTTAACTTAAACATGACAATTGATGATGACATTTTTATTTATGGTGATGCCAATATGCCGAATATTCATTGGGTTGCCAATGATTTACAGGAAAATATATATGACCCCGTTAATATTGATGTCACTTATTATGATTTTCTAATTAAAAGTTTTTCATTAGGTTTATGCCAAATTAATAATTTTAAGAATAATAGTGGAAACCTTCTAGATGTTATCTTTACAAATGTCACATCTAATTTTGATCTGGCTATAGCTTCACTAAAATTGACATCAAAAACCAGTGTTCACCATCAAATACTTCAATTAACCTATTTTTTTACTGAGGAAAGAAGGAAAAATATAATTGACACTATAATTTCTTATAACTTTGACAAAGCAAATTATGAAGCAATTAACCGTGAACTAAATTCTTATATATTAAATTCAACCTGTGTAAATAGTGCTGCATCTTTGTTTAATGAATTTTTATGTGAAACTATCGGTAAGCATTCACCAAAGAAAATCGTATCAACACTTTCATGCCCTGGTCACTTTGATAAAGCACTTAGAATACTAAGAAATAAAAGAAATAAGGCGCATAAAAAATACAAACAAACAAAAAGATTATCTGATTTTGATACATTCGTTAGACTTAGCGAACAATTTAAAATTGAGGAACAACATGCTCTAGTTCTACATAAGGAAAAAACTGCTTTAAAACTGATCGATGATCCTAAACAGTTCTGGAACTTTATTAAGGATAGACGTAGTAATAAAGGATATCCCACTTCTATGACTCACATGGGTAATTCTTCTTCAGAACCGATTTTAATAGCTGATATGTTTACACATCATTTTGAGAGTATTTATCAACCACCTATTATCTTTAAAGAAACTGACCAGTCACATATTTTGCCCTCAGCTGACAGAATACTAGAAATCGAGCTTACGCTTGAAGAAGTTTTTAATTCAATTCAGTCTTTGGACATTAAAAAAGGACCGGGACCAGATTTAATGCCTCCAAAATTCATTAAAAGGACAGTAACTAGTATAGCAAAGCATCTTCAATATTTATTTAATCTTTCTCTAAGTCAGGGTATCTTTCCTGATATCTGGAAATCATCATTTATAACTCCTATCTTTAAAAATGGAGATAAGCGTAAGATTTCTAACTACCGAGGTATTGCCATTCTATCTACCATTCCTAAACTCTTTGAAAAAATTATAAGTCAAAAATTGTACATAGTTCTTAGAGACTTGATCCACCCTAATCAACATGGATTTGATTCGGGTAAATCAACAAGTTCTAATTTGGTACAATATACTTCTTTCATTAGACGTCAATTTGCATCTGGTCTCCAAGTTGATGCTAATTACACAGACTTTTCTAAGGCCTTTGATAAGGTAGATCATGCTTTATTAATTTGTAAGCTTAAAAAATATGGAATTAGGGGCAAACTCTTGCAGTGGATAGAATCTTATTTGACAAATAGACATCAGGTCGTAAAATTTCAAGGTAAACATTCACGGGCAATCAAGGTTACATCCTCTGTACCTCAAGGCAGTCATTTGGGTCCTTTCTTATTTTAACTGTTCATTAACGATCTCACATTATTATTCCGAGATTGTGAATTTTCTTTATATGCTGACGACTTGAAAATATATAAAGTCATTAGGTCAATGTCCGATGCCTATACACTGCAACACAATCTCTCAACTTTATACAATTGGTGTCTACTAAATGGAATGCATTTGAACATTGAAAAATGTATGACAATTACATTCGCCAGAAGCAGCCATAAAATAAAATATACATATAATATAAATGGATCTAATCTATCAAGGGTTAATATTATTAGGGATTTGGGTGTTATGTTAGATAGTTCCTTGACATACAAACAGCATATCAACCAAATCTGCACAAGTGGACATGCTATTCTCGGCTTTATTAAACGTAGAGCAAAAGAATTCAACGACATCACCTTGACAAAAACTTTGTACTGTTCATTAGTTCAATCAAAAATGGAATATGCTAGTATAATTTGGTCGCCTTATACCGAGTTATTCGCAAGCTCTATTGAATCGGTACAAAAACAATTCTTACTCTTTGCATTAAAACCTTTCGGTTTTACTGGATACAGACTGCGTAAATATGAAGAAAGGCTCTTACTGCTGAATATGGTCTCACTAAAATCAAGACGTGAGCTTGCTTCTGCTTTATTTGGTTTCGACCTAGTCAGAGGTAATATAAGGTGTCCTGAATTGTGTGAAATGATGGTTCCTAATTGTCATACTTATAATACAAGACACAGGAGGCCTCTTATTGAAGAACTTCATAGACATGATTATTCTTTTTATAACCCATTTAGCGAATGTATCAGAAATTTTAATAAGTATAGTGCTTTTTATGACTCTAATATGAGTAGGCATCAATTCAAGAATAAAATTCTAGCTAAATTTAAAACTTTGAATTCCTCATAATTTAAATATAAATAATATTATATGGTATCAATACAATCATGTAGTAGTATTATTTAGTATTATAATTTAGGTTAGAAATTAAGATAAATTTAAGTTTAATTTACATATGTACTGTCTTTATTTGACTGAATAAACTATTAATTAATTAATTATTAATTAACACATATTACCTAATAAAAATCCAAGTTTGTGCTTTTTTTGTGGAACTATAGAATATTTATTACAACAACAAGAATATTTATCACAGCAAGATGTCTCTGAAAACCTATAGATCTTAGTCCAAAATGGATCTGAGGTATTGAACACTTATTTAAACAGCTGTAGATTGAAACCATCCAAGGTAATTGATTCCAGCATATCATTTTATTGCAGATGATATGCAGTTCGGTTCAGCAGTATGTCTTTGTACAGTACCCACTGGCGAGCAATTGATACGAATAAAAGAGTAAAACTTATGCATTTCATCAGTACACGGCGGTGAACTGTTTTTCAATTACAGTACGTTGTGTGACACATCGAGTGAATTAAAAACATTCTGTTGTCTTTATTGTTGGCCGCAAGTATAGTTCGTTTTCTCACAAATCGTGATTCTTATAGTAAGTTAGAATATTTGGAAATAATTTGACAGTAATTTCGTTCGCGTTGCAATTTTACTTTAAACGAAACAGCAGCAGATCGATGGAATTCTCAAACGGTTAAGAACACACAACGCAACGAAACATTAACAGCCATTGTAAATTTTTATTGTAAATTTTTGTTTCAAGTTTGAGAACACTAATTTTTTAGCCATTTGTCTTTTATATTTTTCCCATGAATGAAACAATGAAACAATGCACAAATTAGATTTTGATTGTTGCCCGCGTAATTAATGTATCTATCCCATCGTCGGTTGTGGCATATGTGGAGTGACACGTCACACGTTTAATGCCGTTGACAATTATTAATGCTGAAAAAACGTTGAACCGTGCTCATTTTCCAACCACATGCGATGAATGTAGCATTTATCTAGATTGGGATGCATCGCATATAGTTTGGACATATATTAAGTTTCAATGAATATGCTTGGTTTTGTGTAGACTCACTTTTTGAATTTGTGCCGTTCACTTGTTTTTATATTTCCATTCCATGTGTAATACTAATACGTAAACATTTTTGAATATAGTATTGTCCTCACAAACTTTGACATAACAATGAAGAAAGCAGTCATCGTTGTAGCCAGTTGGTCCAGGATTTGTTTCATTTTTACAGATGTGCAAAAACGTGTGGTCCGTTTTCAAGATGTACTACTAGGTATAAACAACAGCCGATTTTCGTTCATTTTTTGGATATAATAGTAGATTCTTGTATGAGCTTAGAATGTAGGCAATCATCCGAGTGAAGAATTGCCATCATCCTAAGCGAATACAAGATGCTACTTTATCCACGACTATAAAATATTTCGTTTAATTTCCAGTTTTCATGCAAAAATTTGCCATATCGCCATATTGAAATAAAAACATCAAAGATAGCGAAAAACAAAACAAGTTTGTTGTTTAATTTGTTAGGGGAATATTTAATAAACTATAGAGCTGTTAAAGAATTTTAATCAAATTCACTAGTTGTGGAATGAATACAATTACAATGGAAGACATACGCATGGAAAGCATATATTCTTTAGTAGTCGTGGATAAAAGAATTTTCCAATGTATATTCCTGTCTATAAATACTCTGCGAGTAAGCATATTTAACTCCATAAAAATATATTTGATTTGCATCTAATGTTTTTATAAACTAGAGAAATGATTGTGATAGAGTCGTATATTTTGAATTAATTAAAAATGCAACCATAATTTAATTTTTTGATCCAGTTTTATATTTTACCTATTTTACCAATTTTACCAATCTTACCGGTAATTTTACGGTAAAATTACCACAAAAATATTTTACCGGTAAATTTACATCTGTAAGTACAATACGTATTACAGCAAAACCCGGGTGCATTTGACAAATTTTTTTGATCCAGAGCCAGACAAACATGGTCAATTATTTATAAGATTTTGATAAATTTTTGAGTGTTTTTAGTGATGTATCAAGGGAAAGAAATTTTAAATTTAAATACGCTACAAGAGTTCTGCCATGCCTTTGTTTGTTGTTTGGTTCAAAACCAGGCAAAAAGAACCATATAACAGTTTTTAATGTATTCCTTTTACTATGGCTAAATCAAAACGTACGAGGATAATTCTAGTGATATGTTCGGCGATCTGCTGACAGGCCGAGTAGGCAAGTGGTGGCATGACAAGCAAGTAGTCATACTCCAAAATAGGTCTCACATGACCGACATGCCCTTCCACCTCCCGAAAAACCAAAGCAAATATGCATTTTGCCTATTCCCATCAAACTTAATTTAATGAATTAATTTGTGAAAGCCTTAGATAACAATGGCCATAATGAATTTAGTATATATATATATATATATATATATATATATATATATATATATATATATATATATATATATATATATCCTAATTCAAAACCGTTCACCACAACGATAGACCACAGATTCAAACATTATTTAACGGAACGAATTTTACGATTAACATTGAAAAGATACTCTATGAAACTTTTAGATCGGGAGCAACAATTTCTTTTGTCAACAAGTAGAGTCAACAAGAAAAGAATTGTAGCTAAGATGGTGAAGAATTTTCAAAAGTTGAAAGGTTTGATTAAATTACAATTAATATTCCTATCGAATTTAAAGTACTGAATCAAAATCCTGTTAACCAAGCGAAAAGAATATTTTTGAGGTTTTGAACGCTGAAAAGATAACAGAAGTTATAGTTATTAATGTTTAAAGTAATCATATAATTGGCAGACCTACATAACTTTTTCCAATATTGTTCAAAAAATAATCATTGTTAATTAATCATAGCTAATCGTATTCTGTGCTATAATAATGCTATGCTACTGTTATGTTATTGCTATTATAATCTTCATCTTTTGTCGTGCCATCAAAATTAAATCACGAACGAAGGCTGGGACACTCTCAGCAAACATAAAAACCAAGTGAAAAAAATCAACAGTTGTGTTGTAGACCTCACCACTAGGTGCAACACACCCCAAAAGCTTAGTAATAATTTCTCATATTATTCGAAAGCTTTGAACAAAATTTCATCAACATTTCTTTATAACTGTAGTCTGTAGTGTGGGTAAATACCCTAATTAACCAACAAAAAATTAGCAAGATAATCAAAATTGATTGCAAACATTATCACCGTAAGCGTTATCTTATCATCTACATACTAAAGTCTCATCAAAACCCAGTACGTTTGCGTGATAAAAAATACATATCTTTTTTTCCCATCTTCGTAAAAAAACAATAGCAAGTGCGTTTAAATTTAATTATAAATAATTGACATGATGACAAACAAAATAATAGTTCAACGACCTTGTTAGCATTTTTCATTCTCTCAATATTTAAAAAAACGATTTTCAGTTTTTCAAACTACTAAAAAACAAATGAACAGATTTTGGTAGCAAATATAGGGATCTAAGTTACGCCAAGGTATAATGGCTTTGACAATTTTCATTTTCACAATTATCATCCGATGTTGAGAAAGTGTTGATCAAATTTTGGTCCTCAAACAACGATACAATTGTAATAATACAAAGAGATTACCAGTTAAAAAATAGAATAAAATATTGACTCTAATAATAGAACTTCTCTATCGGAAAGCTGGAAAAAAACTGTGGCTACTCATGTAATTAAAATCGGTCAATAAATCGATAAAACTGCGGGAACAGCAAATTTGCTATACAAATCGAACATATCCATTCCTAATCCTCTTGTTCGATTAAGTTTAAACTTTAGCACCGTACACGTTACGTTTACCTTTCAGTGTATGTGTCGTTCGCCATGATTTGTGAACATTATTTTGCTAAATATCAAAAGGTAAAGATTAACCGCTTGCACCTTTTGCAAGTTTTTAGGGTAACACTAAATGATAGTTCTCGTTTATGTCATCCTCTAATATTATCTTTCAATCAGTTTTCGAGAGATTACTGCATCAAGACTGAATTGGTACATAATTTTGCCCACAATTCTATGCATTCTTTAAGTTCATGAACATATAATATCGTGAATATTAAATACTTTGCCCGACAAACATAATGTGCATGATGTGCGAGAGTATGCACATAATTTTAGACTAATATTTTTGGTAACGTCATTACGACAAATGAAGATAGCGGTTGTAAGTTGTAATGTGAAAATGTATGTGTGTGATTGCATTTGTAAATGATGTGTCAATTTTTTCGGCATATCTTTAAGGCCACAATTTAAATGAAAATAAATCGGAAAACAAAAATTTAAATGTGTGACTTATGTGTAGAAAATAATATTATTTTTCTATAATTTTCTTAATACTATAAAAAAATAAATGTAAACATAAGTAAACCGACATAGAACATGTTAAACAAAAAATATTACTTAAATATATTAATTTTTTTAAATCATTAAAATTAATTATTCAAAGTGGCTGTGTATTTTTTGTGTTTGTTTTCATTGCTTTCACAAAATCTTTTTTTCGTAGTTTTAGATGAAAATAAAATAAAATTCATTAATTTATTATTACATTCGCCATGCTTTGCGTGTCGAGTTTAGAGATAGACAAACGGATGAAGAAATAAGAGATATAATGAGAGCCAGAAAGCAGAGGCAAACCGAAATATTTGATGTTTTTCTATAATTCCTGTATAGAATGTCTGAATGTTACGCTGAATGATTTTGAATTTCTGATGCTAATACGTAATAACTTAAGAATAGAAATTCGACGAGTACTCTTGTACGTTACAATATATGGTTTGGCACATCTTCGTCAAAACGGAGAAACTATGAGCCGAAACAACTTCTACACCTCGTGAGTATAATTACACATCAACTCGACCTGTGTCGGAAATAGAAATTAAGGATGAATTCTCACGAGTGGGGATTAGTGAACTTCCACCAGATCCTACTGAATTGGCAGCTGTTCAACCAGCTCCTTTGACTAAACGAATACTATCCTATAACTATAACTATAACTTTAACTTGTTGGAATTGTAAGCTTCCTGGTCAACGTTGGCACGATTTCCGTTAACCACAACGATTGTTTTGCTGGAGATGTGGTAACAATTACGAAACCATTACAAACCGCAACTTATGTAACACTTATTGTACAGGCTGGAAATGCTACGTCTGACCTAATCATGATGAGAATTTATCTCTTTTAAAACGACAACCACGGCCGAAAGAACGCCGATTAAATCCTATCATCAACGACTAACCGAGTATATGACGGTGCGTTCTAATTTGTTTCTTGATTCTATATTTTGTTCAAAATCTCTTTTTCGTTACTAATACTCCGTTTGCGTGCTTATTGGCAACACTGAAGTCTTTTTAAATCACAAACCATTTCATCTTTGGTGAGACTGGCTAACGATGGTATAAAATCTTATAACATCGTTTCCCTTGTGGGTAAATCTCAAACCGGATTGTTGGGTGTTGGAGCATCAATGACTGTAATCAATAATAACTTTGCACAAGACATCTATTAAACTCCAGGTCTTCTTACTTATTCGTCAGCCGTCGTACGTGCTTTGGGAAGGGAAGGACAGAATGTTGTTTCATGGTATAATAGAGCCCAGTGGAAGCTCATGGAGTTCACTGGTGGTCTTAGTTCGCAAACCTGGAAAGTTTTGTCTTTGTTTGGTCAGCAGAAAGTATGACGGTTGGTGACAATAAAAAAGCATACTTCCTTCCTCATTTTGAGTCAACTGCCTCAATGTAACTTTATTTCCTGTCTGAACTTGAAGAACACTTTTTGGCAGATCCCATCAGAGAAACACTCTCGAGAGAAAACTGCTTTTACGGTTCATGGTAGGCCATTGTACGAGTTCGTAAGGATACCTTTCGGTATTCTGTGCGCCCCAGACAATGACCAAACTTATGGATAATGTGTTCCTTCCACATCTCAAATCAAGCGTCTTTGTGCAATTGGATATCATATAATTTTATAAAAAGATAAATGAAATCAGTCCTTTTTGAAAATCTAAAGATTCATCTTCATTTTCATTCTCCATTTTTAATTAAATAAATTTCGCTTTGCTTCGTTTTTTATTATTCCTGAAACACGCGCCTGATATGTGCGTGCATACGTGTGCTAAGGCGTTTTGCGACATGTATGCGGTATGGTTCACATCATGTACATGACATATGTTATGCACAATTTTGTTATGTACTAGGATTTTGTAACATGCACAACTAATGCACATTTTATGCATTTTTTCAAAATTGTTTACCGGCTGTATTATTATTACATCTCCCTTTTGTTATGGTACCGATTTATAAGTAAAGGAAGAAATCTATCGCTCTCATTGTACAGCTAAATTTTTAACTTGATTGAATTATAAACTTCTTGGAAGGTCATTTGTCAGTTAAGATTACTTTGTCTAAGTTTTCTCAATGAACAGTTTTCGTTATCGTTCTTTCACTTCATTTTCCATTGAAAAAATTTACCACAAATTACATTTCTATTATATAACAATATTCATTTTGTTAATATAATTTTGAATCAAATTATCATTAAATCAATTAAATTATTAAATAAAAAACCACAAACTATAAATTTAATAAATAATTAAATTAAATTAATAAAATAAATATTTGTACGATGAAACGCAAGTGGAATGAACGAGAAATTACTAACAGCTTGATTTAATTAAATTGCTTTGCTACAAGAAATATTATAATGAATAAAATTTATTGTAAAAAGAGTTTATTGAATAAAATGATTTTCGATTTGTAGAACTCCGTCTTTAAAAATGGCACCACACATTAAATAAAAGCACAATACTAACAAATTTTATTTGAAGATGGTAAAGAAAATCTTTTGAACCTATAATCGGGTAGATTTTTATTAAAATTTTAAAGACGTTGACAAAAACGAAACGATCTGGAACCTCTTCAATCACCTCAACTTCGGCCTTTATTAACTAAAAATTCTCCGTAATAGAAAATTTAGTAAACATTCAAAAAACAATTAATATAAGTGCACTTGACCAACTTGTGTTTCCCTTCATTCACACGTGGTCTCTCTACTTTTCTTTTCATTAATAAAATTTCAATTCATTTGCTATACGTTATATCAGTAAACAACTAAATTGTTTCCGTTAATTAGCGAGAAAATTCCTAATGATGAAATAATTTCCTAAGACATTAATTTTAAAGAAATTCTAATATTTATTTTGTTTTGTTAAATAAATAATAAACCTTATAAGAATAAACGATTTTGTTTGTTTCAACTAAAGAGCAAACACTCAACGTAAATTAATATTTATTAGCAATTTAATTTGCATTAATGTTTACATTTGTGTTTACGATTCTTGCAATCTAAATCAAATAATGTTATCAAAAGTTAAATAAGACAGAATTGATGACTCAAACGAAATTAGTTATATAAAATTGTACTTTGTACGGCGAATAAAATTTCGGTAATTACATTACGTGCAGTTTTTGTAGGTTTACGTTTATGATTTATTTTTAATTTCTGAAATATGGTACGTATGTATTTTAACTTTTAAACTGGTTAAATAGGATACCTGACTTAAGAGCTGTACTCTATGAGCGCTCAACATTGCGACATATGTAGCATGTGGGTGCAATGGGGAATGCTTTAAAAGAATCTCCATTGCTGACGTGGGCGTGGTTTTGAAAGCACCTATGGTGCTACACCTCACAATCGTTTGTATTTTTTTAAACATATCTCGAACAGTTATCTGACGCATTATAGGCCACCAAAGAAAGGCTTCACACTTGTTTTAATGCTTTAGAAATCAACTCACAACTCATTGAGCTAAAAACTAAATATTTAATTAATTCTGAACTCCTAAAAACTGCCATGTTAAAGTGCCAGACAGGTTTAGCTTTCTAAATTTGGTCTCATTAAAATTTAGTACAACACTAAAATTTCATAACATTCGTTGTATACTAGACACTTAAAACATTCATAAACTGTTTTGAATTGAGAGCAAATAACGGGTTTTCTGTTCTTTCACAATCGATATAAAACCCATTTTGTACTTAGAAACTAAAATGGCACAGGTGGTTCTGCTTCCATAACTATTTTAATATCGCATTAAAAACTTATACATCAAGCTCCGTTATAATCTAATTGCTGGACTTTGACTCCAATTGCTGAAAACCCTGCGATGGTAAGCTACATAAGTATCTGCATTTTTGTTTTTGCTTGCTACCTGACTAAGGTTGTTATGTCAAACTAGGTTTTATAATGATGTAGTGCAACACAAGTAATCAGTTTAGTACTAAGATCGCAAATGAAGGAAACAACATTTATTTTGTCAGAAATGTATTGCAAGTGAGAGTTACAGGTGAGTTAATTCCATATCTTAGCACTACTTTTATTACTTTCGCCTGATTAGAAGTTCATTATCAAATGCTAGCCCGTGTGGTGACGAAAGGAACTGTTATAGGAAAAGAAAATTTATTTTTTGACTCTATACGGTCCAAAAAAATTATTTTGTTTTGAACAAATGCCAAAAATGTGTAAAAATAAAAGGATCTTATTCATTTCTAAAAAACTACTGTGAATGTTTAAAGGTTTTTCTTTTGCTTAACTAACTGTCATTCTCTGATTTTCTAATCAATAAACGATTCACATTCACAAAAAGGAATTTTAAGCATTAGTTGTGTAATACGATGACAATAGATTTAGGATCAACTACGTTTGCCACATAATAAGTTCAGTGTCTAAAACTGTTTTGTGAGGAACAATAACATCTAGTAAAACAAATTTTACAACTGATCTAAAAATTAAAAGCTAAGTGTAACAATTGCACCCGCAACTTTTGCGTAAAAAACGTTGTTTTGAAACAACTGTAAGTTACAACGCAACAAAAAACACATTGATCTCTAGTTCAGTCTTTAATTCTGGAAGAATTTTAGCATCCTAATGGTTTATATTTGCGTAAAAGCTGTTAAAGTTTGGAAGTATCTAGAATGACATATTAATCGCATCATTGTGAATTAGTGGAGCTCTAAGGAGTACACCCACTGCAGCACTAGAAACTCTCTTTCATCATGCTCTTTTCAACATCTTCGCCAGACAGATAGCCGCCAGCGCAGTAGTTAGGCTGAAGTTTACCAGGATGTGGAGCTGTAGTAATATCGGCCACTCCTCAATTCTGATAAATAGGTATATTCTTTCGATTACAAACTATTACATCCTCAAACTATCTTCAGCAGTTCGCTTCATAATCACTATTCCTTTCAGAGAGGTCTAGGAGAGTGATTCAGTCAAACATACAGGTAAGGCCAACTTCTACCTGGAGTAGAGTGTTTCGGTATAACGGGAAGTTTGCAGGCCGACGAATTCTCTCGACAGGCGTTTTCCTATCTTGTTACCCCAAGCATGGCTTTGTGCAAACGGCTACTTCAGAAAAAGCGAATGCGTGTACAAATATAAGATAGTCAGAGAGCACCACTTGAGTGTGAGTGTCAGACAGGTCTGGTACTGAACCCAACAGGTCTGATCAACTGAAATCAATAAATTCCCAGCAAAATTGTGGGTATCATTTCGGGACATTGTCTTATCGGCCAACATGCGAGCAAACTTATTGTTTTCTTCCATGATTACTGTCGTAGCTTCAATGACGAGGAGGGGGAGGAAATGGTTGTCCTTCATTTTCTCTGCTCATGTCCTGGTCTGGCTCAGAAAACACTCAGGTTTATGGGTGCACGCACGTTTTAGGCTCTGACGGACGTCTGCAAATTGAGCTCCAAGACCACTTCTCGATCTTGAGAAGGTTTCTAAAATGGTGTGGTTCTAAACAACAAAAGTTCTTTTCACGGTATGGCTATACGGACCGTTTTGGGTTTCCCTCGTCCCTTAAGAGTTAATACGATCATTATAACCTAACAGAGCTTAACCTTGTTAACAGAACATTGAAAAAAGTTGCCATCTTTGCAAGTTTTGTAATATAGTGATACAAAGACTTGTTATCTGAACACTAATAGATGACTGGAAATGGTCATAATTACACAAATTTATTTTGATTTGTTTACTTGAATTTTAAACATATTATCACGTTTTTCAATTTTTCTTCGAATTGACCTTACTCTCAATTCGATAAACGTAATTTCCCAAATATCCGTCTAGATTCGAACACCGATTAGTAAGCCAAACACCAGGTTTTTTGAAGTATTTAACACCGCGATTGTTTCAGAACCACAGGAAAACAATATTCTTATTTAGAATATTCTTCCAATAACTTCAGAAACTCCAACGATTGATTCTAGAAATTTCCAGACTGTAACATCCAAAATAATATTCAAAACTGCATTAAACAATACTTTCAACTTTATTCACAATTAAAAAAATGCTATACTTCTATTTACACAGTTTTATGTTTACATAAAACCGTTTCGTTTACAATTAATTTTCATTTTGCATAAACACATTCTACTTAAACTATTCGCACTATCGCATACGAATTTAATTTAAATTTACATCATCGCAGTATAATTTAAACTAATTTAACTTTGCAAGAGGAATTCCTTATATACAATTTTTCTAAATTTCTCAAATATTCCAGGTAAGTCCATTCTTTACAAAGAAAGCTCCAGAAATTCGGATGAAATTTATTCCATTTTGGTTTTGTTTTTATTATTTTATTGTCTTCTTTGTCCCTTTTTCTTGTAGCCTAGATTTTAGATTTGAAATATTGTTTAGGGGAAATTAATTTTGAATACACTTATGTTTTGTATTTAATAGCAATTATATATTTTAAGCAATCTAATTAACTTATAAGAATGTTGAGTGACCGAATTCTGTTAAGTTGAACTCGGAGTTGGAGGTAAATTCAGGACCCGAGCTCGATACCCACCCACTTATCTTAAAACCAACACTACGGTTTTCGACAAAAAAAAGCCAATATGGTTGATAAATTGGAAAAGCTCTATGAGCTGATCACTCATATAAATAATAATCGATTAAATTAAATGTTCAACTGAAACTCAACTAGAAAATGGATTGAATTGTTAAATTAATAAAAGTGAGTGATCCATGAAAACAGCTGACCATTTGATTGGAACTGAAAACCCTGGAATTTTGCTTAATTAAATCCCGGTTTTCGGTACAAAAAAATTGCTTTTTTAAAATCTATGAATAATAAAATAAAATGCTATTCGTAAACCAAGTTCATTTGTCAAGTTAGGAAAAGAAAATAATTATGGCCAATAGGTTTGTACCGTAAATACAAACATGTTTACACTATCTCTGGAATTTAGTTTTCTCTTTTGTTTCATCGAAATAAATATTTAAAAATAAAATTTGATTCCTGGAACCATTTCTTTTTTTTGTATTGGGTTTAACAAAGTCAATAGTTTACTTGATCGCATTTTAAAGAGGCGAATGAGCATTCAAATGGATATTATGTAAAAGGGTTATTATTTTGTAACTTACAAAGCATTGTGGTTTAAAGTGGAGCATTTTTTTTCCACGGCTCGATTTTTATGTCATTATGTTTTAATATATTACTAACGATGCGTTTTTTATTCAGTCCTAACAAGTTAAAAGATCATAAGTGAGTAAAATATTTAACAAAAGAGAGTTAATGAGCTGCCCTATTTTTATAAATCTCCATTTCCGGCAACTAGAAGTGTAAATAGCTTAGAAAATATTTAGGTCCGCATACTTTATAAGCTACATCATAATATGATAATAATCTTTCAGATTTTTACGCATAATCGAAAATGAACTTGACAGTTTGCAGAAACTAAATTGTTTTACTACAAAAAAGCTAAATTATATAAAAGGGGTAACGACGTTGAACCAACATAAAACAGCTTCATTCGTTACAATAAATGGGCTTTGCCGACTTGATTGCAATTCAAACCTGTCGAAACATTAACACAGTGTGCCTCCTATTATCTATCATATATAATATATATATATATATATATATATATATATATATATATATATATATATATATATATATATATATATATATATATCTGTGGCAATTCAGAATAACCACTTAACTCAAGATAAGTGGTTATTTTGTATTCTATTTCAATAGCTGCTTCTAAGTGTCGTTTATACCGAGTCAATTTTTCAACGTAATCGCACTATTTTTGTCCTAGTTATGCACAAAAAACAAAACCACTTATGTTCATTTTAGCTGTTTCGGATTTTTAAAAAAACACTTATTCCAGGTAATTTGTGTATGTAATCCGATATAAGTTATATTCATTCAAATTGTGATCGACTCTTCGCATATAATCGATGCAGAAAAATCACTTAAGTCAAGATAAGTTCTTATTTTAAATTATTGGAGTATATTTAGCATTTACATAAGTCTACATAGGTGGTTATTCTAAATACAAATAGGTGTAAATATATCATAAAATATTTTGACATAAGTATTTGCATGAGTTAAGTTGTTTTTCTAAATTGAAATAAGTTAGAAGTAGTAACTTAAACATAAATAGGTGGTTTACTTAAATTTATTATAAAACAAAAAAATGCAGTTAAGTGTTTTTTCCATATAATATTATTGTTTTATGTACTGTAAAACGTTGAAACTTTGTGTGCAAATCGGTTAAATTGCAATTATAATTAGATAGTGAGGTGAGTGGTCGTTATTCTTGTCATACGCGTAGAATTGTAAGTGACTTCTAACGGTTAGTTTAATAAGCAGTGTGTAAACAAGGAAAACCATGTTGTCTCGCGGGCAGAGGATGGCTATAATGGCCTGGAATAGTATTACTAAAACAAATAATAGTAAAACACATAACGATAGTCGAGATAATATAGCAAATCCGTCAAATCCGGGTCCACCATTAAACCCAACTGCAATAATTGAAATAGATTCTATTCACGAAAATGGAGTTCTATTTACTACAAGTAAAAACAGTGCAACGGACATTGTTGAAGAAACTTATCTAGGTAAGTATTTATTTGAAAAATTATAATTCAACAACACTCTTATTCTCATAGTCGTATCACTTCATGCGACACGACTTAGATCTTATTGGCCACTAAATTAAGCAGTCAAAATTGACTAAAAATTTGTGTGCAAAATACGCAGAAAACATTTTTTTAAATGTAAGTTGACAGCTTTGGGTAAGGAAACAGTACACAAAGGTAAAAAAGAACAATAATGCGTTTTGTAAACAATTACTTACAATTAGTAAACTTCGATTTAATAATCTAAAGTAACCACGAGGAACGTCAAATGACGTGCAACGTCTAGGGTAATGCGTTAATGACATTGTTTTATATTAATAGATGAGTCGTTTGATGATAGCGACTTAGACCCCGATTACAGACCTATCTGTCCCTTTGAAGGTGATAGTGAAATGGATGAAATAGCAGAGCAAATAGAACGGAATATTGAATCAGATTGTGAATTAAACGAACATTTATCAACATCTTCAATGTCCGTAAATGAAAATCGTCCATGTATCTCCAAAAGTGCATTACGCAGAGACATACAACTATAAAAAATACTGGTGAAAGCTATAAAATCGGAGAGAAAACTATTAAAATACGCGAGTGTCATCCGTTAGAAATTTGTCGAAAAAATTGTAAATCCAAGGTTTCATTTAAGGAACAAAACAAAATATTTAAAAAATATTGGTCTTTGGGCACATATGATCTTCGTGTTTTATATGCTTCAGAAATTACTACCGTAAATCCAGTAAAAATTAAAACAATTAAGAAAAGCGCTGGAAAACAAAAATTATGAAATTATACATATACATGCTTGCTGACGTATGCCAAAATTGGTTTCGGTTCACACTCGGAGAAACAGACAGTTTTATAAAATTCGTTGCTAATAAAAAGCTCAATTCAACCATGCCAAATAATTTATCCAATGGTCGAGGGAAAAGTGTACCTCCAAACACATTAACCGCTGATGAGATCACTGAAATTAAAAACCACATAATGTCCTTTTCGGCTTATGAAAGCCATTATTCAAGAAAACATACGTCTCAGATTTATTTTCAATCTGATTTAACCCTCGTAACCATGCATAAACTATATTCTGAATGTCACCAGAAACCAGTCATTATCCAAATATTCACAAATTTTTAAAGGTTTGTACTTTTGTTCAATTATTTGAAAATTATTACAATAAACTCAAAACTTTTAATTTATTTTCAGGAATGAATATAAAATTCAAAAAACCACACTTAGATGTATGTAATAAGTGTGAACTTTTTAAGGCCAAACTGAATGTATCATCCACCGAAGCTGCGAAACAATCGTTACAAATTGAACAGAAAGCTCATCATGAACTAGCTGAGTCGGGTTATGCGAGTAAGAGATCCGATAATCTTAAATGCGATTCTTCGGATAACTGTAAGGTATTCACTTTTGATCTACAAAAATGCTTGTCCACACCATATATGAAAACTTCAGTATCGTTTTATAAACAACCTCCATTGACTTTTAATCTTACTGTTCATGATTGTGTTAGTAGTCAAACGACATGCTATATGTGGCATGAAGGAATCGGTGGAAGAGGAGGCAATGAAATATCATCGTGTCTTTTGGAACATATTCTAAAACTCCTTCCTCAAATCATTTCACTAATTTTCTATAGTGACTCATGTGCCGGTCAGAATAATAATTCATTCGTTGCTACAATGTTTTCCATTGTTACCACTAACAAAAACTCCACAACAGTAGATCACAAATTTCTGGTACCCGGTCACACTCATATGGAGTGTGACAGTGATCATGCAGTAATAGAAAAAAAGAAGAAAAAATCTACGGCGAAGATACACTACCCACGAGATTGGTTCCAGTTCGTACGAATATGTGAATATGTGGAGGCAAACGAAAGTTTATAGTAATCGAGATGAACCAAAGTAAGTTTTTCAATTTTTCCAAAATCGCAAAAACTAAATTTACTTGGAGAACAAAAATACAGATGGGGAAAATTTTTATTGGCATAATGTTAAGTGGCTACAATTCACAAATGAGTTTGGAAAATTGAACTATAAATTTAGTTTCGACGAAGAAGAGCCTTTTAAATTATTAAATACAACAAAGCGTGGCGTAAGTCATGTTTCGTTAGACAATATACCACTATGTTACAATCAACTTCTAAAAATTAGTAAGGAGAAAAAGATGGATCTTGTTTCTATTTTGCCTTTAATAGACGAAGAATTTCACAGTTTCTATCATAATCTTCTAAGTGACGAACAAATAAGAAATGTTGACCCTGACCTTGATGATGATAGCAGTGGAAATGAATGTTAAATTAACGCTCCTGATTTAAAGATTAATTGAATTTAAGTATTATTTTGATTGCATATATGAAGTGTATTTTAATATTATAATTTTGAATAAAATTACTATAGCACAACAACTTATATCGCTTTTTATTCGTATTTGAATAGAACATAACCACTTATCTAAGATAAGTATTAAAAATATAGGAACACGGTTTAATAAAACCACTTAACTCAGTAATTTTTAAATTTACCGTTATTTGTATGAGGAATCCACAAATTTCCTTATCTCTTTAAAATTCATTCATCAAATACAACAACTTAAAAAAAAATTGAGGTTAATAACGTCCTAAATTTTTTCACATATTAATTTAAAGTTTGTAACTGGTCTCCTGAAAATTTGCTTAAAAAAACATAAGTGGTTTTTCTGAATTGCCACAGATATATATATATATATATATATATATATATATATATATATATATATATATATATATATATATATATATATATATATATATATATATATATATATATATATATATATATATATATATATATATATATATATATATATATATATATATATATATATATATATATATATATTAACATAAAACGTTTTTATCAATTCAAATTGACTACAAAACTCTCCCAACTATTTTCAACAAAAAAGAAGAATCATTAAATAATTTTGTTTACGAATCTCATGATCCCATTTAACGTTAGTGTGATTTTTGTCATCTACATGGCATTAGCATTTTATCATTCGACCAATTTATTTGTCTTTGATCTGAATTAAAATTGCTTCATCTTTGAAGTCCTACAGTTGTTGATCATATGCCAAGAAAAGGCAAGACAGTTCATAAATTAAAACAGAGTAATAAAAATTTGGGTGTTAGCTGACCGAGTGCTTAATTAGTTGGAATTGAACTCGGACAACCAAGTTTCAATACTAACTATCAATACTAACTATCAAAAATTAATCGGCTTTCCAAGGATGAAATATTTGATTGAAATACTGACCAGAAATATTTGATTGAAATTAGTTAAACTCGGTTCATTTAGACTCTAAAAATTAATAAAAACAACAGCATGTGTCCAATTACATTGTGCAAACTAGCTTTATTTATTTTTACGTTTAACTAATGTTTATTGCTTTAGCAAAACGTAACATACA
This sequence comes from Diogma glabrata, assembly GCA_963693315.1. Classification (NCBI taxonomy): domain Eukaryota; kingdom Metazoa; phylum Arthropoda; class Insecta; order Diptera; family Cylindrotomidae; genus Diogma; species Diogma glabrata. Next base: position 353,921,312 of record OY856187.1, read on the forward strand.
TTCTCTTGTAGGAAATATTACAGCCTTCTTTTTATCTCAAAGATGTTTAGTAAAAAATATTATCCGTTGATAATATTATTATCTTTTAACCTCAGAAATAATAAACAAAACTCGCCATGTTCTGTATGTTAAATTTAATGACATACTGAACACTGAAATTATCCTGTAAAAAAAATCTCTGACTACCAGTCAAAAAAATTTTAATTTCGTTAAATCCAACAATTTTTTTCTCATTACCAACCAATCAGCCAACAACAAAAATTCCAATTACTTCAACTGCTGGTTACTTTAAATTCTCAAACCAATAATTATGTTTCAGTTAATTAATCTCAACATGAGTTCATAAATTTTAATTTAAAGTAAACGCGAACAATATTAAAATAAACAACGAAAAAAATTAAAAACTTTTCAAGGTGAATCTCGAAGAATTTCTTTTAAAAAAAACAAACAATTTTCTTGAAAACTGTTTCAATTTAAGCTGTCAGCAATCAAAAAATTTTGATTAACTTTTTTTTCTTATCTTTTCAGGCAAATCATATAACGAATAAAAATATATTTAAAATAATTTTATTACAAATATTTGTAATATTATTAATGACAACGTATACGGAATCGTGTTCCTGTGCACCTACTCATCCACAACAACAGTATTGCAATGCAGATTACGTGATCTATGCCAGAGCGATTAGTCGATTTAATATTCGAGGTTCCATTAAATATAAAATTATGATCGAGAAAAAATTGAAGGTAAACAAAACTTTTATTATTAACAAATAGATGGCGTGAAGACACAATATTTGAATTATCAGTTGTTATTTCCCAAGGGCGGTGATAATTCGACATAATTTTTTTTGCCAAAAATTTCGAAAGCAAGTAAATTGATAAAAGCACGAGGCCGTAGGCCGAGGGTTATTATCAATACCAATTGCTTGAGGTATTTTTCAAAAAAATTATGAGAATTTATCAACGAACAATTCGGGAATTGTTGCGTGTAGAATTGCGGAATTGTTGCGTGTAGAAAATTTTTTGCCATTTTTCATTTATTTATATATTTTTTATAAATTATACGTTGGCCTACTGTGATATCAATTATAACTAAATTTCAAAATGAGATTGAAAATTTTTTACCTTAGTTTCATTTTAATTTAAACCAATGAAATTCTCTAAAATGTAATGACATTATTCAATTTCACCAACAAAATTTGAATTATACTAATAACAAATATTTATACGTCTGGCCTACTGGAATATTAAAAATTTTCAATCTAATTTTGAAATAATTAACTGATATCACAGTAGGCCAACGTATAATTCATAAAAAATATATAAAAAATGAAAAATGACAAAACATTTTCTAAACAAATTCCCCGGGTCGTTCGTTGATAAATTCTCATAATTTTTTGAAAAATTCCTCAAGCAAGTGGTATTTATTAAAGCCCTCGGCCTACGGCCTCGTGCTTTTATCAATATACTTGCTTTCGAAATCTTTGGCAAAAAATTATTTCGAATTATCACCGCCCTTGGGAAATTACAACTGAAATTTTTTTGCCCTAGTTTTATTTTAATTTAAACCAATGAAATTCTCTAAAACGTAATGACATCATTCAATTTCACCAATAACATTTGAATTATACTAATAACAAATATATATACGTCTGGCCTATTGGGATATTAAAATTATCAGATGTAATTTTCCAAGAGCGGTGATAATTCGAAATAATTTTTTGCCCAAAATTTCGAAAGCAAGTATTTTGATAAAAGTACGAGGCCGTAGGCCGAGGGCTATTATCAATACCACTTGCTTGAGGAATTTTTCAAAAAATTTAGAGAATTTATGAACGAACGAGGGGAATTCGTTTAGAAAATTTTTTGCCATTTTTCATTTCTTCAAATACTTTTTATGAATTATACGTTGGCCTACTGTGATATCAGTTAGTTATTTCAAAATTAGTTTGATAATTTTAAATAGCCCAGCAGGCCAGACGTATAAATATTTGTTATTAGCATAATTTAAATATTATTGGTGAAATTGAATGATCTCATTACATTTTAGAGAATTTCATTGGTTTAAATTAAAATAAATTTTGAAATAATTAACTGATATCACAGTAGGCCAACGTATAATTCATAAAAAGTATATAAATAAATGAAAAATGGCAAAAAATTTTCTAAACGAATTCCCCTCGTTCGTTGATAAATTCTCATAATTTTTTGAAAAATTCCTTAAGCAAGTGGTATTGATAATAGCCCTCGCCTCGGCCTATGGCCTCGTGTTTTTATCAATATACTTGCTTTCGAAATTTTTGGCAAAAGATTATTTCGAATTATCACCGTTATTTTTTTTATTTTTTGAAAGAAGACCCTTAGGAAATTACAACTGACAATTTTGAATATTCCAGTAGGCCAGACGTATAACTATTTGTTATTAGTATAATTCAAATGTTATTGGTGAAATTGAATGATGTCATTACATTTTAGAGAATTTCATTGGTTAAAATTAAAATAAAACTAAGGCAAAAAATTTTCTCAGTAATATACCATATAATTGGGATATTTATACTTTCTACTTTTTTTTTTTTTTCAATTTTAGGCATCAGAAAAAGCTGATTATTACTTAGAAAAGGGATACCTAATGACAGCTGCATCAGATTCAATGTGTGGTGTAAACTTAAAACTGAATAAGTTATATGCAATCGCTGGTCGTGGTCGCACATTGACACTTTGTGATTTCGTTGAAGAAGTTGTACAAATGAAACCAGCAGTTAGACGTGGATTGGCACAAGGGTACAAACACGGTTGCAAGTGTCGTGTAAGTAAAAACTTCAGTATGAAACCATACAGTTGTGTAATTTTATAAAAATTTCTATCTTTTAGTTTAATCCATTATATAAAAATACTGCAAACGAATTCAAACCAGGTCAATGTAATTACTCTATCATGAATAGTTGTGAATTGGATCATGGGGTTTGTACACTTTCAAAATCAATGAAAGGAGCATCACAACGAAGATGTCACTGGCGTCCAACTAAATCGTACAAACAATGTAAACTACCATAAGATTAACAAACCAGAAATGAATTAATTCGATTAATATTTTCTAATTATTGTATAATTTTTTTTCTATTAATTAATTATTAATTTATTATTTTATTTTATTTGCAATATTAATTTTTTTTAAAGAAACAATTCAATATAATAATTTAAAAACTAAATACATTTGAGAATTATTTTGAATAGAAAAAAAATTTTTTATATTTAACTTTTTTTTTATTAACTAATAACAATAGTTATTAAATTGTAGAAGAAAAAAACAAGTTCGCTATTGTAGATTGCATTATAGAAGTTGTAAAAAGTAAACAAAAATTTCTAAATTTCATAATAATTTTTTTTTAATAATTTAAAGAAGAATTAAAGGAAACAAAAAGTACAAATTGTGTTAATTAAATTAATAAAAATGTTTTAAATTAATTATTATTTTTATTTTAACTAGATTTCTTTTTTAAATATAAGGAATTAGGAATCAAATTGAAGGTCTTACAAACAATCTAAACTCTGGGTAGATTAACAATGGTCTCAAAATTGACAATGTTCCTGCCTCAAAGAATCATAGTGTAAACAGTAAACCTTGGAGCTATTTGTTTTGATGACATTTATTTTATAAATATTGTAGTAAATTTGAAATAAATTGCGTAAACTTACCAATTCTCGTGGATTTGGAAAGAAAGTTTGTTCAATCAGTGGGAAAGTTTCCCTTCCCAGACGCCTTTGCAATTGAAGTAAATGAGCAAACGCCCATGGTTTATCCTAAAAAATTATATCATTATAATCTTATCGTTAGTTTAGCTTTGCAATATTACAAAAAAAAAAATGATGAAAAGCAATTAAAAACGCTTAAGGCTACCAAGCAAAAGCCAAACTAAAATTCACACTTGGACAATTGTTCGGTTGCTTTAGTGTTTAAAATTATTTACAAGAAACATAAACATAAAAATATATATATTTAAACTAATTCAACAAACCTGAAATTGGTATAATGAAGTTAACGAGTTTATACTTGGAACTCCTCCATATTTTAACCCTAATAAAATAGAACGTTGATCCCTTGATCCATCTCGTGGTGGTTGTCTTATTAAAACAAAATCAGGACGAAAAGATCTTGCAACTTTAGTTCCACTACGATAAACAGCCATTGAAATAACAGCACCACTCTCTCCATTAGCTGTTAAAGAAATTTCACGAAACTCAGCTTGTTCGACACGTATATCATAATCCCCATGTAAACGTTTGCCACGGAAATATTTTGACCAATCTGTGTTTTGATCGTCAATAACCAATAGTGTAAAGCAACGATCTTTATTGAAAGCAGGTCGGGTTGCACTGGATACCGCTGCTCCGATTATGGAAGCACCTTGGTCGCGTGCCGCTCCAGTTAAACTTTGAACACGTTGTAATAAACTTTCACGAGATTTGGCTGGACTGGATGGTGCACTTGTTCCCCGTATTGGACCTTTTCCAAAACTAAGTGATAATTCTGGTCCACCTGGATTAGAAACTGGTGGTGTTGCTGGACCTAAATAGGAAAAGTTTATTAACAAAATCGTATTGTTTAAAATGATATAGTGTTACCTGCAGGTGGTGGTAAATTTGGAGGTCCCCCTTGAGGCATTGGTTGTTGTTGTAATGGAGGTGGCTTACTAGAAATTGGTTGTGCTCCTACTGATGGTAATGTGGTTGTTGCTACTGGTGGGACTGTTTCGGTTGGTGGTTGATAATTTGGATCTGTTTCATCGCACTCAGAAGATAAATCTCCCGAGCTAAACCTTAAACAAAATAGAATAAAAAACTATTAAATGTTTGATCATAGTTTCGTTTGATTCACAAAGCACAGCACAAAATTTTTCATTTTATAAAACTCAAAGGAAATAAATTGTTCCCAAATTGTATAGTTTTGTATTCTAGAATGAACTTGTGTTGACGTTGTTTGACATCTTAATATTACAAAAAATCATTTTAAAATCAAAACAAATTTCGTATAAACCAAAGTTGAAAGAATATTGGGTAACATGATAAACAAAAAAATTTGTGTGCTTTTATTGAAATGACAAACAATCTCTTTGAACTATCATTGAATTAAAACTTTTAGTCCACTGCAAAAAATATCAATGTTATGTATCAAAGTATACATATTGGCCAATGCAATTTTTTTTTCTAATTTTCTGTCCAATTCATTGATATATACGTCACTACCAAACGAAATAATCCAAACAATAACCATGCCATGGGACAGAATAGCTGGGAATGATTTTGAAAGCTGTAGTTGTTTTAGAAGCACTCAATGTTGTATCGCAACTTCATTGAGAGTGGCTGTTCTGGGTGGCTCTGCGACCACCAGCTTGTGGAGCAAACAAGAATAAAAATATGTTGGGTCTTCAAACTTCAGACTTCAAGCCTTTAATACGATTTCGGTCTGTTTTAATGATTTTTTAGATGACATCTGTAATCTGACTTCAGTTTTGAATTCGAATTCATACTTGGCATACGTAGAATAGGTCAAATAAAAAATAGATAAACTTTTTGAAAGATTATAAAGTGTTAAGTTTGAAAATGGAGTGGTCCGAAAGATTTCTAGAAATTCAAATACAGCGGAACTTTAAAATTAAATTACAAGAGAAAATCAAAACCTGCTGGACCGAATTATAGTAAGAAGGATTGTACAGCCAGAAACTATGTCCGGTACTAGTAACTTCGTGTGTACAAGGACCTAGCCCTAATTTGATATACGTTAAGGCGGTGTGAAAATTACTATGCCGAACAGTTTAACCTCAGAAAGCGCCGTTAAACTTTGGAATTCCTGTTAAGTCCGATCGATACTTGTGCTGACCTTTGACAAGAAATAATTGGATGAATAAACCTATGGAGAGGATTGGAGAAGGAAAAACCCCAACATACCGTTTTTAACAAATGCCCTAAAAATGGCCTGTTGAGATTCGACCAAACAACATTTATGCTAGAAAAGTATAAGAAGTAGTTCAGCAAAGTAGAACCGATGGACTATTAAATACCAAGAAACGCTTCTAGGAAAAAATGTTTACTTGCTTATCCAAACTGGCAATTAGCCTCAACAAACCCAATCAAATATGTGTTCATATTTGGATTCAAAATATTGTTCATACAGGTTTACCGAAACCGGTGAAATATGTATTTCACAGACTCAAGTATCGCGTCTGAGTAATCAACATATCCAAACTCATTTAGCTCTAACACCATTTCAGAAACGGTAGTTTGCAAACTAATTGAAATTGAGTTTTCTGGTATATTTCCCATATCGGATGAAGTAGATTATCAGTTTGTCAACGATTTTGCATTCGATAAATTTTCTAAGGAGAAAACAACGTAAATCTATAGGTCCACCAAAATATGATTTGATCTATAAATTTTAGTCAAATAAACAGAAAGAGTTAGTTCTGAAAAATTTAGTCAGAGGAAAAAATACCAGTAAAGCGAGTCTGCAAGCACTTCTTTAGAAAGTAAACATTGATATCGAAAATTTGCGTTGCAAAAAACGAGCTAAATATAAAATAATTAAACCTCACTTTGAAAACTACCAAAGAAAGGATGCTATAACTAAACCAAGAAACCTACAAAAATTCTTAAGAGCTCAAAAGGAATGCTCAAAACCGGACGTAAGGTTTAGGCAATATATCAGATGAAACATGCTGTTAAGAAGGACTGATGCGTGTGATAATTGCTGACCCAATATCAACAAAACAATCCAAACTGAAAGTAGAGTTCAAAGTAGATATTTGGTGTGATTAAATTGTTTCAAAAGATTCGATCCAAACAAGCTAAGTCTTCAAATGCAAAACCTACAGATGTGGTTAAAAAGTAGTTTCCAGTTTTTCCTGTGTGCTTTTTGGGCAGAATAGCACTTGTTCCATGTCTGTTTCGGAATTTCCTTCAAAAAGATTAAACATCAACGAGACTTCTAACTTGGAGTCGGTAAAACTGGTACAACTTTTCACTTGCAATCAGCAGGATGAATTTTATATTTTAAAATAAATCCAGTAAAAGCCTATTACAAAATCCCAAAAACAGATGGTGCAAACAACAAAACTGTAATAACCACATAGGGGGCATCAATATGTAAGTCTCAAAATGTTTTTACCGCTTAAAATTACATAAATTGTTCAGTCACTTTATTTTGGAAAACGGTATATTCACATTCAAAAATAGAGTTTCTTTTATTTAAATTTGTCTTCTTCGGCCAACTACAGTAGCGTTTGGCTATGGTGAACAATTATCAACGCTTCATACCGCGATAGGTCAAAGTGTTAACGTACATTCATTGCGATTTGTTATCGGTAATTAAAAAATTCATGAATAATTTTGTTCTGGTCAAAGATTTGTTACGAGTCTCAACCACAATCAAATAATATTTTGTAGCTACCACTCTTAACCAACCAGTAAATATAGGCTACTAAATTTCTTCTCATCACACTTAGTTACAAAAAACAGAATATTATTAAAACAATTATCGAAAGAACCTTTAACCCCATCAGCTTTACAAAATTCTGGCAGAAAAATCTCAATATTATAAAGATAGGATTGATAAAAAACAATTATCTAGAACATCTTATCAATGAATACACATTAATAAGTATCTCACAAAAAAACGACACCCCGATGTCCTTACCAAATGATTTACAGTTCTATGATTTTCACTGATAAGGTGCATCAAAATTGAGAAAACGCTCATAGAATTTCTGCCTTCAAATAAAATGAGAGTTACATTTAGATCAGGCAGTACCAACTAAAACTTATTGTTCATTAATCTCAAAGACAAGACCACACCAGAGAAAAGATGCGACACGATTTATAAAGTTGATAGCCAAGGTTGCTTTTATTGCTATATCTGTGAATTTCCCCAAAACATAAAAAAGAGAATGTACCAACACTTTCTAGACGTCAAAAAGATCGTTGCCTCTAGTAAGATTAGCAAATACCAGAATAACTAATATCGTTGTACTTCCTTTATCAGCCTGTTCAGCCACCCATAATCCCATTAAATGCACAGCCCAAAAAAAGATAACACAACATCTCTCAAAAGATACCACACCACCGTCCCTAGCATACCTTCCCTATCGATGTTTTTTTAAACAAGAGTTTTATTTTTAGGTTTTTCTTTTTTAATTTATATTATTCTCATTTCCACCACACCCCATGAAAACAAGAAGCCAGATTATACTCATTCTTACTACAAAAACTAGATCGGTTAAGGTCCGACCGGTCTAATAAACATACACGAGTACAACAAGTCAATCAACAGATTTTTAAACATTTTCTTATACAATATTTTAAACATTTTTTGTGAGCCACAAAATTTGTTATATGCTCATGCAATTGCAAATTTATTGTCTTGTTGCCTCGCATCAAATTGTAATACACTGTTCCAAGTCTAAATGTGCCTTTATTGTGCTACCTCCATTTATATCCACAAAAACTAAATACACATAACAACCGTGTGGCTCAATTATTATTATTATTGAGGCAGGTAATAATGAATAAAATAATATATTGGTTTTTTCTTTGGTTTAGAGCAAGAATTGGAAAAGAATCACGCCTGATTTTTTTATTTAATGAACACAACAAGACGGCTCAATGATCTAGACTACGCAGGTGATATCTGCCCGCTAACACAAAGACACGTAGACATGCAGGAGATAATAGAAGAACTACTAACTCTTGCACTAGCAGTTGGTCTCAAAATCAACATCAGAAAAACAACGGCTGTGAGATTGAACACGAGTGTAAGTACATGTGCAAGAAAAATGTATATACCTGGATGTTACTGCAGCAAAAATATGTGGGACCGAAGTCGGTCCTATCAAGAAAAATAAAGTTACGTATGTACATTGCAATTTGTAAAGTCAGTACTGATGTTTGTTTGTGAAACATGGAAGCAAATACAGAAGATTACAAATCAACTAAAGGTGTTTGTGACAAATGCTTAAGACAACTGATCAAATGCTTCTGGCATAAAACAATCATTGACAAAGAATTTCTAAGAAAACTGAGCAGAAAGACGTTGAGTTTGATATAAGAAGAAAGAAATTCAGATGGATAAGACACACACTGGAAAAAACAGCCAAATATGTTACAAGGATATTCCAAGAGTAGTATCTACAAAGCAAAAGAAAAGTGGGAAGACCAGCAAAGAGTTGGAAAAAAACGGTGCTAGCAGAAGCGAAACAAATTGGCAAGACATGGGGAGAGTTAAAAGTAATTGGTCTAAATAGAGTTAGATGGTCCACTCTAGTAGACGCCCTATTCTCCTAAATGGAGATAAAGGGTTGTTCTAATAATAAATAGAAATTTGAAAGTTCAATCTGAGTTTCAACTTTGTTGTTCGGCGACTTTTTAGTATTTATTGTTAAAGCTATTGTTTTGTTTGAAAGAGGGTTTGACTCAGAGAGTTGTTTCTTGCTCGATTGTTCAGTTTTTAAATTTTAATTTCAACAACAAACAAACAATGCAATTTCATTTTTATTTTATTTGTTGGACAGGCACTTATCCACAGCTTATGCTTAGGGCAATAACAGTTTTACAAAATATGGTAGTCTTTCTAAAATGGTACGGTTCAAATTTCAACTTTTTGAGTTGTTCAGATCACAGACATCATCTATATAGATTTTAAAAAAGAAAGTGAACGAAACTTTGATGCGTTTATAAATACGAAATGAAATGAAATGAGTATAGCGCAGAAAACTTTTCAAAAATCTCCTTCATTTAGCGTTTCATAGTTTTATTTTTCCGAAAAAAACCCAAAAACCTAATAAAGCTAAAATGTTAAATAAACTGACAAAAAATTAGGTAAATCTGAAATTTTGTTATATTTAAACTTCCTGAAAGAAAGTAACATATACAGCACTCCTTTGACATGATTTGTGTTTTTGGGAAATTTCTCAGGACGCAACTATAGAAAATAAGAAAAACCAAGCTTAAACACTAATATGGACTAAATTAAAAGGAGTTCTGTCCCGGAGTAAGGAGTTCTGCCCAAAGCAGCTTCCAGATCTATAATCAAAAATTAATTTATCAAGGAGATGGTTAAGATAAATAGTCCAACATTATCCCATTCGATACAAGTGCTCTAAGAAGTGTGTCGATTAACTTTGGAATTTCTGTTAATTTAGAACCCTTGTAGAAGACTTTTATAGCCCATAATTATATAAATAGACCTATGATGAGGATTGGAGATTAAAATTAACCAGCATATCGGTTTTTTCTTGAAAGCGAAATAATTCACCACGCACTGGTAGAATGTCAGTAGTGGTGGAAAGTATAACAAATGCTTGACCCAAGTTGAACTGATGAGTTATTCGGAAAAAAAATTTTCTAATGATATGGAACGAGTTTGATTATTATCACTAGAAAAAATTAATGGTTCAAATAGAAAATAGCTTCAAAGCAGTCATTAAATAACGCAAGATAGTCAAGAACAAATCTACAACTTCAAAAAACATTTGGTGAATATTCAACAACCAGACAACTATACCATAGCTTTTAGTTGATGTAGGACTAATTGAGAGCGACGGCAAAGCACCTATCTACCTCCAGACTAATCATAATATACGAAACATATTTTTCTACACTAAATGGATTTTAAAGAATAATCAAACCACTAAACTTCTCTCTCTGGCGGTTATATTCCATGCACGAACTTTAGCACAGTGGCAAGAATCTGTCGAATATGTCATCATAGGAGATAGGTTGTGTGACCCAGTACTGTGATTTTCAGGAACATTTACTCGATATTTTTCTAGATAACAGACACCGTTTAGAGTTAAAAAGAACTGCTACCGCAGAGCCTAGCTGTGAATTTTTTATTATTCGCTACTTTAAATAACGTACTTTATGGATACAGAAATAAAATAAACAAAAAATGTTTGTGAGCAATGCTCCTCTAGAAGCATCACAAAACCAATAAGCATTTGTTCGACAGACACAAATACCAGGTCTGTTTTATCGACTAGCCATCAGTTAAGCATCAGAAGTATAAAGAATCCCTTTAAAAATAATATCACTCGATCCGTCATATCGTCTAAAAACTTCTTGCCACAAATAAAAACGCACAAAAATATTACCCAAGAAACGCTTTTCTAAAGAGAAAAACCACCAAAGCTTGTACTTCCTATATTTGTTTACTTAAAGACACTCGTTAAAGATAGCAGAATAACAGTTCTAGCTTTGAATGTTATACCCACAGAAAAAGACACAGTCCGTAAAACTGGCAACTGGTTCCGAGCCATTACAAGCCATTACAACCCCCTACATAGCTAGCTACAGCGTTCAATGAGGAGCAAACGATTTTATGGACATAAAGTAGATAAACCGTTCTTTTTTCTGGTAAAACAAGACAACAATCCCACAACAACATGCGTTCCAAGATGTGGATGGACGTAATTTTTTTTATTTTATATGTTTTTTTACAAGAATGGATAACTAATAAAGAAATAAAATGGGGCTAAAAATAATCCAGTTAGTGGCTTATGCCTAAATCATGTGACGCACTGTCGTCCTCAAATATTACAGCCCAAATATTCAGTTACATGAACCAATACCCATCATCAAGAAATATTTTATAAAAATAATTGAGGATGCTACCGTTGACTGAATACAGTTCATCCTCTAGCACCCATAATATATCACCACTAGTGATGTCTGACTGCTTTTGCCACACCGTCGATTAAAAATAAATATAAATAAACGAAAACTAATCCCTTCATGCTAAAAAAGGAACTGCTGGCTGTCGCCTATAGATGTAAAAAAAACATGGACGCAATGAGCGACCAACGCAGTACCAATTATAACTATCGTGGAGATAAAACCGAAACTGATAAGAAAGAAGGAGCCACCTTTATTGTCCAGCGCATATCTTACTTGGCCGTACCATAACTGAGCCAATTAAATCGCAAACAATTCTAAGGCAATCCAGTTACCAAAAGTCAGACAGTAGACTTAAACTTAGGACCGGTCAGCAACCTGTTCTTGAGAATGATCTTGTGATGCAGGTGCTCATTCCTGACCCACCATTGGAGGGACAATCCTAAATTTGGAAGTCCAAATTAAATTCGATATTTGATGCAATTCAATCAAAACAAACAAAACCCTCATATGTTTAACCGAAAACATTAGTTTCCAGTTTTATCGATATTGCGTTAGAAACTAGCTCTTCTTGTTTAAAATCATCGATATCAAACGAAGAAGTGTCTACATTCACTTTTGAGAATCTAAACTTCAAAAATGTCAATTATATTCTAGGTTTAAATCGTTAACCGAGTGCTTGCGCTAACCACTTTGTATGGGAGGATAACATGGCATTGTGTTTATCTAGTAACAATGGGTAAACAGCAATAAAGAAAAAGGCAGATAGACCACAAAAAAATAAAAGTGGTATACTATTTAGTTAAGAAAAGATTGAGAGCTACACTTTTCACCAAGGAATGTGAAGGAGAAAGATGGAGTTCAATGCATACATTGAATTCAAGATAGATATGACAACAGACCTACGGTATAAAACAGCAAAAAATAGCCCCAATTATAACTCAAGTATCTGTGATTGACTAAACCCATGTCAAGGAACCGAAGCGCTACGACTCCTGATCGGGGTTTGATCGAGCAACAGCACACAAAAATATTAAACCAACTTCATATTAAACATCATATTTAAATATCTTAATAGAGGTGTACTTCTTTTGAACCGAATGCAGTACTTTTAGCTTAATAAATTGGTGACCTTAACGTGATTTTAACAAACGAAACCTTTCGTTAAGTAGAAGTGGTACAATTTTTTAACCAACGGGATAGCTAATATTTTCTTAAATAGATCCGGTACGAGCTAATCCCAAAATCCAAAAGGCCGATGGGAACTACCACAAAACTTTTATAATCACACCTTTTGGATTGGTTGAGTTCACTCGTATGCTTTACGACTAGTGAAACTCGGGACATTAATTTTCCCATTTCATGAACAAAATATCAAATAAACTTGAGTTAATCTTAGTCTGTGTTACCGACTGTGACATCAACATGAAGACAAACTTCGGCGGACCTTTGGTGCACTTTTTTATGTCACTCTATTTTCAAAAACGGTATACTTCTATCTATAGATAGATTTCCTGCCATCCACAATTTTGCAGCATCAATCCGCTAAATTTGTCGTAAATAAAAAAACTATATTTTTTGTCACAGAATTGTTATGATTTTTGCATCAAGGTCAAAAAATCGCTTCCCGCTACCACTCTTTTAGCACATCCGTTAGATATCACCAAGTTAAAAGAAGTACAAACCGTTCAAAACAAAGCACTAAAATCTTTATATTGCCTGCCGCTCTTATATCCTACGAAATTACTATATTCGGAAAACGTGCTGCCTGTATCTAAACTAATTGATTTTGAATATATGCTAATTATATATAAAGCAATTCATGGTTTAATTAGAGTCAATCATGATTTTACTACTAACATTGACATTAGTAATCGCACCACGCGTCAAGCTAATGAATTCAGACTACCCAACTTTGGACGACTATCTTCGAAAAACAGCGTATTTTATAAAGGTTTATCTTTATATAATGCCCTTCCCAATAGGATCAAATGTCTGCCCATCTCTAAGTTTAAAACCGAACTCAAGGAAAAATTATATGTGGACTTTATCCGTGAGTATGATGAAATGCACTAAACTGTTGATTAATCTCGTTCACATATGTTGGTAACAGTCGTGCACATATTGGCTTCTACTTTATACATTTGCTCATAATCCGAAGTTACTTACAGAATGCAATATAATTATCATCGTCCTACTTTAAATTAACATATCACCACAGAGCCACTCCATAACTTAATTAATACCTGCAAAACTAAAGAATCTTAGCTTAAGCTCTTAGGTATGAATTTAATATAACAAACTATATAATTTCTTAAATAAAATAATTTATTAACATAACATAATTAATTAATTACATAACTTAACAACAATATAACATTTTATAAACTAGCTTAATAATATAATAATGCAATATCCTAATTAATTACTTAAGTTTTCTTAAATATAAATGAGATTAATTCATGTACAATAATGCTCTTATTTTTTCCATGTATTTTAAAAGCTTGCTTTTTTTTGGAAATAAATTATAAAAAAAAAAAAAAAAAAAAAAAAAAAAAATTATAAGTGAGTTACAACGATGGTTGACAATTCATATTCAGCTTAATCAATTTACTTCGCAGTAGGTTATATACTTCATTCAAAAAGAAAGTTTCTGGTCAATTTTTATACGTCAACTTGGTTGACTCTTTACAGTACTTCTTATTCCTTTTTTATACTTCTGAGTGTCTTTCTAAGACATTTCGAACTAAAGATTACCTTTTTTATTGATATAATCCGATCAGACTAACAACTTTATCTTCAAAAATCTCGACAAATGCACAAACATTTTTGTCCCACTGCACAAAGTAAAACATTCCCATAATACACGATACGATGAGCCGTTTTCAGATGTACACAAGCTGCGTAAGTATTTTGGGGTGCATATTTACGAAAAGAACATAACGATCGCCATCGTTAGGTTAAAATAGTGGTCGTATCATGAAAACCTATAACGTTTAGTTTTTGACAGAAATCATTCGATTGTACTAAAATTTCATATTTTTACCATTGTCGCCTAGTATGTGCAAAATACAAGACAAATTGTTTTCATCTGCACAGAATATAAGATCTTTCAAAACATTTTGCTTACCAAATCAATCCCTTTGCTGAACAACTATTTCAATAATATCAGAGTGATTTCCGACCAGGCCGAGGCACTACTGTTAAACTTTTCTCGATAAGGCTGATCTTGGAAAATAAAGAGAGTTCAATATATTTGTCTACCAACGTTTCGTTGATTTCAAGCAGGCCTTCGATTTTGCCGAATGGAGGACTCTTATTAACTAATTTTCTTGGTTTGAATTTTCTTTTTTTTCTGATTTTATTGGAACCTTAGTCTTTTTCTCGTAGTTCGTACTTCCACTCGAAGCATGTGGTTGATCTTTTTTCCCGATTCATCAATCTTCCTCCGTAACGAATTCCATTTGTTCGTAAAACCCTCTCTTACTTTTTTTCAATTTCTTTTCATTCTGATACACCTTTGAGTCACTATGGTTTCTGAAGTCCTGTTTCGGAAGTCTCCTTCTCCGGTGAATGTTTGTTCAAGTCTTATTTCGGCTAGAGGGCATTAACGTTTATCAATTTTTTATTCGATTTTTTTTTGTCTTCGAAAATTTTTTTGGTTATGTTGTTTGGGTTTTTTGATATGTTTGATATTTTTGTTCTGTGAACTTTTTATAAAACTTCTTTGTAAATATTCAACTTAATTACTTTACAGTCACATATCTAAATGATCTCCTCGTATCGTTGTTCTTCTATCTCTCTTGGATTTCTTTTGTTTGTTGGCCTTTTATCTTCCCTTTTTTTGCTATAAGTTGCTCTTTTGTTTAGCCCGGTTTTGTTTAAAGCACGAGACTCATTATCTCTAGGTTTGGGTTCGAGACCAATTCTCAAGTTTTCTATCTAATCTTCAGGACGAATGCAGTTCATAGATCTCAACTTTTCGTCCTGCCCTGTAATGGTCAAAATATCCGTCTAATAATGCGCACCTATTTTTTCTTAATTTTCTCAACTTTTAGTTACATCAAGAAGATGTAATAACTTTTTAATAGACAAACATTTTATTCTACACCCACAAATGCAATTCTGTATAAATTTCTCATAAATTTAGTACATAATTAATAAAAATCATATTGAAAAATTGTTAACGCAACCAAATTATAAGTATCCGAGGATTGACCAGATACAGAAATTCATTAAACAGAATTCATATTAAAGATATACAAAATACGAATGTGAATCCCACAATCGGTACTTGTTGTTTTGTGTGAGAAGTTTTTCATCTGTTATTAACTTCTTTGTTTAAGAAAAAAAGTATATAGAAAGAATAAGGAATGATTTCAAATTAATATTTTAACAGCTTCTAAGCTAACTTCTAAATAAAAATGTATTAAACATATTCTTTTAGTAACAGAAAGTAAGTATAGATCGTAACAGGCTTCGAATTAATTACATATATATTCTGTAACTACAAGAAAGCTTTTAAATAACCCATTCATTAACCCAATTACCAACTGACATTTAACAACAAAAAAACAAAAGAGACAACATAAAATCAATAATTAATATATAATTACCTTCTTTTCAAGTAATTGACATTTGATGTAAAACTATTACGAAAACTTGAGAAATTCAGTGTGCCGCTTTTCTGTTCCTGATCAAAATGAAAAATAAACATATACATTTTCATTCAAATAATTTTAAAAAAACGATGTCTACAGTAACAAAGCTAAGGATCAGAAAATTAAAATAAAAATAGATTAATTAAAAATATTTACCTGTGGCGGGGCGCAAATTCGCCCACACCCTGCTGTCGATATAGCGCTAATATTGACAATCAATAAAACTTAATTCAACAATTTTTTTTCGATTCGAAAAAAAAATTGTTCGGTTTTTTTTTATATTTTTACTTGTTGTTGTTGCGATGAAAATATAATAATTCCGTTTAACGGTAATTTATTTTCTTAGTTCTGAAAAGAAAAGAAAAAGAAAAAAAAATCAGGAAAGGAAATTAGAAAGAAAATATTGATCGTAAGAAGAAGTGGAAATAAATAAATAATTTTCGTATGGAGTTTTTTTCCTTTTTTTTTTGTCATATAAAATAAAGAAATATGCGATATGTGACGGAAATTGTACATTAGAATTCGCTTATTTCCAATAAAAGTTTAATTTATTTTCTTCCAATAATCGTAAAATTTTGCATAAGCTTTTTTTGTTTAATGTACATATATTATTTTTCTTTAAAGTTTTATGCCATTCTTTTTAAAATTGATGAAGTGAAATATTGTTGAAATAAGTTAGCTTTATGACAGATTAATCTTGGCAATATGAATAATAAAATTAGCATGCAACTTAGCGGGTAAAACAAGATTCACCCACCCCATATTTCCATTTTTACGAAAATCCCTATTTTCCTCAAATTAACGCCTTCATCTTACTGTGCAAACAGATTCATCAACATTGGAATAAACAGATTTAAGGTCAATGTATATATATTATACAAACTTAATCCAATTAAACTCTGATAAAAGCTCCTTTTCATCTAATGTTTTTCTTAATAAACAACATATGTTCATCAATAACCGAAATTCCCAGTATATTTAGCTGAAATCCAAAAATTAATCTCAACAGTTTTATTATTAAAACATCACATGCAAAAGGGATACAAAAAACAACAAATCTTTTAGTAAAACATAAGCTTTTACTGTTTTATTATTTAACTATTTAATTGGTTTATCCTATTTCTAAATTTTATTTTCCTTTTTTGTTATTTATAGTCTTATATAAGGGACGAACAAAAATTTATAATACAATAAAACTTTTGTTCTTAGCCTCACGGCAATACAACAGTAATGAATAAGTTTGAAATACGATCCGGTCATTCACAGTTACAAGGTAACAATACATTTTCAAATTAATTTATTCCCTTTGCGTTTTAGTTACGTTCTACGAATTAAACAAATATAAATAAGAGCGGTTTCATCCAATTGACGGGGTCGATTGCGGTTTGTGAGAACCAAGAGTTATTAATATTTAAGTTTCACCTGTATAATATGAACAGAAGGTAAATTGTTAGCATAAAATTTTTAAAATTAAATCTCTAATCCGTGAGACAAAGAAAAACACATAATTATTTGAAAATGCTTTGTTGACTCTCATTTTTGCTTGACACTGGATATCACTATTTTTCGTCGAGAATAGATAGTTTTTAATACTTATACTGTAAACTGCACCATTTTCAAGAACTAAAATGTATATTTTCGATGTTTATTGCTGATATCACAATTTTTTGTAGTAAATAATAAATTTTTCTACTTCAAGCTACGAAAATGTCATTTTAATATATATTAAAACATATGTGAAAGGGAAACTTTTTCTAAGTAGTTACTGGAAATGTTTTCAGTCACTAGGACTGAAAGTAAATAAGTTTCAGTGGTCGCCTACAGGTGATGGTTATTTAAAGAATTGAATATTTGAGATTGAATTTGATTTACTGTTTCTGTTGTTGTTTCGGTTGCTGTGTTCATTTCTGTCAATATCGCAGTATTTTGAAGGCATTGAATATTTTGATCGAATCGAATCGAAACTAATCATTATATCAATTGTGTGTAATTAATTAATTAAACTAATATTGAGTGTGTTTTTTTTCGGAGTAATCGGAGCGATAAAATAAAATTTTTATCAGATATATCGTATAATTTTTTCCTCCGATAATTAACTGTCGATATAAAATATATTCTCTGAGTTCTTTCCGCCAAAAAAAAAAATAAAAAAAATTTATTAAATAAATAAATAAATTTTATTAAAAAATTTATTTTTATTTGTTTTTAATTGAAACTTTACCTACAATTTTTTAAATTTATACTTTAAACGATGACTTCCAGTCGGTAAAAAAAATATCTGTAATATCCGTAAAAGTTTTTAGAGAAAATATATGAACTTTTTTCATTATTCATATGGTCAAATTCATCTACTAAAAACTTACAAAACGACATATCTAAATTTGACTGTGTAAAAAATAAACAAGATTATATTTATATATATATAGCATTTTTACCAGTGTAAAATAATGTTATTATTGTGTTTGCCTGTTATTATTCCATCTGTAGGCGAACACAATAATAACATTATTTTACACTGGTAAAAATGCTATATATGAATACAATCTTGTTTATTTTTTACACAGTCAAATTTAGATATATCGTTTTGTAAGTTTTTAGTAGCTGAATTTGTAAATATTATCATTTATATTTACAAGCGTAGAAAAAATAGCGTTTTCTACGCGTGGTAAAAACGTTTTGCGTTCCTGATTTTATTCCACTCGACGCTATCGCGTCTCGTGGACAAACCGTTCAGTCACGCAAAAAGAGACGTTTTCGCCACTTATATAAAAATCTACTATTTATGAGCTTGGATTAGAATTAAATAAATAATAAATTGATATTGGGTAACGATTTCATTTTGATAGAAGGAATTTGGTTTATTGTCATTGATTTATTTTTATACCAAACTCAACGGTTGATTGAATTATTCCTAATTTTTCTGCGTTTTAGCTTTCATGGGACCTAACTGGAAAGGAATAAAATTTAACAAAAGCTAATGTATTGCTATAGATACTACAACATCTTAAAACACAAGATATCGTGTTACCGAACAAGAAAAAATAGTTTACAAATTATATGTTATGACAAAGCTTTTAGAAAATATGGTAGAGGCACTGTCATCGATCTTGCAGTTTCTCTTCAAAATTACGTCACTCAGTAATCTAAATAAAAAATATGGAGGGGCTAAAATCTCAAGCTCTGAGATTTTTAGACTTCGGTTTTGGTTAAGGATTTTGATATAGTTTTCGGCATAAAACTTTTATGAGGACACTGAAAAAAATAATTTGGTATATTCTACAAAACGGATTCAGCCAAATTAATTTTGTAGCGTCAACTAAAATTTAGTAGAATCAACCATACGATTTGAACGTTTGACAAAGCATTGTCAAATTTTAGAAACGTATGGTCGATAGTACTAAATTTTAGTTGATTGTACAAAATGAATTTGGTTGAATCCGTTTTGTAAAATATACCAAATTATTTTTTCAGTGGACATTGTTTTTAGTTTTGGGGCAGCAGTGTAAAAAATAAAGCAGCAGTGTAAAAAATAAACAAGATTGTATTTATATATAGCATTTTTACCAGTGTAAAATAATGTTATTATTGTGTTCGCCTACAGATGGAATAATAACAGGCGAACACAATAATAACGTTATTTTACACTAGTAAAAATGCTATATATAAATACAATCTTGTTTATTTTCTACGCTGTCAAATTTAGCTATGTCGTTTTGTAAGATTTCAGTAGATGAATTTGACCATATGAATAATGAAAATAGTTCGGAAATATAAATTTATTTCGAGTAGTTCGAAAATATAAATTTAATTTTACATTTAACTGTTAAAAAATTATCTGTTTTTTGCATTTTCAGATATATCTGTTCCGTGTTTTTTTTCATTCTCGGATATATCTCAGATCATATATTTTCTTTAAAAACTTTTACAGATATTACAGATATTTTTTTTACCGACTGGAAGTCATCGTTTAAGGTATAAATTTTAAAAATTGTAGGTAAAGTTTCAATTAAAAACAAATAAAAATAAATTTTGTAATAAAATTTATTTATTTATTTAATAAATTTTTTTTAATTTTTTTTTTGCCGAAAGAACTCAGAGAATATATTTTATGTTGAAGGCTAACAATCGGAGGAAAAAATTATACGATATATCTGATACAAATTTTATTTTATTGCTCCGGTTTCTCCAATATAGAAAAAAACACACTCAATATTAGTTTAATTAATTAATTACACACAATTGATATAATGATTAGTTTCGATTCGATTCGATCAAAATATTCAAAATATTCAAAATATTCAATCCCTTCAAAATACTGCGATATTGACAGAAATGAACACAGCAACCGAAACAATAACAGACACAGTAAATCAAATTCAATCTCAAATATTCAATCCTTTAAATAACCATCACCTGTAGGCGACCACCGAAACTTATTTACTTTCAGTCAGTAGTTAGAAAAACATTTTCAGTCACTACTTAGAAAAAGATTCCCTTTCACATAGGTTTTACTATATATTAAAATGTCATTTTCGTAGCTTGAAGTAGAAAAAAATATTTCCCTACCGGAATCATCATTTGGGACAAAGGCGATAAATAACATCTTGTTGTAGGGGTCCAATGATCGGGACTTTACGGTACAGTTTTTAAAACGAATTTAATTTAAAGTCAGTTCCGAAAATTTTTGGATACGTATTGATACCTTAATTTCAAAAATGTATGAAAACAGATATATTGCGTTTTTTCAGTTACGAGAAAAATTTGTAAATTGTTTAACCAAATGTCTATACAAATTTCAGATATCTAACCCTAATGTCTAATTTTGTTCTTTTCGTTGTTTTTTTAGTATGAACCATATCCAATTTTTAGAATTCTTTTAACATTTAACAAATTCAAATCATTTTTAACAAGGGGGTAAGGGTTTTATAGAAATATAGCTGTTACTTTTCCCCCAGTAACAGTTCTTGAAGTAAGATCAAGCAAAAACTATTAATCAAATTAATTGATGGAAAAGAGATGGAAGTTGTCGGATTTATAGTCTCTTAAATCAAAACTATGCTATACACTATCAATATTTTAAAATTGTAAACTTAAATCCGATGGAAGATATACACCACCTAGCTGCTTCTAAATTTAATAAATGTTATAGAATAAAAAATTTACTATGCATCGAAACGCCTTATTAGATCAGTAACGGTAGCAAAATTACATTAACAAACGTTATAGTCACGTGGTTGGCCTGAGTTATTGCTATGAGTCTAATAACATTGAAAAGCTATCGTGTTTTGACATCGTCATGAATGTTGATGATATTCTTCGTAGAATTTGAAAAATATATAGAATCTATACAATAATAACAGTGAAATAACAAAAAATCCAAGACAGCTTTTAGGCACGAGTAAAGAACCAAGAGCAACAATTTATAGTACAACTACCGTGTAAAGAGAAAGTTGAGCATTTTCGGTCTTCAGTCATTTAGCAATGTGCTTTTTGCAAGCGTTATACTAAATTTTTGACAAAATATCAATGATTGCTCCATATAGAAAATTCAAACTGACAAAAAATAGTATATTTTCCTACAAGAGATAAAAACCTTGTTTTTTTGTGAGTAAACATTTGTTCACAGGACGCGCCAGCGTCGAGTGAGACATGTTTACGAACGAAAAACGTTTTTAACTCGCGTAGGTAATGCAATTTTTTCTATGATAGTAATATATAATCGATAATTACTATAAATTATAAAGTTAGAAATCGAGAACAAAACATTCAAAATTCATATTCTATTTTTTCATGGTTATGTTGTTTAAAATACTTTGTAAAATTATATGAAAAACCATAGCAACTATAATTTGTTATTCTTTTTCACTTGTGAATTGACTTTTCGCATAAAAAAATTTTTTTTTTTCTTATCATGGAATGTTAAAGCAACCCAATACTACAACCAAAGCTCGAGTTGTATTTTATGCGTCAGCAAAAGTATTAAATGGAAAGCCCTTCAGACCAACAGCACAATTCAGCTAGGAGACATTCTTTTACGATTTAGTCTAAGTTAGTGTAAAGCAAACTTGTCCATAAAATCTTCTTTGGAAAGAAGAACCAGTAGCTCTAAGAAAACGTTTCGCTTACCTATGGTACTTGGTTAATGAGCTGCATGATTAAAAGAGCTAGCAAGAACAAGAACATTCTCAAAGGGCAGCATAGAAATTGAGGAGGATAAATATCTACGTAGATTATTTGTTGACTGACACCAGTACTGCTGAAAAATTGCTGAGTTTAAAAAACGATAATTTTGTACAGTGAATTTTAATTTAGGAAATTCTTCAACAAATAACTATACAAACTTAATGAAGTTCAACAGATGGTATCAGATATTTCAAAAGATTTAAAAGGAAATCCGTCAACCGTCAATTCGTTTTAAGTTTAAAAAAAAAATAACTTGAAGACCAGCCAAAAATGTTGTATGGAAAACATTTGCCAAAAAAATTTAGTTCAAACACAATTGTTGTTCCCTTCCCAGAGCATGAGCCCCGGGGAGAAACCTATCTTTTGCATTAGAGCTTGATTTAGAGCTCTTTGCATTAGCGCTTATTGTTCCTAAAATTTTAGAAAAAATAGAATAGCTGTGAGTGAAGATAAACACTTTTTAACCCTTTGAACGCTACCAATACCGATATACATTTATAAAAATACTATTTTTCGTATTAACGGTTGTAAAATATTAAAAATCACAGCGTACATATATTAGTTATGATATAAATGTACAAACTCAGCATTAAAAATTGTAATAAACTAAATCAACAGTTAGTTTTGCATCTTAGCCTGCAGCCATATTCTGTAACTGTGAAGCGCTAAAAGTTTTTTCATTTCTTTCAGAATTTGGCATCTGGGCCCTTTGGATGCAAACTATTTTTCGTATAAGAACTAATAAGCCCACCTCTCTTGGTCTAATCTGGCGTCTCCAGGCTATTCAATCTGATCTGATCATCGCATTCATCGGCCAACAGTGTCAACAGTGACAAAAGTGTCATCGCATTTCCAACTGGCAACAAAAAACTAAGCACCGATAAAGAGTGCGTAAAGTCAAAATTATTATCAAATTAGTCCCAACCTCTCATATTTCAGTCGAAGGGCATTATGAAATGAAATGCAAATTATGATCTTTATCCAAAATATACCAAACGTTTTATTGGTTTGTTAGTGCTGAAATAGATTCGAAGATGGACCCGGTGATATTTTGAATCCAAATGTGTCATGGAAAATTTTACATTAAAATGAAAGTCTTTATCGGTTGCAGCTTTGTCCTAACTGATTATACGGTTTACTTTTATTTTAGTCAGTTTTTCATCCCAGTCTGAGAATGAACCTCTATTGATGAAAAACGTGATCTACGCAGATGAAAAAGTTGAAATTTGAACTTGACCATTTTTGATTTTCCTGAAACTTGGCATATAAGTAGTATGGACAAAATAAAAAATACAACTTATTTTAAAATTTTTTTAAAATGCATAGTTTGAGCATAGGGGGCACCCAAACATGCATGAAAAATGAAAATTCTGCCAATCCGATGTTACTTTGAAATTAAATTGCTCAGGAACGGCTATACCGATTTCATCAAATTAGTCGTTTGAAAAAAATTAATTTATTGTTTTTATAATTAATTTTTAAATAAAAATATTAAAAAAACTTTTTTAAAGATGGCGCTAGGGTCAAAGACCGATTGGAATTTAATTAATTTTTTTTTTTCTGAAAATAGTTCTATCCTTACTCTAAAATATATCAAATTTACAAAGAGGCTAAAATTCTTGTTCTTGAGATATTTGATTTTAAACATTTTTAGTACGGCTGAAATTCGAATATTTCTTCATTTTTTCAAACAACTTCCATTAACAAAAAATTTTAAAATCAATTAATTTTAACTTTTTTTATTTTTTAAATATAGTTTTAACCTTCCTTTAAAATATATCAAATTTACAAAGAGGCGTTAATTCGTGTTCTTCAGATATTTAATTTTAAAGATTTTTAGTCCGATTAAAATTCTAATTGTTCATTATTTTCTCGAACTTCAGTGGTTAAAATTTTTTGATGATAAAAATTGTTCGAAAAAATAATGAACAATTAGAATTTTAGAATGACTAAAAATCTTTAAAATTAAATATCCCAAGAACAAGAATTTTAACCTCTTTGTAAATTTGATATATTTAAAGGAAGGTTAGAACTATATTTAAAAAATAAAAAAAGTTAAAATTTAATTGATTTTAAAATTTTTGTTAATGGAAGTTGTTTGAAAAAATGAAGAAAAATTCGAATTTCAGCCGTACTAAAAATCTTTAAAATTAAATATCTCAAGAACAAGAATTTTAGCCTCTTTGTAAATTTGATATATTTTAGAGTAAGGATAGAACTATTTTCAGAAAAAAAATTAATTAAATTCTAATTGATCTTTGACCCTAGTGCCATATTTATAAAAGTTTTTTTAATATTTTTATTTAAAAATTAATTATAAAAACATTTAATTAATTTTTTTTCAAACGATTAATTAATCATCTATCAAACAAAAAAAAGTTTGATGAAATCGGTATTTTTTATTTTGTCCATACTACTTATATACCAAGTTTCAGGAACATCAAAAATGGTCAAGTTTTCACAACTCTGTCTAGAACACGTTTTTCATCTATTCTGAAAAATATTTTCATACCGACAGAAGCATATCGGTAAAAGTATTACCATCTTTTGAGAAAAATATAAAAACGAAATATATTTTAAATCTTTCTTTGGTAAAATTTTACTTTATATGTTCAGCAACAATGTGTTTCAACACATCCAACAAATAATACCATTCCACAATGTCCTGACCCTTAGCGCTGCGATTTTGGGAAACAAAGGTTGTGCTGTATTGTGCTAGAGCCACTAATAGGAAAAATGTTGGCATGCTAAAACAATTTTTTGTGCAGAAGTGAGCACCAACGGCCGCCTTCGAAGTTAGCCCCTCCCCGCCTAAGTCAATATTAAGAAACAAAAGACAATTTGTTATTAAAACTATGTAAGCGAAAAAAGATTTTCCATTGGTGATATAGAATTTCGTTCTGTAAGCAGCTAGCTCAAAATTACTTAAGTTTTTCAAAATGACGAAATGCCTAATTTCTACTCGAAAAATTGTGTTAGCGCGCCAACATTTTTCCATTAGTGATATGGAATTTTTTTGGGAAGCACAACCAAAAAAACTCTAGTATAATCCAAAGCACCCTACAATTATCCTATTTTCCAAAGCAATTTTTTATAGTATAGCATAATCACCACAGCTCTAGCACAATACTGCACACAAATTGTTTTTCCTTCTTTCCAAAATGGCGGAACTTTTATTGGCTTTTATTTGCTTCAAAATAGCGGTTAAGTTAGAGCAGATCATTCCTCGGGCATAAAAACTAAATAAAATTAATTTTTTTTCATAAATATAGTTAAAATTTTTACCGTCTTATTTTTACCATAATACTTCTTGTATGACTTTATTGAAGATCATCTTCTGATACATTATGAATCTTTCCTCCTGAATGAATGAATCTTTTCTTATGTATCGTTTTGGTAACTCAAAATGGCAAATGAATAAATCGGCCATATGTTTAAATTATAAATTGAAAATGTATTTTTGCATATGTAAAAGATGCAAAAATAAAAACTTTAAGTATTTGATGTATTTATCTGTAGAAAATAATTTTTTTCCGCATAACTTCTTATTATTAAGAAAGAATAAATTTAAATATCAGTATACCGACACGAAACAAGGCAAACAAAAAAATATCGAAAATGAATAATATTGTTTTAAATCTCTAAAACTAATTTTCGAAGTGCCCGTTTATTTTTTGTGTTTATTTTCATTACCTTCACTAAAAACTTTCTTTTACACATAATTTTAGATGAAATTAAATCAATTTAACATTCGTATAGTCATGTCATTCTTTTGATTATTATTATTCTCATTAAATTTTGTTTCGCTCCGTTTTTTATTATTCGTAAAAGAACGAAACGCACTTTGAACTAGAATAAGTCGGTTATTTTACAAACTTTATTTTACTGAAATTGTACAGTATCGTAAAATACAGGTAAAGTGTAAGTTTTTTTTCTGTAAATCAATACGAGTAATGGTAAACAATTGGTATTAATAAACAGGACAAATATGACAAGGGGAGAAAAATTACTGAAATACAGGAATTTTGTCCTCAGAGCAGCCCCAAGGTTGTTTAGTATGATAGCCACAAAAATTTCGTTCTCCATTCTCAGCAGGCATCCATTCTCATTAAATCTAATAATTTTTATCTCAATAGTGCCTTCAAAAAATTGCTTGGAAACTGACCTATTGAAAGACAGGAGTTGTCTCAGTCATTTGGGTTTGCAAAATACTATCAATTAGTCCCACTATCTTGAGCTACT
This sequence comes from Diogma glabrata, assembly GCA_963693315.1. Lineage (NCBI taxonomy): Eukaryota > Metazoa > Arthropoda > Insecta > Diptera > Cylindrotomidae > Diogma > Diogma glabrata. The sequence continues at coordinate 353,948,062 of OY856187.1, forward strand.
TCTTGCTATACGTGACACTCACTAGACTAAATATTGTGTGACGTTTTTAGAATTTTCCACTACATAGGCTTTTTCCAGTGTAACTCAGGCTGTTTACGGTTGAGAAAAAAGCCGATAGACCTCTGGTAAACTCAGTAGCTCGTGGTGAAGCATTTGTAAAGGAAATGTTATCGAATGTGCTGAAAACTTGGACTCCTTCAAATTTGTAGAACCGGATGGTATCACAGAATTTCTCTACTATTAACAAGCAATCCGAAGGATTTTCGACCTATCAATTTATCGTCTTATTTCTTAAAGTAGAAGATGCAACAATTTGTATTTAATAATTTATGCTGCAAATTATCTGTTTTGGTGCAATGCGTTTTGTGCACCGATTTACTTAGCCTAAATATAGATTATAGTCACTATGGTTGGCTAGTACTACAGAAGTATGGAGGTTTGGATCAAGTACAAATAATGGGTTGAGTGAAACAATTTAAATGTAATAATTATATTTGATATAGTGGTTTTGATGGTCTTGGTTCTTTCGTCTTTTGGGGTTGTCAGAGTTCCTGTTCTTTGTTCATTTTAGTCCGTCTTAAAAGTTTTACGTGCAATTCACCATTTTTAATGGGATTTGGAGACATACTCGAACTCACAGACTGAGACTAGTTGGAATTATCTTGAAGCACATGATTCCTGGGATGTTTCTGATTATTATTCCATTTTCAGGAACGCACTGGTGTTCATAACTAAAAATGTGGCCAATCTCTGTGCCAATCCATAGAAACTGGAATTAGTTTTCTTCTATAAAGGTTGCAAACTACATAAATATGATACTACCACTTTTAAGGGAGTGATGCTTGACACCATTGTTATAAGCTTCATCACAAATATCGAGTTCATTACACAAACAAAAAAACAGAAGGAATTACGTTTCATGATAATCGTTCAATAGAGTATATAATTGTTTGAACTACAGTTCTGCAAAATCATTCAACACAACTTTGAAATACGTATTAATTCGTTTTCGTTTATATAACAATTTATTTCTTAAGATTTAATTTTTTGCCTTTCCCACACATCTGATACAAAAAAACATATCTAACGAACTTTCACATTTATCAACTTCAGATTCTACATTTTTTTTATGAACAAGTCTTAAGCTGATAACATATAGTTGAAAGCTTTGAAAAAGTTAAAGGTTGAAATATAGAATAAATAAACTGATTGTGCTTTTTATACTTTTTCATATTATGAATTTTATTTTGAGCTTGGTTTATTATGAAATTAAAAGTTTTTGTTAGTAAAATTACATATTGTATTAAGACCCAACATCCCACGTAGGTTGGTTAAATGAATGAAGATGAATGTAATAAGAATTTTTTTTTATGAAAGGTGATTGGTAGTATTTCTAAGCAAGGAAAATAATTAGAACAAGGATTTTTTTCTTTTACTTAACTAACTGGTTACGGGTTCTACGGCATATTACTCAATTTGTTTACTACCCAAAACCTATACTTAATATTTTAATGTGGAATGAATATGATTGACCTTTCAGATAGGTGAATTATTCTTTATAATTACCATAAACTACTTGGGATAATATTGAACCCGCTGTAACATTTTGTGTATTCGCACTTGACCAAATTTGTTATGACTTAGCTTGTTGTGCTAATTGGAATGGTCTAAAAAGGAAACCACTCAAACTAATGATTTTCTGATTTCACTCAAATTTTTTATTTATATTAATATCTTAGCAATGTTTTTTCATTACTCTCAAATTTATTTTATTTGAAAGCTTGGAAACTGACTGTTTTTTAAATTAAATATTTTTTTAATTTTACAGCTTGGTTGATTAATCGGATGGTTTTTGTCGTAGTATTTCTTAGATACTTGTTAGCTGTTTATGTGGATTTCGCAAGCCATTCATGTTATAGTGAGTTGATGAAGTTCTCTTTAGATTAGAAGGAATTTTGGATGTGAATCCAAAAATATAATCCATTGGACACAGTTTAGTTCTCGTGTGTAGAGTATTGTTTGGTACCTGCACGGCTTGACGTAACAATTGACCCCAGTTGCAGTTTGTTACATCCACGCAGTTTCGTAGATATTCTGTCAATTATCTATGGCTTCCTTCTAAAGCACCGTTCGACTCAGGATGCTACGGGATCGGTTCCAAAGTGTTGATTTTTAAGAGGGCATTTACCATGGGCATTTTGTTTAGTTTGCAAGCATTTGTCTTCTGGCATAAGGAACTTTTTCTGATATAATTTGGTTTGTATTTCTGCTGCTTGTTCCATTTCAGTTTGTTTCTGCACTCTGGTGACAGCTAGACAAGTTTGCAACTCGTGTTTGTAACGCGCCTCGGAGCAAATAATTTTGTTTAACGGATTAATAGTTTCTGTTTTTTTCCGAGTGTTCATCAATGTGTTGTGGATAATTGCAGCCTTGCTGGTTTATTTCATATCATCCGTCAATGTTTTTATTCCTCGCTTTAGTATTCAGTGTGTCACTCTGTTGCTACTGGTCTCTTATAATTCTTCTTAACTCTATGTGGTAATCAAATTCGAAAAAAATTGTGGTGGAAACGAGGTAACATATTAGGTAAAGGTAAAGGTAACGCTATTGCTTCCTTGAAGAAACGAGCCTTCATATAACTATATATGGGCTTTAATCCTCAAGAAAGACAGTGCGTCAGAGGATCAAGGAATATGCAACCAGCTGGATTATTGGCAACTACATTTTTGTTTTGTTTCAGCAAATTTTTGTCAAAGTTTGCTATTTGCTTTTTAATTTACTTTTATTTTCTCTATTCTATCATAAAATATTGGCCTATGTCATATTTTGTCAGTGATAGGGTTTTTTGTTTAGTTATCCATTCTTTAACTAAAAATGTAAAAAACAAAAAAAAAAAGACTTACGTCCATCATCACCTTTGAACATATGTTGTTGTGGGACCTTGGTCTTAAAAGGGGTTTATGTGTAATTGTGACACATATTGTAATTCCTACTACACAACACATTTTATTAAAAAAAAAAAAAAAAAAAAACATAGATGTGAGGTCTTTAATGTTAAAAACTCCTTTTAATGGAAAATGATCGGACATAAAGGGTAAACTTCCTACCTATTTAATAGCATCGGAACGTTTTGTTGTCCAAACTATAGCTTTCCTTTCTATGGTGGAATAGTTTTTTTCTGCTTTGTTGACTGTTCTGCTGACGAAAGCTATTGGTCCGTCCTGATCTGCATTTCCCCGTGATAACACAGCACCCAATCTGTTATTACTTGCATCAGTTGTTATGTTGAATGGCAGGCTAAAACCGGGGTACATCTTAATTGGAGTCGTGGCTTATGCATTCTTTAGTGTTTGAAAAGCTGTTCACAGTCTTCATACCAATTGTATTTTATTTCCTTTTGAAGCTTTAAAGCATAAAACTTTCTGTAATAACTTAACAAACCCAAAAGAAATTGAATTTGTTTTATTGTTTTTGGGCGGAAAAATTGTAATTGTACTACTGAAATTTGGTAACCCACCTGCTTTTATGCACAAATGTTCCAAATAGGACACTTATCTCCTTAGGAATTTACATTTTTCGGGCTCCAATTTTATGTTATATTCCCTTAGTCTCGATAGCACTCCGGTGAATCTTCTAGTGTGATCTGCAAAACACTTTCTGTACACTACCATGTCATAAAATTGAGTCTTAACCCTGAAGTCCTGTTAGAATGTAGTTTATCACTCGCTGAAAATGTCAGGGGCTTAGGTTAAACCAAAAGGCATTCTCTTGAATTCGAAATGCCCAAGCGAGATACTAAAAGCTGTTTTACAACGATATTCTCATTTTACTAATATCTGATGGTCCTCACTGGCTAAAAAGAGTTGAGAATTGTCTAGATTTACTCAATTGGTCCAGAATTTCTTTATTACTGTGATTTGCGGCCTTTAAGTGTCACTTTTTAACCATATATTTTGTTGTCATAGTTACGTCCAAAAAAGTAAAAAACATTTATAGATGTTTAAATTCTATAAAAAATAGAAATTTTTATCAAAGCAACCTCTCGTTTCAAAATTTCTTAAACCAATTAAAATATTTGTTATTCTTTGTCGTCATAGTTATTTGATTTGTTTGAAAAGAAATGACAAATATATTTTTCAAAGCCTCCTTGTTTTATATACTATTAATTCTTATGATCTTACTCTGTCGCAGTGTTAAAATGCAGAGGGACTTCTCTATCCGAATATTATATATATGAAATGCTTTAAATGAATTAATTGTTTCAGAGGCTTCAATCCGCAAAAGTATTAAAAGGGCGTCAATCAACACCTCAGAATGTATGTTGTTGTGAGAATTTGGTCTTAAAAAGTCTACGTGTTATTATGACACATATTGTATTCACATTACACGTAATTCTCATTTTAAAAAATTTTTGTAGAGAACGGCCTACAAATCATGTATAAACCAATTCGATTATCAAGTAGATCTGCTCAAACCAATAAAATATTCAAAACATTAAAAACAATGAAAAGATTTATCGAACTAGAAACCATAATCCTTGAACGTCTTTCAAAGAAATTCACCAAGATAAAAAGAAAAGAAAATTTGATCAAAACAAGAATATTATGCATAACAAAATATCAAATTTCAAACATTTTTCTTTTACAAGAATAAAAACATGAAACACCCCATTATATTTTTTGGTTGGTAAAATTTTTCAATTTTCTTGTACGATATAAGTAATTCAAATTTAATTTTCTTTGTTTGTTTATAGTTCAGTAATTTCCATTTTATCTCGACAAAAACAGACCGAAATCAATAGATAAAAAATGTAGGAAAAAATCAATCCATAATTACTTTAGGAATCATGTTGTGACATCTTTTATTTTTTCAAGAATGTGTTTTTCCGAAACTGATTTCACTTCAGGATATTTGCCTTATTAATGAGAAGGAGTTAAACAATGGGAAACTACAAATCGGCAAATAACATGAGAAACCAAAATACATATTTGTTTGTCATGAAAAGTTAACAATATAAAATGACATACGACAATTTATGGACGATTTGCTTAAGTGCTTTGGTATGGAATAATTTGTTGTAAAAATTTTGTCTGACTTACATTAAAAGTTTATAATCTGTTTTATTGATAAATTCTCGGTTCCAAGTAGAAACCATATTTTTCTGTGGAAAATCAATAAATGTGTTTGTCGGAAAAAAGAAAACTTTATTTGATACAAGATAATTTCGTAATGATTTTATTTCATTTTGCTTCACTTAACTTAGTTTTAACATTAATAAATTATTTGTTTTATTACAATACAAAGATTTTATGAAACATGTCAATGTTTGTGTAGAATTTAGTGTGTCTGTCTATGTTCGATAAAAAAATGCGTGATTAAAAATAATTTATTGGCAGCTTTTATTACAACTTTTGTAAACGTTCAAATGTAAAATTAAATACTTTGGCGATGTGTCGTGCGTTTTATTCGCCTCTATCTTGATGGTTTGTGCAGGTTCATAAATAAAAGTCTTGAATATTAAATTGATTTATTATTGTTTGTGTTTGTTTTTTGGAACCAAAAATATATTTATGTGCTTATTTATTCTCGCTTCTGACTTCATAGAACAACAACAATATCTTAACAGAATCAAATTACATTTGTGTTCTGACTTCGAGCTTTTGGTTTTTCAATTTATTTTTTCTTCAACGGCTTAGAAATGAAATAATTTGAACTTCTAGGACCTTTTCTTGATTTCCTTTCAAGTTTTGAATATATTTTTAGATCAGGTTTTGAATCCCACAGTTCAGTTCATGTCTAGTTGTTAATAAATTTTAATTGTGTTTAATGAAATGAAAACACAACATTATCCAGGAGAGAGAGAGAAAACTATAAGCTAGCAAACAAGCTCGTTGCGAAGCAATGTAGATGAACGAAGAGAGAATGGTGCAAGAGAAAGTGTGATGAAATTGAAAGCTTCCATACCCTACTTTTTTAGAATCTTCTTAATATAAGTGACTACCATCAAGTCGGAAGACGATCTAAGCTTATTCTTATTCCCAAAAAATGAATTCGATGAGGCGGTGTCCAAACTAAACCGTTAAAAAGTACTTTATATCAACTAAAGAGTTTACCAAAAACTGTCGTTCTGTATTTCGTTGTTTTCAGTTGCGAATTGAAAACGAAATTGCGAAACCGCCGTTTTTGTGTTTCTGAGAATTTATAGAACATTGAAAAAATCATATTTCGTACTACAAAACCTATTTAAATACCAATTCTTTTTGTAGAATAAAAGACTGCCTAGACGGAATGCAAAAGAGTGAACAGCGATAAAATTAACTGTATATGGAATAATAATAATGTTAAAAAATTCAATAAGTTAAATAGAAACATTTTGTGTAGTTCTGTGTTGTTTAAATTTCTACAATCAAGTCTTAAAGATTGTAAACTATTTAAAAAATATTCTACATAAAGAAGGTCGTTACTAATTTTTTTCCTATAGATGGACTACACTTTCTAAGAGATGAAACCGCCTAAGATAAAAAAAGGAGAATTTTCGGCCACTAGAAATAAAATGCCAGTTAGTTGTACGGCTTTGAAAATCTGCGAATGAAGAGATAAGCATTTGTTGTTTTGTAATTTGTTTTTAAATTTTTGATAAACGGGTATGACAACCCCGCGTTCTCTAGTTACGGCAATGGGCATATGAGATGTCCTCTAACTTAACAACGCCATTTTGGACAGATTAAAAAAAACGGTTGAACTTCATTGTACTACTGATGTGCTATTGTCGATAAAAAATTCCATATCACTTATCGAACAAAATTGGAACGCTAAAATGATTATGCCCTTCTCAAAATAAATTTCTTGTATACAATACTATCAGATAAACCTACGTCTGGTAATGATCCACCCGAATCAGTAATAATTTGAATTAGGTTTAGATACTCAGCAGACCTAAAAGCATTTGAGTCCAGATCCATTTTAAGCAATTTGCTGCTACTTTATGTAATACAATCCACTGAGACACTCTTGAAAGTGCATCCGGTACGGTATTCAAACTGCCTCATCAATGCTCAATTATAAAATTGAATCCCTGCAGTTTAAGGCTCGATCGTGCCAAACGACCCGACAAATCCTTCTACTTCATCAACCATTTTATAAAATATAGAGACGAATGTCTATAGAGACGAGTGATTATTTTAAATGTGTGACCCTCAACATATGCACGTAATTTTTGCATACCTAAGATTGCTGCTAGTATTCTTTTTCGCAAACCGAGTAATTCCGTTGGACTGAGCTCAATTTTTTTTTTACATAAAGGCAATAAGGTGCTCTACACCCTCATTGTCTAACTGAACATTGATTGAACATTGTCTAACTGAACATTGTTATTATACTAGCGTCGCATTGCAGATTAAACGGCTCTCGATAGTTTAAATTTATCAGAACTGACCGTAAAATCTGTTCCCTTTGACGATTTTTCTTAGGGTACCTGCCAGAACTAACCTTCTAAGTACAAACTAGATTTCAAATTTTCTGGTTGCAGACGACTTAGAATACCATCTTTTTCGGAAGTGGATATGGATCGTTTTTGGTAATTGTATTCAATTTGCGAGAATCAAGACACAAACAGCTTTACCAGGCTTCCGTACAAACAACACTGGAGAGCTCTAGGGACTAGGAGATTGTTCGATAACGCCGAGCACCACCATGCGGTCCAGCTCCTTCTCCATAATTTTTTCTATAGGTGGCGATATGGAATAATGACGTTGATTATTGAGAACTGCATTTGTCACGTCGATAACATGTTCCAAGAAATGTGTTCTGCCAAAACCCATTTTTGAAAATGATGGAAGAAGCCAAATTACACCCAGTAGCTGGCCGTCTCCTTCTAGGTCATCTGTGCTTGGCTCGATCACTTCTATGGTAGGAGAAAGTAACATATGATATATAGTAATCTGAATTTCTTAAAAATCAATACTCAGATATAGATCTTGGGTGAGGAATGGTATAATAAATAGATCAATTGATTGAGAGCGTCGCTTGAATATTATGGTAGTGTTTAAAGAAGCAACCACTTTTTGTATTGTTTCATCAGCAGTCCAGATGTCCGCGTTCATACGTTTGAGGAGATTAGGCTTGCAAGAAACCCAACTCTGGATTGCTCAAACAGTTGTACCTTAGCATGGTATTACAAGTCATTCATAAGTGTGACTATAGACGAGAGAGTTACAGACTGAATCGACTTGCACACTCGCCAAAATCGCATACGTGGAATGCATCGGGTTTGTTTGGTGAATTCATTAATCGAATTTACCTCTAGTTCTTCTCTCCGAATTAAGCACTCTTTGAGACGTTGCTGAGATAACTTTTACAATTTTAAAGGTACAAGTGGACCCAAAGAGGTTAATTTTGTTTTAAAACTTTAGTTGGATTCTGAGTATGTGCTGTAGGCATCTGAAGATTGAACAATATTCCAATCGACGATGAATGTAGGTTTAGGACTATCTATAGAATTTGAAGATAAGTCAGAGACAAAATTAAATGATCCAGTTTCAGTTCCATCCAAAAACATAATCGGTGCCTAAAAAACAACTACTAAGTGATGACTATTGATATAGTTGGTATAAAAAGGTTTTTTTTGAACGAGTCCAATAAACAATGTAGCCTTCCAATGAAAGAAAGTTTATGTAGGGATAGAACTCGAACTAGATGGTTGACAATCATTCTAACGTGTTAATATTTTTGAAACGACTGAATTAAGATCATCGGGTTATAGCGAAGGAGCGATGTGATCTGTGGGTGAAACACCGATATTATGATTTAAATTGGAATAACAGAAGTGAGTTTGATCAGACCTGAGTTTAAGTGAACATTTAGGACCGATCGATGTTTTTGGTAGTCAGTCTTGAATGAAAATATTGTTTACAGCTGATGCAATGTGGACGATAAACATTTTTTTAGTATATATTTACATAGCAAAATATGTAAAGTTCCATGCTTCAATGTCCTGGTTTACGGCAGTTTTAACACATAATTAAAACAGAAGAAGTAGGGGTTAAATCCGAAGATAAAAGGCTAAAATGTCTGATACATAAGACAGTGGTGCCATTGAATTGTTTGAAGGTGTTGGATTCAATGAAAAAATCAATTCTGCAGAAACTATAGGCTCCATAGGTAAAATCTCAGAAAGTTGACGGCCACTTTTCACTAGTGTGACATATCTCCTTCAGATGACTAACATTATAGGTGAGTAAGTTACTCAGTAATGATTGTGATTATAGATTCTTAAGCTCATAAAAATTGAATCATCTTTTTGGTGAAACATAAGTTTTCATTACCATAAAATTTATAGATAATTTTGTGTTTCAATAAATTGTGTGAATTTTTAGTGTTTGGTTGTAGACAACGGTCTCGCCTTTACGGTGGCCTTGCCATGTTCACAGATGAGCTTATTTTGTTTTTTCTTTTCTGTTATTCTGAATTTTTTATACTTTGAATTATTGTTTTACAATATGCGCTAATCAATATGGAATTGGAATCTCAAGATAAGAACAAAGTGGCTTGTTAACCGATAGGTTATCAAACGCAGTATTTGATGGCTGAATGTTCGTGATTACTGGTAGATCTGGAGGAAATTCGAACACTATTCCAACCATGACTGTACAATTTTCAATCACCAATGTAACGAAATTTCATATTACCATTTCCGAAAAACTGAAAAACGAAGGTTGTGCGGTATTAAAAATTAAAACGGTAGAAAAATTTAAACACCCTAAAACGGTTTTCCGAGTTAACGTAAGGCCAACCATTTTGTAAAAAAATAAAGATTGTGCTGTATTGTTGTAAATTTGTGCTAGGTGTGCTACCCATAAAAAATCCAATATCACTAATGAAAACAATTTGCACGTCTGTTACATTTTGAGCTTCCTGAACATAGCTTAATTCAGGAAATTCTTGTCCAGGCAACACAAGATTGCGAACTGTTTATAACTTCTTAGATCTGTTTATAAATTCTTTATGAACCTGACACATTTTCCGAAATTCATCTGCTGCCGTGAATATAAACACATTTGTACCCTTAAAGCATCTGCAGTAGTTCCAACCCTTAAAGCATAGCAGCGGTTCCAACAAATAATCTACAATTTAAATATAATATTTGCAACAATAATCAAGCATAACATATAGTTCTGATTAATATTTTAATGTAAAGGCGTGTTTAGATTTTCGTTTTTCTAAATCGAAATAATAAAATCGATTGTAGCTGAATCTAATCTACAGAAAAGCTGTCTAAATCCTAAAATAAAAGCTACATTTTTCACAAAATACTAATAAAATTGTGAAATACGGAATATACGTGGCATCATAAGTTTAGTAAACAAAAAAAAAAGAACCATTGAGTATCATTGTGTCATGAATATAAAACCAAAGATATTTTCCGTTAAAACTCATTCAGTGAAAGCTTAATATATAAAAAGTGAAATAGGTTGAATATTTAAACTCTATGAAATCTGGTGGAATGAGAAATATAATATATTTTCAAGCATTGGCAAGCTTCAGCATAAAAACAGGAAAAAACCATAACTTTAAAATATAGACATATTTTGAAGATAAACTTAAAACAATAAAGGATCACCACCAACAACAAATCAAAATAACTTTTATGGATCATTAAAGCGAATATTATTTATTATTCAATTTAAAACTTGGACGGACAGTAATGCTGTTATTAAATATAATTTTATATTTTTTTATTACATCTTCAATTCTATTTTTAGTTTTATTGACATAGTTTCGACCATCCTGGCTGGCGTCTAATGTCTGGCAGAAACAATTTCTACTTTCGAAATTTATGTGCATTTTAATTCAGTACAAAAACTGAACAAGATGACGACGACATTCTGTCTGGTTTGTTTTATCTTAAATTTAATTTTATCAATGTAGCTTAGAAAGCAGTTTAGGACAAGGAAAAAATTATTGTTTGGGTTATGAATGTTGGAGTCCAAAAAACTTTTGGCAATTTTTTTTTTTTGGCAGAAAAATATAATTTTAATAGAATTTTGTATAAAGCTTTTATTTGTAAATAGATTTATTTTAATTCTACTGTTCTGCTTATGTTTAAAAACATAAATATTAAAAGCATAGCAGTTCCATAACAACACAAAATCGCATGTATTATTGCCTGTATTACACTAATAGCATTGGTTAATATCTGACAAGTATCATTATTTTCACGAAATAAATGCCCCAAAACGTGACATAAGACAGACACGTTCCTGTGTCATTTTATCAGAAAGAACAAATTCGCTACGTTACAATTCCAGAAAGAAAATCAATAACACATATAAAGGAAAATTTATTTTATTTCCTTAGTTTTGTATATTCTCTTAATTTGATGCTCTTGTGATGTTGATTGTTGTTGTTTTTGCTCTTTTAGGTAGCTTCCCAGATGAGTATTAACAATAACATTTTATAATTTTTTTTCGTTATTTTATTTCTTAAGGCGTTAGTGGGATTTTACAATAACTTAAAAAGCATAATTTTATTATCCTAGCTCGTTGAAAAAAACGTTGAGGGTAGATTGTCGGAACGTTATAATTCAGTTTTTTTTTTGTTTTATGCGAATATTTTGAAACGTATTGAAAAGTTTATTATTCATATTGTGTTTATCATTTTGAATACATAACATACATATATGATTTTATATAATATTCAGTATTTGAAAGCTTAGGCACCTACATAAAAACATAATCAAATTTTTTCTAGTAATTTATTTGATTCAAAAAAATGTAAGAAATAATCTAATTGAAATATTAATAAAATCGACGTAAGTTAAATAAAAATCTTTTCGAAATATTGTTCCTTACACAAACACTAATACTAATTACACAAAGAAATTGAGGAATGGTTTATTCCTTGTATATCTGTTATATTTTTTTTACCTGACTATCCAAATGGAAAAGTAATTGGTATTTTTAAATCCTCACAGGATTAAATTAATAAGTTATGATGGTTATTATACTGTGTTTAAGAAAGTATAAATATTTTAATATTAATCATTGGCCATTTACTTCCCAAAGGACTTATCCTTCTAGTTTTTATTTCAGGTGGTTATTTTTGGAATTTTATTGTTATTTTTTCTTACAAGAAGTATCATGCGAAAGCTTGACGATGGAAGTTCTAATTGTATCCATTGGAGCACAACAAAACGGATCAATGATTTAGCCTAAGCAAATGACATCTGCCTGCCCACGCTATTAACTCTTGTACATGAAGTAAGGTTTAAAATCAACATCAGAAAAACAAAGGCTATGAGACTGAACACCAATGTGAGTATCAATAATACAATCAGTATCCAAATTCTTCTACGACAAACAGAGCAGACAGACATTTCGTTCGATATAAGAAAACGAAAATGGATAAGAATAATACATATACTGAGAAAACCAGCCGAAGATCTTACAAGGATGTCATTAGAGTGGAATCTAAAAGGCGAAAGAAAGGTATAGGAAAACTAGAAATGAGTTGGATGAAAAAGTGGTTAGCTGAAGCGAAACAAATTGGCAGGGCATGAGGAGAGCTAAAAACGATCGCCCCTCTAGTAAACGCCCTACCCTTCTAAAGCGCAGATAAAGGAAAAAATGTATATAAATAGGGCAGTTCACGCCAGCTAAGTGTGAAAAAAAATTGTTCTCTCAAATTTTGGGAATAGATAGAACATTATGAGAAAACAACTATCATATTTTTTCACATTTTTTGTTCCACACCATGGCCATTAGTGACGGTCACAAATTCAATTTTTTGCCACGACCTTTAACTTGTGAATTTTGTAGGAAAATTGATGCGGCTGAGCCTAAAACGGAAAAGCAGCATTTTATTATAATTTTTTGCCGTAGATTAATGACAATAAAAGCATTTTTAAAACTTTGGGTATAGTTTTCACCTTTATTTTAAGGGTTGAAAGTTTAAAGTCGTGATTTCGAGAAGTATTGCACGACTATTGTAGTGCGTTGAAGTTTATGCACGTTGCGCGATTTTTTATGAGGAAAAATTTATACATTCGAGTCATCGTCACGCTAAATAAGCATTAAATATAAAATAAATATTAAAAGACGGTGAGATAAATTGTAATCATTCGTTTTTTTTCTTATTCTAATTTTATTGATTTATGATTTGTTTTTTATTTTTATTGAATTTGATTTTTTTTCGGTTTATAACGTGTGTAAGTGTGGTATAGTAAGTAAATATTTTGTTGTATTTTTAAGTAAAATAAAAAACTTGCTTTTGCCATATTTGATTTGTGTGTATTGCTGTATAATTTTTGATAAAGAAAACGCAATTGATAGTACGAATAACCTAAGTTTTGTTAAAACCAGGGTTGTAACGTATAATACGGTAACGTATAAAACACGTATTATACGTACGTATAAAACGTACAAAACATACAGTATAAAACACACAATTATTTACGTTTTATACCGTATAAAAGTAAAATCCTTAATAAATAAAAATACATTTATATAACATTAACGCGGGCGTTAACTCGTATCGTACTCACGATATTTAATATTTATGAAGCCTAGATTTCGGGACTAATAGAAACAGTTGCTTTAGAAAATATAGCGTCGGCATGATAATTTCTTACCCAACCATTCCTATTAGTTCAGAAAACTTCCACATTTAACGTAAATGCTTCTTTGCAAAATATAATTATTTATTTTCAAAACAAATGTAGTGTGCAATAATTTGACATTTCCAACCATACCTTTTATTCATCAATGACCAAAAATGAATTTACTCAATAAACTTCTCACTAAACTTTTTCGTTTGATGTAAATACATATTATTTTATCTATAACAACTTTTGTATAAAAAGAAGATTTGATCTGCAAGAACCTGTTATTTTCAAACTGTGTCTATTAATTGGAAGTGGTGCAACCCGGATTCACACAACAAAATTTTTTTAAAAAACATCTCTCTAATAATCTCTAATAATTTCCCAAACTGCTATGAAAAAACGATATTTATTCTGAAACAACATTATATTTCCAGCTGTTCTTATTAGATGGGAGGAGCTGAAGTTGGATCAGTGGCGTAGCTAGCATGATGGCACCCGGGGCGGAAATTGTGGTGTCACCCCAAAAATAAAAACTGTCAATAATAATAAAAAGCCGATAAACGTAATTTATAATTTTTTTTGAGCATTATTATTATAAGCCCGCAAGTAATTTTTAACTAATTTTAATTTGCTGAAACTCCTCTCACACGAAGCCACTAATACGCAAATAGTCATAAATAACTTTAGTGCGACCGTAAGATTCGGAAGAAATTCTAAAAAATCCCATTCTACGATGAATTTCAAAAAGTCTAGGTACACCCAGTTCGAAACTGTAACATCGGCCGCTTTTAAATGCCTCCTCTCCTGAGACTTCGTTATGAATTGACTCTATTTTTGTAGCTAATTGAACAATATTCAAGCCCGTGCTTTGCAATCCAATCTGAGCACAGATATTATTTCTCTTAGAATATCATTCCAAAACAAAAGATAGCAAAGAAACGAAAAATCACATGCTGCATTGATAAGGTTCTATGCAGCGCCTCTAGTGTCTACATTTTCTTGTTGATCACTTAACTTCTCAATTTCAGCCACAATCCCATCAAAGTTTTCGGCCAATACTTTTACTGCAGCATAATGAGCACTCCAATGCACTGTTAAGAGTATTTTAACAGTTGCTTTGTTGTGTTTAGCAAGTACTTCCCAGCGGCTAGTCGAAGCAGAAAAACATGTAAAAATGGCTTCCACTGGCGAGTGTTGGCCGTATAAATTAATTGAATGATCTTTGCAGCCCACAAAAATTGCTTTGTTATTTTTTGCTTTAATAATAGCTTGCACTTCTCCATGTATACTACTCATAACAGCTGCATTATCATAACCTTTGGGAGCGACAATTCATAACATCTATACCATCATTTTCAAGATTTTACACTGAAATAAACATGTCCTATTTCTAATCGAAATGCAGTTGTCTCAACCTCACCGTGTGGGCAGATATGGCGAATCGAAATACGAGATTGATTCCACAACCGTACAATGATAGGCCGATGCAGTTGAGACAATCACATGAAATATTTATGTGAAAATAAAATATAGTTCAATTAATCTCAAATACTTAAATTTTAAAATGAAAAATTCATGATATAAGGCCAAAGAAATATGTTTTCATGGAAATAGTTATTAACTTTATTCAACTACTGTTATATTGGATAGCACTTTATATTTTAATTACACCTCATTCTGTTATCAGGAAAATGTTACTGAGTACTGAGTAGTTGTCCCAATCACGGTGAAATTGTTTGTAAATATCTTTTCTTTGCATGAATAATAAACTGCCATCTTCGAGATGAGGTTATCATTACTTCAATTTTTTTTTCAGTGTAAGAATTTCATCGCTTAAATCAGCGGCTTTTTTCCACGTAAAGGAAAAAATCCAAGGAATACTTCCTTGATTTCCACTTTACTACCATCAATTTTCACATAACGAATCATTTCTGACATTTGATCAATAGGTGAAATGTCAGGTGTGCTATCAAACATAATTCCAAAATATTTAACCGATTTAATTTCGTTGACAAGCTTAAACTTTACGTGGATCGCTAAAAAATTTATGAACTCATTTTGTATATCTGGTGACAAATGTGATACTTTTGGTGATTTACCATGCTCCAAATTCAAAATGTGTTCTTTTAACACTACATCATACTTTGACAATAGTTTGGTTAGTTCTAAGAAATTGCCTTTATTTGAAGAACTTTGTCCTTCATCATGTCCATGAAATGCTGGGTTTTGTTTAGATAAAAACAAAGTTATATCCAATAATCTTGATAAAAGATGTTGCCACTTCTGTTTTTTATTATATATTAATTGCAAGGCTGCGTCTCCTATCGTTTTATGAATTTTTAACCTCATTTCCAAAGTTTTCCAATTTTCAAAATTCTCCAGATGTTCATTTGAAGTTTCATGGTCGGCCACTTTGGGATTTAGTTTCCACCGCTTCTGATATCCAGTAGTAAATGTTGATTTTGTATTATTATTATTGGTGACAGCAAATACACGACAACAGAAGCAATACAGGACGCAAGTTATTATTTACAGGAGAATAAACAATCCATGGCCGTAGAATTTTTTCACCATTATTCATCATTTTATAAAACCATTCTTTAGAAAGATGGCGAACATCACCTTTTATGTCTAACCCGTGTCTAGATACAGTAACAAACGACCCTTCTCTATTTTGAAAATGTTCACTTTCTTTTTTTATGATTTCAATGCGAACATTACCAGAGACGAGTATATTCCAATGTGATACATCTCTTAAGTCCTGAAGTGATTCACCCATGCAAATACTGTCTTCAAAAGTAGAAGCATTAGCGGCATTATCACTGTCATTTTCATTATTCCTTTCTAATTCGTCATCATAGATTATCATTATTAATTCTGTATTGTTGCTGTTACTTTCCGAAGATGAGCCAATATTCTCTGAAACATTCGTTGCATCAACGTGATAATCAGTTTCTTTTGATGAATCTTGGATATCATCGGGTTTTGTAACATATTTATAGATTTGGTCTTTCTCTGCTGGAACCAACTTTTTCTTTAAAAAGTATGAACTCCTCGTGGCATATTTATTTTTTGGGATATTTGCTAAACGAAATCTAAAAAAATATTTTTAATTATAGTATAGGTATCAGCAAAGCATTAATTCTAAATATATTTGTAGGATACATAATAGGTACATAGTTCATAATAAGTACACTGTGTTAACGACTAAATACACCGCCAAGAAAATTAATTTATTTAAATTTCCTTGTAACAACTTATATTAAATAATATTTGATAAAATGGAATATACAAATCATAGCCTAATATTATAAGGAACTATTTAAAAAAATATAAGTATGAAATCCTAAAAGATATTTTATATAAAGAATTGAAACCCAAATTAAATATCCAATTAGAATCATGCTCAATAAGTTACAAAATTGAATGTGATTTTTGTGAAAAATTTTACATCGGGAAAACCGGAAAATGTTTTAAGGACTGACTTAAGGAATACCTGCCTAAGAAGAAAAATAAACAAAATTTAAAGTTTATTTTTGCAAACCATTTACATAGTTAATAACAATAGCTACACCACTTTTAAAAAAAAATTGAAGGCTTTACATTTATGTAGCCAAGGATCTTTAAAAGAATCACTTGATGAGTTTGAAATTTCCAAGGGATTTAAAACCCAACAAAATGTAATTTTAAATGATAAACTTTCATTTAATTCAAATATATAAATATATAAAACTGAAAACAAACAGTATGAGTATATATCAACCTACAAAAATTTGCAAAACTGCAGTAATTGCATAACTGCCATTTTATTCTACAGTAATTATTTTTGTGTCCATTGAAAAACGATCTATTTCAATTTATTCTTTGAGTTTCAAGATAAAGGGAAAAAAATTATTTTGAGATCATTTACAAACACGGTGATTTGATTGTTTGTTAGTTTCCTTTGGTGTTTGCAATTAATTTGTTTGAAATGTAAAACATATATTAGGTAGTAAGGTTAAGCGGATATTTTAGAAATAATTTTGGAATAGAGACATTGTAACTCAAGGGTGCCACCCTATCGACAAAGGGTGCCACATTATCGACGTAAACCACTTTTCCTATACATTATTCAGCATATGTGTTTTCAGACCTGGTCATTAAATAACCATGCTTGCATACTAAATAATATATCGTAAAAAACGGTCAATATGGTATCTATAGGAATATTCAAAGCTATTGAGTAATTGTGGTGATGGGATTCAATGCTCAACATGTTGATTCGATTAATATTGTTAAAATTTATTTCACGTAATAACTCAAAAATTTTAAAAAGTAGAATAGATTCTTTTTGAACCAATAACACATTTATAGGACACATTTATAAGTTATCACAATTTATAAATTAAAATTATATGGATAACCTGGTTAAAATGGTTTCTAAGTGATTTATCGTTGAAAACATGTGATGGTTTGTTTAAGTTTTTTACGTTCGGGTGTCACCCCAAAACGGTTTCGAAGTGATTTATCATTGAAAACATTGTGATGGTTTGTTTAAGTTGTTTACATTCGTGTGTCACCCCAAAACGGTTTCGAAGTGATTTATCTTTGAAAACATTGTGATGGTTTGTTTAAGTTTTTTACGTTCGGGTGTCACCCCAAAACGGTTTCGAAGTGATTTATCATTGAAAACATTGTGATGGTTTGTTTAAGTTGTTTACGTTCGGGTGTCACCCCAAAACGGTTTCGAAGTGATTTATCATTGAAAACATTGTGATGGTTTGTTTAAGTTGTTTACGTTCGGGTGTCACCCCAAAACGGTTTCGAAGTGATTTATCGTTGAAAACATTGTGATGGTTTGCTTAAGTTTTTTACGTTCGGGTGTCACCCCAAAACGGTTTCGAAGTGATTTATCATTGAAAACATTGTGATGGTTTGTTTAAGTTGTTTACGTTCGGGTGTCACCCCAAAACGGTTTCGAAGTGATTTATCGTTGAAAACATTGTGATGGTTTGTTTATGTTTTTTACGTTCGGGTGTCACCCCAAAACGGTTTCGAAGTGATTTATCATTGAAAACATTGTGATGGTTTGTTTAAGTTGTTTACGTTCGGGTGTCACCCCAAAACGGTTTCGAAGTGATTTATCGTTGAAAACATTGTGATGGTTTGTTTAAGTTTTTTACGTTCGGGTGTCACCCCAAAACGGGTGACACCCGGGGCGGACCGCCCCCCCCCCGCCCCATCCTAGCTACGCCTCTGAGTTGGATTGAACCATATTTTATATATTCAATAACATTTCATGATGCCAAATAATTAAGTTCATGAGCCAAATGTTTCTCATCCAAAATGCTTCCCATTAAGTATTAAGTAAATGTTGGAATCAAAATGAAAGAAAATCATATAGTATACGTGTTGAAAAATTCAAAAATAATTTAATTGCTTGAGTTTAAGTGCTCAAAAAAATCTCTAATATATAATTCAAAATTTTCAATATTCAAATCTAGTGAATTAAAAATTATTAACCAGTTTCATGTACAGTAACATAGTCTTTCGTATAAAGTATAAAAATATACATTCAAATAACATCTAGAATTTAAATAGTTTTTGTTATAAATTATAAAATATATAAATAATTTATAACTAAGTAATTATATTTTTACTAAAATATATATATTTTTACTAAAAATATAATTAATATCTGAAGTAAGAAGTATTTTTAATTTTTTATGAATGAATTTCAAAAACAAAATCATATTATACGTTTTATACGTTATATACGATTTATTCGTTTTATACGTTACGTATTATACGTGTAACGTATAAAACGTTTTATACGTGTATATTAACAACCCTGGTTAAAACTAATGATAATTTATTATATATAATTTTATTCTCATTCTCCTGATTCATATTTTGGTTTTTTCTTTTTTATTTAATTTGATGTTTTTGTCAGTTAATAACAGTATGTAAATGTGGTTAAGTAAGTATTTCACATTTATTTTTTTAAATTTTTTTTTTTTTTCTCATTTTTCAGGAATACACAATAAACCACGTTTTTTTAGTTGCAGGTTCTCTTTTGCTACAATGTCTGGTCGACGCCAGTTATAAGACAAAAAATAATCGAAAACAGAAAAAATGTCACGAATTTTGGAATCGAACAGGGGAATCTGTTTAGAAAATGTTTTGCCATTTTTCATTTCTTTATATATTTTTTATAAATTATACGTTGGCCTACTTTGGTATCAGTTCATTATTTCAAAATTAGGCTGATAATTTTTAATATCTCAGTAGGCCAGACGTATAACTATTTGTTATTAGAATAATTCCAATTTTATTGGTGAAATTGAATGATGTCACTACATTTTAGAGAATTTCATTAGACTAAATTAAAAATAAAACTAAGGCAAGAAATTTGCAGTAGTAATTTCCCAAGGGCGGGGATAATTCGAAATAATTTTTTGCCAAAAATTTCGAGAGCAAGTATATTGAAAATTTTTTGCCAAAGTTTTATTTTAATTTAACCCAATGAAATTCTCTAAAATGTAATGACATCATTCAATTTGACCAATAACATTTGAATTATACTACTAATAAATAGTTATACATCTGGTCTACGGGTATAATTTTTGAAATAATTACCTGATATCGTAGTTTATCGTATAATTCATAAAAATATATAAAGATAGGAAATTTCATCGCGTAGATCAGATTCAGTGTATGTACCAAAGGTGTATACATTGAACAGCAAAACTTATAATAATCTGTGATATAAAGAAATGAAAAATGGCAAAAAATTTTCCAAACGAATTCCCCTCGTTCGTTGATAAATTCTCATAATTTTTTGGAAAATTACTCAAGCAAGTGGTATTGATAATAGCCCTCGGCCTACGGCCCCGTGCTTTTATCAATATACTTGCTTTCGAAATTTTTGGCAAATAAATTATGTCGAATTATCACCGCCCTTGGGAGATTACTACTGATAAGGGCACGAGGCCGTAGACCAAGGGCTATTATCAATGCCACTTGCTTGAGGAATTTTCCAAAAATTATGAGAATTTATCAACGAACGAGGGGAATTCGATTAGAAAATTTTTTGCCATTTTTCATTGCTTTGTATATTTTTATGAATTATAATTGGCCTTCTGTGGTATCAGTTAATTATTTCAAAATTTATTTGAAAACTTTTTGCCTTAGTTTTAAAGATAAAAATATATAAAACATGAAATATGGCAAAGCATTTTCGAAACGAATTCCCCTCGTTCGTTGATAAATTCTCATAATTTTTTGGACAATTCCTCAAGCAAGTGGTATTGATAATAGCCCTAGGTCTACGGCCTCATGCTTTTATTAATAAACTTGCTTTCGAAATTTTTGGCAAAAAATTATTTCGAATTATCACCGCCCTTTTACAAGGAAATTACAACTGATAATTTTTAATGTCCCAGTAGGCCAGACGTATAACTATTTATTATTAGTATAATTCAAATTTTATTGGTGAAATTGAATGATGTCATTACATTTTAGAGAATTTCATTGGGTTAAACTAAAATAAAAGTAAAGCAAAAAATTTTTATCGTAATCTCCACTTTTTTCAGGTGTACCTACAAGATTCATAAGTTTGCAATGGAGTGATCGCACCAGGTACAAAGTTCAGAAGGCGCCAGAATTTAGTGTTGTGTTTTCAAGTT
This sequence comes from Diogma glabrata, assembly GCA_963693315.1. Taxonomy (NCBI): domain Eukaryota; kingdom Metazoa; phylum Arthropoda; class Insecta; order Diptera; family Cylindrotomidae; genus Diogma; species Diogma glabrata. Next base: position 353,969,329 of record OY856187.1, read on the forward strand.
CGATCGTTTTTTTTTTTGATTTTTATTCAATTTTAAGGAAAATTCAATGTTGTTTAAAAGAAAACTTTTTTAAATAAAGCTTCATCCTTAATAGAAATACCAAAAGATATTAAAGACAATACTACTACTCAATAAAAAAAAGTTTTATGACAATAAAAAAAAGTCAGACAAGTGCGACTTTAACTCGCTTGTCGAGAGTTGCGTGCATATAATATCCTACGAGAATAGTATTTCTCAAAACACAATTTTTGAAATAAATCAAAAATTGGGCCTAAAAAATTCACCTTTCATATGACACCCCACTCATCAAGGTTAAAAATAATTTTTTTTCAATATTTCCACCCTCAACCCAATCCAAATAACATTTTAAATGATGAGCCAACCGCTTTAGTTTTCATTCACTCTTTACAAAATTTCCTACATCCTTGAATTTCTATTTGTTTTGTTGTGTTCAAAGTAAAGGGGGAGGGAGGAAAGGAAAAAAATTTCACACTTTTGACAATAAGTCAAGAACTGTGCTTTCAAAAATTATCAAAAAAATTGGTTTGGCCTAGAAAAATCACCCCACTCGTCAAGATGAAAAATGATTTTTTTTAAAACTTTCACCCTCAACTCTCTCCTAATAACATTTAAAATGATCAGCCGGCCGTTATAATTTTCAGTCAATCTTTAGAACATTTCCTACAAACCGTGATTTTTTTAAAAAAATTTTCTTTTGCAATGCTCGAAGTTAAAGGATAAAGAGGGATAGGAAAAAATTTTCACATTTTTGAAAATAAGTCGAAAAATATGCTTTCGAAAATTACCAAAATAATTGTTTTGGAAAAACAATCACCCAACAATGACACCCAAATTGTCAAGATTAAAAATAATTTATTTTCAAAATGTCGACCCTCAACCCCAAACAACATTTTAAATGATGAGCCGACCACTTTAGTTTATGTTCAATCTTTGCAACATTTTTTTATAAAACCGTGAGTTTTTCAAATTTTTTCTTTTGTAGTATTCCAAGTTAAAGAAAGGGGCAGAAAGACAAATAGATGTTTTTGGTAATAACTCCAAGACTCGAGTCGATAATTTATTGAATTTGTGTTTTGAAATATTTCAATATTTTTCGATTTTTCTAAATCAAACTTGTCCTTAAAAACATTTTTTGTTTTACTGTCTCCTTATCTATGTCAATAAAATACACATAAAATCAAATTTTTGCATACATATACATTTATACATACATATACAATATACATTTTATAACTGTAGAAAATTTCAAGTTGATAGCACATATAGTTTGTGAGAAAATCGAATAAGTAGAAATTCTGACCGACAGCCACTTTTTTCAAAGTACAAAACCCGAAAAACGATGAAACTCATCAAGAAACTAAAGTAAAGATACAATCAAGTCGTGAATATTTCGTACGTTTTATTCCACCAACTGATACAACTGGCAAGGGTTTATATTATTATATTATTAAATGAGCTCACAAAAATGCAGATCTTATTGGCTACCATCAGGTCAGAGGTATGACAATCCATCAAACATGAAAGAAAAAATATCTGCAGTTGAAAAAAGAATAAAGCTGCTTAACACTAGAGCGAATTTCATACAATGGGCCCCTTGATACTTTACCACAATTTACAGCAAAAGGTTTAAAATGCAATATTTAAAAATATACTTTTTACTGTTTATTTTTAAATTTATTTATAATAATATAGTAACATTTATAGTAACAATATAGTAACAATTTATAGTATCAATTAAGTATAGTAACAATAAGTATCCTTATAGTAACAATTTGATTTTAATTTTTTTTTTTTTTTTATTTTAAAGAATATCGATTTCGACTTACGTCATCCTCAGTTCTTAAATTATTATTCCTATGAATAATAATTTAAGAACTGAGGATGACGTAAGTCGAAATCGATGTTCTTTAAAATAAAAAAATAAAAATCAAATTGTTACTATAAGGAAGTTTTGAAAACTGTTTGTCAATCGAAAATTAGCATTTTAAAGTAGTCAAAAATTTAATATTTGCATCCATGCTAAGATGTGTTAAATACCATTTAAATATTTTTTCTTCTAACAATTTCAAAGGAAATATAATTATAAAAGACATAACGCTGGTGTTAATGCAAAATTTATTTTCTACTTTTTAGTTCGTTTTTCAAAAAGTGTGTTTTTTAAATTTTTTTTATTTATTTTTTTATTTTAGAGTTTTTAGTTATATAATTTTACCTACAAATAAGTTAACCACATTATTTCACAGAAAATACACCATAAGTAAAACTAGCAAATAAATCACTTACCGAAAATTTTATTTCCTCCAATAAGATGGAGGAAATAACAAATAAAATAGCCAGAAAAATGAAAATTTAAAAAAATTGTCAGGAACAAAACTAAAATGATGTTGCCAAAATTCCAGCCAGTGATTAAAGATTACTGATTAAAGATATAAGATTATATGGCAGCTCATTTCTTTGAATAAGTAATAACGTGCCATAATCTAGAAAAACTTCATAACTTAGATTGAGGGTACTATTGTTAACTGAATATAGTTCATCCGCCAGTACCCCTAATACATTGTCCTGGGCAGTGTTATTTAACTGCTATGCTCAGTGGTATGCGATATTTCACGTTAACTCGAATAAATAGCGCGTGAGTATTGCAGGACGTCTGGTTCTCACACCAGTAAATCAAAAATTAAAATAAAATTTACAATTCAACAAAAACTGATCTCTTCATTTGTAGAAATTAAAAACTGATTCTTGTCCAACGCTAGACCTTTCACTCCATAAGCAAAAACAATTCACTTGATATCAAAATTCTCAGCTAAACCGATTAAACATAAAGTCATTCAATTTATTGAGACACTTGTACCTCCTAAACACCAACGATCTGATCCGTACAAGCGAGCCATAGCAATGACGAAATTTGATGTAATGTTGTCTCAGGAAATATGCACTAAATTCTCTCAAATTTTTCTCTCTTTTATTTCACATCGTTTCATCTTTGATGGCACTAGATGGGGAGTGTTGTGGCAAACGACAATGTACAATATTCTATTTACAATATCTTAACATATTTTTTAATATATTCAAAACGCATTTTATGGTTTTAAAGAATTTACTTTTTGCCTAAGCTTCATGCAACCACTTTATATAATATTTTACCTTTGATTTTCGTATATATGAATAGTTCTAAAAATTTATAATAATGTCTTACATTAACAATACAAAGTAGTTCGAAATATTGTTTTATATTTTTATAACATATGTGACTTTTGCACAAAAGCATTATTATAATTAGTATAAGAACATAATAAATCACAAAATATAGTAATAAAATGTTTAAACCTATAATTTAACGAAACTTATACTTTAATATTATAGTAATAATCGTCTGTACATTTCACTGAAAAAACTGTTAATCATTCGTGCATTTTAAAATTAGAAATACTTATCCATGTATAATCAATTATATATCTACATATTTGACTTAACTCACGCGATTACAATTATTTAATCTTTAAAAGTTAAACAGCAAAATTATTCACTTTTGTGTCGTTCATACTTTCTTTGAATAATTATTTAATGAGAAAAATTAAATGAAATTTTTCGCTAAACGTTTAGTTTTTTTAGGGTGGGTTGATAAATTGTTAAATTTTGACGACTGGCAATAATTAAGAATAAATAATAATTAAAAACAAATAATTAACAAATGATTTTGAGAATAGTTACAAACTAATGTAAGAAGGAAATGGTTGGCTTTTTGACAGAACTGTGGATATTACATATAGCTCAAACCTAGCCCTTGTATCTGCTAATTAATTATTACAATTCGTTATCGTTTATAATAAGGAAATTTCTTCTTTAAGAGCCATTGTTTTATTTTCCCAAACGAAAACTTATTTTTCATCTCATTGTTCCCCGCTTGACTTTTTATATCGTTTAATAATGAAAATAATTTGAAAAAAAATTAAAATATTTATTATACATTTATGTTTATTTTCCTTTGCTTTTTCCGACCGGAAAATTTATTTAGATAATTTTTTGATATTTTGCTCTTTTTAAGGTTTTGTTGACATATTTTGAACTGAGATGAGCACGGAAATTTATCTATTTTGTTGACATTTTTAATTTCTTTTCTTGTCATTATGAAAATTAATTAAGGATACGGAGATTTAATATCTTTTTTAAACAGTTTTTCCCGGATGTTTTGATTCTTGTGGTTGTCATTGTAATAGGTTTTTATTTATTGTGTGATCAAATGAATCTTTCACTTTATATAAGGATTAACCAAAAATAATGGAGCATTATTTTTTTTTTAAATAAAAAGTGTTGTGTTATAGGAATTATAATACGTGTCACAACAACGCATAGATGCCTTTTAAGACCTAGGTGCTGCACAACAACATGCGCTCTGAGGTTATGATGAACGTTTTCTTAAACCTTTGTGAATTGAACGCCTCCGAGAATATCGATTTGGGCAAAACATTCCATTTTTACGATGTACAGACAAAGAAATCTCTTTGCATTCTGTCACTACGACAGTGAGCGATCTCAACAGTTTGACTGTTTGCATAAACTGATTGACGTATAAACGGGTAAAATAATATGGTTGAGGCATGATGGATCTGATTTCCTCCGAGCACTGCTGGTGATGATATTTATAAAAAACTACGAGATCAGCAACAGTGCGACGATGTTGAATAAAGCATCAAGATTTGATGTTAAATTTTGTATAAGTGATCGAAATTCGCATAGCACGCTTTTGAACAGAGTCCAAAAGAGCTAGGATGGAAACAGATGCAGCACCACAAAGTTGGCAACAAGACTCCATACAAGGACAAATATGGGACTCATAAATGTGGAGTAATTTTCACAGAGTGAACTATTTTTTACGTCTATTGAGGCGGCCGAGTTTTTTTTGACGTGCTTATTGCCATCACCTTTATATGATCGTTCCAGAGTAGCTCATTGAAAATTGTTACTCTCAATAAACAAACGCTATAACATTCGTCTAATTGTTCGTCACATATGCTGATCGAAATATCATTGTGGAACTCGGTCGTTAGACAATAATAGCTATAGCTATATAATAGCTGTGTTTTGGTAGAAATAAAATTGACCAAATTTTTGCTACCCCAATCGGCGACTTTTTCTAGGTCTTCGTTTACTCTTATGGCAGCGTCTCTCCACGTGGGATTTATTCGTTCGTGCATTTTACTTCGGTTTTGAAAAAACCTAAGTATTACATCCATGAGGCAAAAGTGAAATTCTTACCCCCACTTTTTTGGCATTTCTCGACGTTTTAGGACCTACTGATTCTAAAAAAGCAAAAAAAATGTATGTATGTCTGCCGGCCGTCACAACCGACGAACTCTAGAAAACGGCGAGAGGGATTTCAAAAATGTTTAATTCTAAAAATAAGTATACTCAATAGTAGGAGCCGAAAGGACGATGTGTTCGATAGCTGTCCCGGAAGTGTGTGAAAAAAATCGTCAAGTTGTCAAAACAAGGAAATTTGCATATCTTTTGCTTAAAAAACGTTCATTTTAAGTGATTACGAGTGGGAACATTGAATGTGGAGAAATCTTGATGGTCGGGATTGGTATGTGAGACCAAAATCTAGATTATTGCATTATAAGTTTGTCAAAAAAATGTTGTCAAGTGTGTCAAAAGAATGATTTTCATTTTTTTACACAATTTTTTGGGAAAAAATGAAATTAATTATTTGTGTGACGTGAAATTTTATTATTATTATTGAGAAATATGGCATTATAAGTGTGTCAAAAAAATGTTGTCAAGTGTGCCAAAAAAATGATTTTCATTTACTTTTTTAGCCAATTTTTCGGAAAAAAAAATTAATTATTTGTATGACATGAAATTGGAACATGGAAATTTTCGAATTTGTTATAGTTTTTGGAATATTTTTAGAATTTTGAAAAATGTTTGTATTTTTGATGTTGTAATGATTTTTGGAATATTTATATAATTTTTGAAAAAGTTTTAATTTTTGATTTTATTTAATTTTTACAATATTTTTGGAATTTTGAAAGAAATATGAATTTTTGATTTTGTAATATTTTCTCGAAACGCTAAATGGAGAGGTGATTGTATCTCTTTTTACTAAATTATGCTAATTTATGATCTGTTATAGATTTGCGGCAACGTATTGATGTGTTAGTTTTTTAATAAATTTCTAAACAGATATAAAAAAACATGTACTTTAACAACGAGTTTTATGTTTGATATACGTCGCTGCCCAAAACCAAAAACAAATGTCCTCTTAAGAGTTTTTTATGAGGACATAAAAAGTCACCAAAAAGGGCAGGTTTCCTAATTATTGAGCCCAATAAACTATTGCCCAATAAACCATTATACTCATAATAAAGGAGATCAGAGCTAGTTTAACTGATGCAGAAAAAACATCTACATCTACAAGCAAAAAACATCTACAAGCAAAATGGTCTCGATGGGAAAACGAACATAACCAAGTTTTAAAATCGATGCGAAGTTTGCTGGGGTGTTGAGGTTAATTCTGAAACGAAAGTAAAATTAGGAGGCAAAAATCGAGTTTATGCTAAGTGGGCTTTGTGCAGGGTTAAGGACTACGTCTCACTACTTTGATGTTACAAACAGAACAAAAACTTGCTAAACAAAGCACTCTCTCCAGAGTGTGAAACATGTTAGGCAAAGGGCAAACCAAACGCTCACATTGTAGGAGGTAGCACCTGCAACAGCTAAGAAAACGAAATGGAGCGCATGAAACATAGAAACCAAAATGAGTAAAACTCAAATACATTAAAAAATGTGAGTCTGAAATTGAATTTTGTGCAGTCAAATTTACAACACTTAATGCTGGCAGTGCGTGAAATGCATGAATGCATCTTGGATCATACCGTAGATGTCCTGTGTACACAGCAGTAAGTGTACGGCGTAAACAGGATAGCATGTGGCTGAGGAATAAAAACGCATTCTGCCTCCAAAAGAAACAAAGACGGACACTACTTACCTTTCATCAGTATCCACAACTCAAACATCTAAGCAATGACACTTCAGCACTTCACAAATTTACATTGTGTCTGCGTACAGGTCAAATATCCAGTTTCAAGAACTATATGTAACAATTTAAAAGGTTCAGTAAACATTCTAGGTGACTTCAACAATTGTTCAATCTACGCTAAGCACGTTTGCAAACAATACTGAATCCTCTGTGGACACTATTACTGTGTCAAAAAAATATGGTAATGCGTATTAAAACTGGACAGTCCACGAGAGCTGGACTTCCCGTGACCACCGTGGTATCTCTTTCGAGATATTGGACGAACAGAACTGCTATGCTTTAGAGTTCCTCTTGATGATAATAACAAAAATTATTTTAATAGCAATGTTGCCAACCAATTACTTTTAATCTGCAATTTAATATTAAATGGGTAGAGACAAACTGAAGAGATTGCATGTTCTGCGTATGCTATCACATAAATTTAATTTAAATTTTTCAACGCACATAACAGTTATGCCTCAGCTGAACGGTAAGTACGATCGTGCAAGACCACTTGGATGAGAGGCTCGGGGTTTCAAAACCTATTACCCGAATATGCGACAATGCAAAATCTCTCTTCCACAGCTTTACAAGTTTTTCACATGAACGATGGGGTATTAACAGATACACACTACAACTCATATATAAAAAGTTAAATCAATTCTGACGTACTGCTGGGTTGGGGTGGACCTACGTTAACTATGTTCAACAGTTATTGGGCGCTCAAGATATTATGTTGCTCCACATGATTCGATGCTAAAGAACCAAATCTATATCCTCGTTTCAGGTTATAGGGTTCAATCTTTGTGGATCTTTTCCTTAAGTCGAAAAGGTCATTTTTCAATTCATGCGATGCAAGTGACAGAAAAGTAACAAAACAGAGAGCGCGCCAGAAGACACTCAGTAGCTGGAAAGCACGCTGGGTAGTCTCAGATATGGGAAGGCATACGTATCATTTCATTGTCTACTTTCTTCAAAGTCAAAGGGTAGCTTTGGTCCAGTCCTTTGGCTCAGTTTATCACTGGACACGACAAATTGAGAGTATACTTAAAACGTGTTGGAGTAACAAACGATGGAAAATGCATTACATCCGATGTGGATAAAACCGCATTGCACGTTCTTATAACGTGCTCTGATTTTGAAAACTAAGTGTTATACTGTCAAAAACTTATTTGGACGAATTTAAAATTTGTTGCCATTATGCTCTTGAGCTTCTGAAAGATAGAAATCAGGTCTGATATATTTTTGTATGACTTTTTATTTTAAAGAGTTATTTATACATATATGATATTAATGGTGTTTTCTTAACCATATTTGGTGTGATAAACATGTCCAACTAATTAATAAATAAAAATCAAAAACATTAATTTATTATAATGTTTTAGTTTTACATAAAAATGTTTTAACAAAAGCCATACAACAGCAACGAAAAACCAAAACTCTCTCTTGTTTCAACAAATACAATATATAATATGTTAAGTGGGCAACTGGGTGAGATCTATGAACTAACCAACAAAAATCTGTTCAATAGACATTTTCCTTTAAAATTTAAAACAAACAGCCATCAAATTGTTCAAACGTTAAATCTCGTTTCGTATTATTTACCAATTTAGATTCAATTCAAAAAATAGAATCTGATGGTATACCACATTCGGCTGTTTACAAAAATTCACAGTTTAGTGTACTACGTTACATGTAGTTTTCCCCTCATTTAACTTGTTGATATATGTTATGCGTAATCAACTTTTTTTCGTTTCTTTTCTTTTATTTCTATGTGAAACAAATACATCTTATTGTCTTTGTTAAACGACCATTAATATACAAGTATATCATTTTGAAAGGGTGTTTCACCTTGTAATGGTTTACTAAAATTTATTCGCTTTAATAATAATTGATTGAATTTTGAATGATTTTATTCTTATAATTTTCAATTCATGGTTTAATTTTTTTTATCGTTTAATTGAAAGTGAAAGCCACAACGACAGAGATAAATAGAAAGCCTTTTTAAAAAACAAAGCCCTTATATAAAACGATTTTGAATTATGTTAGTGAGTTAGGTTTTAACCTCCAAAAGATTTTAATTAGCTTTCGAGCGAAAAACTTCAAGATTTTATTTGTCTATCAAACCAAATGAATTAAATTTACCTCGGTCGGGCTAGAACACTAAAAACATAGTAACATATGTAGCTTGACAATTTTTTATCTAAGATCAAAGAAAAAACAAGAAATATTTTGGGTGATAGTAAGTAGTAGTGATTTAAATGTATCGTTGTTACCTTCATGAAATATAAAATGAAGTGGAAATGTTTTGGTAACTGCTCATGGAGAAAAGAAAGTATTTAAAGAAACGAGCAGTTAGTAATATTTGGCCTACCTATTGTTATTTTTGGGTTTGAATCTTTCGAAAGTATATCATATATCAATATTGACATGCATGTATACATGCATCATATATATAACGGGTGTTGATAGAGATTATGGGACTTTTGAACATCACAGGAAAATACAATAATAAAAGAAATTGGCAAATTAAAGTACAAATATATATTAACGCAAAAGATCAGCAATCTACTTATTGAGTTAAGTTTTTTTTTATTATTATTTCTTTGGATTTTCTATTTTTTATTTATATATGTATGTTATAATTTTTATTTACTTTTGGTTGTTAATTTTTCTTCTTCCAATATGAAGTATTTAAATACTTAAAATAGAGATTTTCCTGGGCCAGAGACCTTTAGATAAATTTTTTTGGAATATTGTTAATATCTCGGTATAATCGGTTATTATTACATGTAAGGTAACCAAATGCGCCACTTTTGGCGTGATAGTCCGGATTGCACAACTTGCAGTGCATTCTTTACAAAAATTGGGACTTTTCAAAACGACACTTAACGCGGGCAAATTTTCAAAATCGGCACTCAAAAAAATTTGTAGGTCAATTTGAACAAACATTTGTCAGTTGAATTTTCTTAAACAACAAGTTGTATTGATTTGATTTGTAAAAAATGCGTTCATTTTTGGCCATTTTTCATTAATTTACAAATTAAATGCAAAATAATCGAAAATATAAATATTTGACATATATGCAGTAAATAAAAAAAAATTTTCCATTTTTTCTTAATATAATAATAAAACTTATTTAAATATCAGTTGTTATGACTAGAATCCCTGCACTGCTTATTAGTTACGGCTTCCTGAAGACATTTTCATGTGGTTACCAACACATTTTCATATTACAAGAACTATAATGCGAAATTATATGCACATTCACATCTTGTTACAACAAACAAAAGTTCATCTAAATAAACTACGGACGAGCCAAATAATGCCGTATTTAATTTAATACGTAAATTGAAAACGTAAATTTCATAAATATTAAATGTAGGGTGTAGTATTTCATGTTGAGTAGGATGTAATATTTCTTATGTTTGTTGATATTGTGAATTTCGGGATCTTCCTGTTAGAATGATCGCGTAATGCTGAAGAACTGGTTTTTGTCTCATTTTGGAGACATGAAAAATTTCTTGTTTGGTTGGAAGTCGTTTGAAATGGAAAGAAAGAAAAATACGCGGGATGAATAAATATTCTTTTTTTAGATAATTACGTTGACATTTTTTTGAAAAAAGATTATATATTCTTGGACTTTAGGTGATGAAGAAATTGAAAATTGTAATTATATTTTTAGATTGCAATTTTTTTATATCAATCTGTGAAAAAGATTTTTTTTTTTATAGAAGGCTAACCAAATTATATTGTGGCATAAAAACCAATTGTGCAAATAAATTGCATAAAATTTAAAATAACAAAAGTAATAGTATAATTTTTCATTTTTGTGATCCAATTTTTGTGGTTATTATCAATTATTGGAAAGAAGAGAAAAAAGAAAGAAAAAGTTTTTTTGAAATCATCACTTCAACTCTTACAATTGTGTTTTTATTTTCTCACAAAATCAAATTCCAACAACAGCAAAAGCTGACCTTTTGCCCTAAAATGTGCTTAAAACTTAATACAATAGATAAAATCTATTAAATCTTACTTGATTTCAAAGCGTGTTACACCTAACGAAATTAAAAACGAGTTTTTAAGCCTCAAACCTCTGCTGTTTTTAAGTTTACTTTTAGATGAATGTTACAAAATCAATAATAACTTTTCAAAGTTGAGATGTGATAATCCACCACACCTATACCACACGAAATGTAAATATTCTTTATTCTAAAACTTTTTCCGTATTTCCTTTAGAATTCAAATTATATAATTAAATTAAGTTTAGATATTATGTACACGAACTTGTTATTATTGGTAACATGTTTTCATTTGAAAAGTTTGATGATTAGGCTAAGGAAAACAATAAATCTTTATTTGTTCATAATGAAAAATTATGTATCTTCGTCTGATGCTTTTCTTCATCAAACATATTATTAGCATATTATCTTAAACTTTTCTTCTCTAGAAATAGTTTCTCTAATTAGTATGCAAGAAGAATGTTTAACTTTGTCCATAAATTTAAAAAATGCTGATCTTTCATATGAAGCGTTGGTAATACGAACTCATTTATAGCCAAGAAGAATATTGATTAAACAGTTCTGGTAGCAATTCACTTGAAAAAAACTGAAATATTTAGATCAACGCCATCATTAAACATATGCATACACATCAAATGGAAATAGAGATTATTAATTGTTATATTACATCGACAACCAGAGAGTGTGTAACAATAGCAAAGAATTGCTGTCGCTTAACATAAGTTTTCTTCTTATGTTTTAGATTTCATTCGACATATAAGTATATTTTGTTAAGGTTTCATATACAAGTAGTATACCGGTATGGAAAACTCGTAGAGTAAATAAATTCTTTTGTTGACAGATTTTCAATTCTTGGAAAAGGAAAAGTTATGTAAATCTTTCTTTTTCTTTTTTTTGAATGAGTAGAATGAGCAGTTTATGAATAAGAAAAAAATTGTAGATTTTTTTTCTTATTCAAATTTGTTTCGTATTTAAATATTCTTTTTTGTATTGAAATGGAAAACACTTTGAAGTGTTATTTTTTTTAATCGCTAAACGGATAACCGTAGAAGTTTAAAAATAAAGGCTGGATGGGTTGGTTCCGGTATTGTTTAAACTGAAAAGTTTTTCAAATCGCAAGCAGTACCAATTTTGAAAGTCACGTATGAATTTTAATATTTTTTTATATGAACGTGCTCCATTGAGTTAATATTAACAAAGAAATTTCTTAAACAAAACCCTATTGTCGACTTAAGTACGCATTGAGAGATCAATTATTGTTGATTTCCAATTATTTTTAATTTTTGATCTACGGGCGTAACCGGCCTACGTTCCTTAGACCCTACTATTGACAAACGAGGAACGTGATATGGTGGTGCCGATCAAGACAGGTGCCACTAGCCGGAATATTGTGATAAATTCTCATAGGTTTTGAAAAAGAAAAATCCTCAACCAAGTGGCATTGATAACAGTCCTTTGGATTACGGCTTCGGAACAATTACCAATCAAATTGGTTTCGAAATTTCGACAAACAAGCTTTTCGATTTATACGGCCTTCGGGGAAATTAATCTGCCAGAACGCATTATTCAGATCGAGGCTTGTGATAAACCTTGACCTAGGTAATCGACTTAAAATTATCTGTGGCAGAAGATAAACTAATGGTTTTAGGGCATGAGTTTTTTCACTTTCACTTTACGTGAATCTAGACAAAGTCGTACCTTTTCTCGTTTCCTTACCAAAACTAGAAGTGAACTCCAGCAACTTGTTAAAACCTCAATTAACCTCAACGACAACATTCAAGATAGCAGGCGATATGGACTAATTTCTCTGTTTTATTCGAGATTCTTTACAAGAATCGATAACGTGTTCCAATAGATTAATCTTTTCTGATCCCAAATTTAAGTAAAACAAAACAAGATGAATGGGATCTTCAAGTTGTTGTTGTTCAAATGTTGTCAGTCTGGATGAAAAAGATTCAACCATTCCTATCCCAACCCGTTTTAAATAGGGCTGCAATAACTTGTGCAAGTTTTGTGCAAGGGAAAGGACTACCGTCAACTTAATGCTTTTGCGCTTCCCATAAAGGATGCGTTCGTGGTGAAATATCCATGGATAACTTAAACTTTACCATCAGCAGTGCTGAGATAAGGTAAGAAGTTCAGGAGTTTTAAGAATTTCAGGAGTAAATGAACCGTCGATGGTACTTTGGTACCTATCGAAGCACCGTCTTCAATTGACTCTGTAATGCATGTGTAAACTTTGTTTAACCCATTTCGATCCTCTGTTCGTTTCATCGAACAGTGAAATTCCTGTTTTTTCTAAAAATTGTTTACCTATGACTGTAAACACTCATAATACTGAAATAAATAATAGTATTTATGAAATAAAAGAACATGTTTGTAGTTTAAAAAGCGATATAAAAACTGATATTATTCAAGCTATAGAGTCAAAAAAAAAACAAAACCATCTTATGCTGATCAAGCAAAATCAACGGTACATGAATCAATTGCTCTTGTAAAACCCAAAAACAATGAACAATATTGTATAGTAACAGAACATGAAATTAAAAATAAAATCGACCACATTCGATTGAATTGAGGAGTATGGAAACAATGTCTAATGGTGGAATATTGATAAAATGTCCAAATATAACAGCCAGTGTAAAATGCAAGACTGCATTAATAGAAGGTCTAGGTGAAAACTATGATATTATGGTGCCAAAAACTAATAAGCCAATGGTAAAAATTGTTGGTTTGAATGAGAAATTTGAGGATTCTGATTTGATAGACAAACTAAAAAGCCAAAATAGTTTGAATGAAAAATGCAATATTAAAGTGATCGAAAACATAAAAAAAGATTTTAAAATTTTCGTTAAGCTCGAAATTGATGGCGATACGTTTAAAAAAATTATGGTGAATAAAAAAGTATTTATAGAATGGGAACGCTGTCATGTTTTTGAAGTATTTAACATAAGACAATGGTATAAATGTCAAGGGTTCAATCATGTAAGTAAATATTGTAATAATACCCGTGTTTGTAAAATCTACTCTAAAGAGCACAATTTTAAAGATTGTCCACAATCAACAATCTATCGTGAAAATTCAAATTTATGTGCGTGTATAAATTGCATCAAAGCAAATAACGAATTTCACTTAAACCTGGATATTAAATGTTCAAAGTACTCCTTCAAAAATTAACCAAATTAAAATATTAGTAGAAGAACAAAACCCATTTTTGTTAATGTTGTGCGAAACTAGAACTACGGATGATATTGAAAATGTGGAGCTCAAAATTTCAGATTATAAATTCTTACGTTGCGACTCATATTCACGACACACGGGTGGTGTTATGATACATCAAAAAAATAGAGTGCAATCTTCTGAAATTTTAAGCAAATATGAAAACGGTAACTGGATTTTAGCAATTGAAGTTATGAAAGGGTACACACCTGGTATTTATGCAGTGATCTACCATGCGCCGAGTGAAAGTGACGCTGAATTTATAAAAATATTGGAAAAGTGGATTTAAGAGATCCAAAAATTAGAATCCATATTAGTTATTCAATATTGGTCGTTCAATAAGTCCGTAGGATAAGTAAGAAAAAAACAACATTTTGACAAAACTCGATTTTTTTATTCAACTTAGTTGCCTTCGAGGGCGATACAACGAGTATAGCGATTGTCCAACTTTTCTATGCCACTTTTATAGTACGATTTCTCTTTCTCGTCAAAATAGGCCTCAGTTTCAGCGATTACTTCATCATTGGACTTAAATTTCTTTCCAGCAAGCATTCTCTTGAGATCTGAAAACAGGAAAAAGTCGCTGGGGGCTAAATCTGGAGAATATGGTGGGTGGGTAAGCAATTCAAAGCCCAATTCATTCAATTTTGCCATCGTTTTCATCGATCTGTGACACGGTGCATTATCTTGGTGAAACAAAACTTATTTTTTTTTGCAAATGTGGCCGTTTCCTTGCGATTTCAGCCTTCAATCGATCCAAAAGTTCACAGTAATACTCGCTGTTGATGGTGGTTCCTTTTTGGAGATTGTCGATGAATATTATTCCGTTCGTATCCCAAAATACAGACGCCATCACCTTACCGGCCGACTGTTGCGTCTTTGCTCGCTTTGGATTCGGTTCGTCGACTGCTGTCCACTCAGCTGACTGTCTTTTGGATTCTGGTGTGTAATTGTGAAGCCATGTCTCATCCATTGTCACATATCTACGATAGAATTCCCTTTTATTGCGGTTTAACAGTGCCAAAGACTCCTCCGAAGCATCGATTCGTTGTTGTTTTTGGTCGACTGTGAGCTCACGCGGCACCCAATTTGCACAGAGCTTTCGTATACCCAAATGTTCATGTAAAATGGTAAAAACACTACCATCTGCTACCTTTACAATGTCAGCTATTTCGTGCACCTTCAGTTTGCGATCGTTCATAACCAATTTGTGGATTTTTTTTATGTTTTCTGGAATAATAGCCTCATTTGGGCGTCCACTGCGCTCTGCATCTTTTGTGATGGTACGACCACATTTAATTTTAGCCATCCACTTCTCTACCATTTGTCTCGATGGAGCAGAGTTTGGATAATGTTTATCAAGCCATTGTTTGGTTTCCACTGTATTTTTTTTCATCAAAAAGCAATGCTTTATTAAAATTCGAAATTCACTTTTTTCCATTTTTTTTCAAAAACAAAAGTTGCTTCACACAAAATGCTATAACTCACGAATAAATAGTCAGATTGCTGTCAAATTTATACACGTATCGTTTGAAGGTTAGTACTAAATAAAAATCATATGGAAAAAATTCTAGTAACGCCATCTATGTGTCATCCTACGGACTTATTGAATGACCTAGTAATTGGTGATTTTAAAATAAATATGCAAGTAAATTTTACATACAGTCGTCAATTAAATCAATTAATAAATTTATTCGGTTTAAAACAGCTTGTTAACGAATACACGAGAATAGATTACGATAAAAAAACAATGATTGACTTAGTAATTACAAATAGCTTTGATTCAAAAGTTAATGTGGTAGATAATTTAAAAATATCCGACCATGAAACAATCGTTATAAATAATAACAAAAACATTAATAGTATTGATGATAAAATAATCGTTTTGTGCAAAAAAAAATTACAGTTGTAGAAATTTAAGAAATGAACTCAACAAAAATTATTGGAGCAAAATTAAAAATTTGAGGTTTGAAGAAAAAACAAATGTTTTCCAGATGAATTTAACACAAGCTATTAATAATTTAATGACATATAAAGAAATTAAAGTTAAACATAATAATCCTTGGTATACAAATTATCTTTCAAATCTTAAAAACTTACGTGATAGTTCTTATCGTATAGCCGTATTAACAAATTCGCTCGAAGATTGGAAGAACTAAAAAATTAACCGTAATAAATACTCCCATGAACTCAATATAAAAGTTTGTGAATACACACAAAATAAAATTTTAGAAAACTCGGGTGATCCAATAAAAATAAGAAAAACGTTGAATACTTTACTGAAACAAAAAAATGATAGACCAAAATATATTTTGTTTGATAATAAGAAATTGAGTGATAAAAAAGAAATCGCTAGTGAATTTAATAACTGTTTCATAAATAGCATTGAACAAATAAATGAATCAATAGAAAATTCACCGATTTCCTATTGCAATACATCGGAAAATGAAAAAACTTTTATAATGAATCTCTCTATTTTATAATGGATCTCTGAAGAAGAGTTGTTGAAAATTATTAAAAATTTATCTAGATCTAAAGCAGGAGTTGACAATATTTCCACAACAGTCCTGTTGGACGTGTCTGAAGTAGTGGGTGAATCTTTATTGGACATTATAAATGAATCTTTTCAACAGGGTAAATTTCCAAATAGTAGGAAGATTTCAACCGTCATACCTATACCTAAAGTTAATGGCACTAATAAATGTTCTGAATTTCCTCCGATTAATATGTTACCATTATACGAAAAAATCTTAGAAAATGTTGTGAAGGGACAACTGACGACCTTCATATATAATAATAAAATCATCAACAAATTCCAGGATTCAATTCCAATTTCCAACCAATTCCATTCCAGGATTTAGAAAAGATCATAGCTGTGAATCTTCACTAAATTTATTACTTTCAAACTGGAAAGATGAAATTGAAAGTGATATAATGGTCTTAGCTGTTTTCCTCGATTTTCGTCGAGCATTTGAAGATGATTGGTCAATTTATTGTTACTAAAAAAATAAAAAAAATATGGTATACGTGGGAAAGCATTACAATGATTTAAAGAGTATTTGTTTAATCGAACCCAAAAAGTAATATATGAAAACTCAGAACCGTCAGTGAAAAACAATAGCTTAGGGATACCGCAAGGTTCTGTCCTTGGTCCGTTACTTTTTATTTTGTACATCAACGATATTAGTAGCGCAATTGATTTTTCGTCAGTAAACCTTTTTGCTGATGATACTGTAATATCGATATCCGCAAATGACATTAACACAGCAATAAGTCTAGTCAATTCTGACTTATCAAAACGATAAAATTCTACCAAAATAGTTTTCTGAAAAAATGAAAAAAAAATGAAGATATACACTCAATACATACAAGAGGAAGTGCACTTCAGCGTCCTTCACAATACCTGAAGACTTCATGTCAAAACTCTCTTTGTCTAAGGGAGTATTAATCTATAATGAATTTTTTAAAAAAATGTGACACCTGTAACATAAAAGAATTTAAAAAAAAACTTGTCGATTTTGTGCGCACTAAATTTCCAATAAATTAAATATTTTTCATTTGATTTAAATGTCAATTTAGTTTGATTTCTGTATGATATAATGTAAATACCAATTGGTAAATAAATACAATATTATTATTATTATTATTATAGTTATGCATGGTTCCCTTAGTACGATAAAGTTTCTTGATGTGTTGTGTATTCGACAAAGAAATTGTATGGTGAACCAATCCCCCGCCACTTCCCACCACACCTCCTCTTCCAAAAAACCCTTGTTTTAGACATATTTTTGAATAATTATATAAAATACTAAACGAACAGAAATCGAAAAACTAATGATGACGAATTTATGCTAATATAGATGAGATTACTCATAGGAATAGTTTTCATATTTATTGGAAACAGTGGGGTGCTTCCAGGTGTACGTTAAGTTAAGTGTTCGTTTCATCGAACACTGGTTCGAACCCTATAATTTTGTACTAAAATTGGATTTCATACTTTTTCTGACATTTTGATAATTTGTTGGCACTATTTTGAAAAGAACAGACGTATTTTATTTCGTGTAATATTATTTTGTTAAAACCAAATACTTATACAACGGTCATAAAAGGTTATAAGGACAGTTTTATATATTAAATTTGTTATAAAGTTCATTCTTTACATTGAATGTTTACTATTTGTATATAATATGTAGTTATAATGCCGCCGTGAAAGCTATTGACAATGCGTGAGGTAAGGAAAATAATTAAAAATTGGAACGACGAAAAATTAAAGATTGGGTCTTCCGCCTGATTGTGTTGATGGATTAAACGACTAAGAAGATATTAATGATAATTTTATATTATTGAATCCTGATGTAAACAGTGATTTTCAGCGATGTGACCAGTAGTGTTTAAGTTGAAACCTCAAGAAATATTGTAGAAGATACTGATGAAACTGAGTTCATCGTTGAATAACCACAACCTGGACCATCTAATCATTAAGAACAACGACAAAAGAAAGTGAAATATGATTATTAATTATTGACTTCTTTTAGTTAACTAAAATACGGTCAAGAAACCATAAATAATTTCAGGATAACATAGCACCTAGCTCAGCACCTTTAGCTGATATGAGAAACGAGCTATGTGAAAAATTGAATGATTTATAATGAAAGGTTAATAACATAACGTAGAGTTTTCTACGAATCACGAGGTGTTTTTGGCAATTAGTTCATAAGTTATCATTGACTATATTATTGCCTGACAAAAGAAGTGACATTGACTGCTATGGATCTCTGCGCTTAATTGTTCCATGGTCAATGCATAGAAGTTGAACATTGAACATTGAGTCAAATAGAACATTGAGTCAAATTGATTTCAATGTAATGGCCACAGAAAGCCTCTTATTGACAAACGAGAATATGGAGAATATAGATAGATAACCAGGAGTTTGCGCGTTATTTACCAGAGGTTTCTTGAGATCACTTTATTGTCAACTAGAAAATAAGCCTCGTAGGTGTCAATTAAAAAGGTGTGGCGAACCCACAATATTCATGTGTTGAAAATGCAATCAGCATTTTTTTTGTAAATAAGGTTAGGCATGTTTAGTTTAATTCTAATAAATTATAAATTAATTTCTCTCTCTCTCTCTCTGGCGTTTACATCCCATGAAGGGATTTTGCCGTCTGTGCAATAAGCTTCCAATCATCTCGTTCCATGACCAGTTGACCCCAGTTTCGACATCCTATATCACGAAGGTCTTGGATGATGTCATCACGTCAGCGTTGTCTAGGTCTTCCTCTTCGACGAACACCAGCTGGTTGTTGTTGGGACGCTTTTTTTATCATTCTATCTAATGGAGCCCTTGCTACATGACCAAACCATCTGATCCGGTTAGATTTGATGAATCCGATTACATCGCAGCCTCCAAAAAGCTGTCTGATTTCGTGGTTCATTCGGATTCTATACTGATTTTCAGCAACTTTACATGGACCATAAATTGTTCGTATGACCTTCCTCTCGAATGTTGATAAAATTTTACAATCGGAGGAAGTCAGTGTCCAGCTTATTACACTTGAACTTTTCCACCGTAATTATATACTATAAAATAAAACTACCAAATCGCTACAGTAACTATGATTCATCTCCAACACGAATTCTGACCTTCGGAATCTCTTATATCAAATGAATTAGCCGATCATTTAAACCAAATGCTATTTGATAACATTAAATCGTAATATAATAAGAATTCATGTAATAGAAATACATAATAGGTTTAATAAAAATGATAAACAAAAATTCTTTTACTTGATTTAGTACTGTTGACTGTTGGATGTTGAAGTTGCCCTTCTAGTTTTCCTCCTGTAAATTCCCTTTTTTATATAGCTCATATATGTAATTATTTACTCCCGTTCTTCAAAATTATCACTATCCATTTCATAAAAAAAACGAACTTCAAGATCCATTCATAAAAATTGTTTCAATGATTGAAGGAATTGAAGATTGATTCATCATCGGATTTGATGTCGGAGCACCATCAACCTTATCACAATTGTACAAAGAGTTTACCTTACTCGAATGAAATTTTCTGATTTGCTTTTTCCTTATTTATTCCTTAACAACTGATGGTACATAATAAAGTTTTTCTTATTCTTCTAAACAAATGACCTTCAAGGCAATTAGGTTTCTTACTATCATTTTAGCAATTAGATTAGATCAAATTTTAACAATTGATTTGCTATTAAAGAAACGAATTTTAATTACAATTTTTTTTGATTTTAAAAAAAAACCAAGCACAACTTAATATGTATTTTGTAACACAGTTTAAACGAATTTTTTTTAGAAAGTATTTCCATAAAAAATCAAACACGGAATGCATTTTTACTATTCCATTTTTAACATCGGAAAATTAATCAACCAAAAAAATGTGATTTTTGTTTGACATCTTCTAATCAATCGTGTAATACCAAAATTCAGCAAAAGTTAGTAACGACATCTGTTCGTTAGAATTGGAACGTTCGTTTATTTTTTCAGTATGTTCGAAATTTAACTAGCCGTTAAGTATTAGAAAATTTTAAAATTATTATTAATGTAAAAATGAACGGAAACTAATGAAATACATTTTTATTGAATTAGAAAAAGAGGATGAATTGGTTTTATTATTGTTTAGGCGAATATAACGGACGTTACAAGCTTTCACTTCCAAATGTAAGCACAGGTCGAATTAATGCTTTGTAAAGTGTGAGTTTACACTACCGCGAAAGATGTTTTGATCGCAGAAGTTTTGAGTATGCGTAGAAAACTCTGTATGCGGCAGAGACACGGGCTTTGATATCTGCCTGCATGTCATTTGACGATGTTATTACAGACCCGAGGTATTTGAAGTTTTCCACTTCTTAGTCGCCAGTATCCAGATTTCCGGGAGGTATGTTCTTAGATGTTGTTAACACTTTAGTTTTGCCGGTTTTGATGCATAATCCAAGTCGTTTAGCATTTCTTTCAAGCTGAGAGAGACTATCTTTAATATCGCTCGTTCTACGTCCGAGAAGCACAATATCATCTGCGTAGCCAAGAACTTGACTAGATTTATTATATATGCAGTTTTGTGTCTCAATTCTTCTTTTTCTTATCGCGTACTCCAGCGCCAAATTAAAGAGTACAGGCGCGAGTGCATCACCTTGTCGAATACCTGGTGTTATATCGAAAGGATCAGAAACTGACCCTTCGATTACTATTCTACAATTTGATCCCGATGTTGTGAGTTTGCACAGAGAAACAAGTTTCTCTGGGATACCAATGCATATGAGTGTGGACCAGAGGTTGTCGCGGATGATACTATCATATGCTTGCCTGAAATCAACGTAGAGCTGGTGAATGCTGATGTTGTATTCCCAACATTTTTCCAGAATCATCCTTAATGTAAAACATTGATCTGTTTTCCATTCAGCAGGTAGTTTTTATTGGCCCCAGATTGCAAGAATCAGATCGTATATACGTGAGACCAGAGCTGCTCCTTCATTTTTCAAAAGTTCTGGGGGAATTCCATCGAAACCTGGTGATTTGCCATTTTTCAGTTTTTTAATTGCAGCTTCCACTTCCACTATTGCTGGGTAAGGGACAAAAATCTCCTCAGTTGATGGAGCAATTGCTCGAATAGGATGAACTTCATTCGTCCTATTCAATAGGTCTTGAAAGTGTGATCGCCACACTGCCAGCACATCACGTTCACTTGTTGTTAGTTCATTATTTTCATTTTTGATGGCTGTAGATCTTGGGTGGAAATCTTTTGTCAGATTCCGTGCATTGGCAAAGCACTCTTTTGAATTTCCGTTGGCCGCATGTTGGTTGATGTCTTCAATGCAGCTCTTCATGTGTTCGAGTTTCTTTTTACGTAGAAGTTTTGCTGAGGCTTTCCTGGCGCATAGATAATCAGCTTGGGAGCTTCGGGTGTTTGTTAATCATTTTTCTCGCAGTCCTTGTTTATGTTCAACGGATTGGCGGCACTCGTCGTCGAACCATTCGTTGTGTGATTTCGGTGGACGCTTTCCGATTGTAGTTTTTGCTGCGGCTATAATGGTTGATTAAAGCGTTTGCCATTCTTCTTGTATGTTTAATGGCATCTCAGAAGAGATGTCATGCTCTTCTATGTTTTGTGTTATTATTTCCTGATATCTGTTCAGCGTTTCCGGATGTTTAAATGCATCGACGTTCCAGCGCACGGTCTTTTTTGCTTGTCTATTAAATGTAGATGACAATTTGCACTTGTACTTAAAGATGACAAGCATATGATCAGTGTCCATATCAGCACCTCTGTATGATCGAACGTCAGTTACACTTGTGGTGTGTCTCTTAGAAATCATGACGTGATCGATTTGATTTTCCGTTCTTCCGTCATTTGATTTCCACGTTGCCTTGTGAATTCTCTTGTGAGGGAAGAAAGTGCTGGAAGTTGCTAGATCATACATCATAGCCAGCTCGGCTGCGCGAAAACCGTTATTGTTGCTGGTATGATGCAAGCTGTTAGGGCCGATATGTGTTTTAAGTTCTGCAATCCTGCCGATTTGAGCATTAAAGTCACCTACCACGATTTTTATATCGTGCCGCGTGATTTTATTGATGACTTCTTCGAGTTCTAGGAAGAACAGGTCTTTAATATCATCTGCTTTATCTTCAGTAGGTGCATGAACATTGATGATCGTTACATTGAATTTTTGCGTGCGGATTCTCAGTGTGCATAACCGCATATTGATTGGGCAGAAGTCGATAACATGTTGATTCACGCGACGATGTATGAGAAAGCCAACTCCAAATTCTCCTCCGTTTTGATGACCGCAATAATAAAGAGTGTATCCTTTCGCTGTTTCATGGATTCCACTACCTGGCTATCTTAGTTCTTGTAATGCCACTATATCTAGTGTGTCGCTCTTGACTTATTGTGTGAGTTTTAGGAGATCTCCTGGTCTTCTATGGCTTAGCACGTTCCAGGTTCCCATTTTTAAATCGTAGTCCGGGTACAGTTTCCGAGGTCGTTCCAATAATGATTCCGAGATATTCCGAGGCCTGTGTACAGAATTCATGACAATAATTTTTTTACGGAAATGGGGTGTTAGCCCTTCGCCCAACCCAAATTTTCGTGAACGGGTTCGTTCTGCATATTAAGGTCACCAGAAACAACCTTTTTACACGTTTATATAGCGAGCCGCTTGATCCAAGACAGACGCCTGCTGTAAGCCGCCCCTAACATGGAGAACAGACGCTTTCTACACATTTATATAGCGAGCCGTTTGATCCAAGACAGACGCCAGCTCCAAGCCGCCCCTAACATGGAGAACAGACGCTTGAGTTGCATTGGTTTTATGGCGCCAATGACTCGCCATGGTGCAGAATCATTGAGTATAAGCAGTATTTACTCTGCCCCTCTCAACTACACCAACCTAATTCTGTTGGCGTTACCCAGGTAGCACGGCGTGGACGCAGAGTTTCGGATTTTCGCTACCGAAATTATAAATTAATGTCTCTGAATATTCGAAGATACAATGCCAACTAGTTATTATAATTTTGTTTAAATAAATTAAATTTCTTTAAGAAACTTATGAACGCTAACTTTAAATTTTTGAGGATTAAAGGTTTCGAGGAAACTAAGGTAAGGCAGTCCAGAGATAAGAGTCTCTGTTGAGTCACGCTAAAAAGCAACAATTTCGCACCTTTTTTTTGAAACCATAAAAGCATGGACCACAGTATTAGTTCTGGTGAAACTCGAGAAGTTTGCTAGTTTATGTAAAAGTGATTTCATCTCAGAGAAAGTTCGTTCATCTGCAATGTATTTGTAGAAAATTGTCAAATCAGCAACATTTCGTCTGTGCGGCAAGGAATGAAGCTCATTAGTAACATCTTATCATGTTGATTGTTTTAAAAAATGTCACTGTTTTTAAATTTAATCTAAACTAAATCATTGAATATTTTTTTAAAAATAAGCTTTTTTAGTTTGTAATTATATAGACTCAGCGCCAGCGTTCGATGAAATGAACATTAAACTGTTCCATTTTCCGGAAAAACGGTAAAAGATTACTTGTTTTTTCTCATGTTTGAGCTTATGAGCATTAAATTACTATAAAAAAGTATTTGGTTTTATCCTGGAAAATAGTTTCTGCCACTCGGTTCGAAATCGGTTAAGTTTGGTGACGGACCCAGTGTTACAACTAGGTCACACTGGGCTGGTATTATTGGTTCTGTGAACATTTGTCTTTTCTAACAGTCTATCAGTCTATATTTTATGTAATTCTATCTATTTTACCTTCATACTCGTATCTTCATCTAAGCAAAACATGGAAAATATGTTCATCATATATACTTTGTTTTCCCAAAAGTAATTTCCATAACATTATTGAATTTAAAAACTTTTGTTTATAAATTTATTTCCATCTTTGCTACCCTTCCGTTTCTTTAAGTCGATTTTTTTATATTTTGATTTTCTAGAAGTTGTCTAAGGAAATACCATTTTAAAATCCATCTTGGTCATAAATTTTATCAAACCTTATTGAAGTTGCGCAAGAACCATCAAAATTAAAATTGTGATTCACTGAACTCACAAGCTATATTATTTGTATTTTATTGTATACAGAGCTTTGATTATATATCACCCCTTACGATTATTCAATGTCAAACCTTTTTCCTTTTTATTATAAATATATAGACCAAAAAATAGAACAAGCAAAACAAATCATTAAACATAAATATAACCTTATCTATAAAAGGATTAACGATGTTATTTTATTCTAGTATATAAAGTTTTAATCTGTAGAAAAACAAAAAATTTTGATAATAAAAGTATCTGTCTGTCCATCAATGTTGACGTGTTCATACGTCTTGCCGACAAAGGATTTAGTACGGTTTGCTTGTTTGTATCAGTTAAATGCTTGTAGGAATTTATTATTTTATAAAAAATTGAAACTTGAACTTTTAAGAACGAAAAATAAAAACAAATTTATAATTAAATAATTTAAATTTATAGTGACACAGTCTCAATAAGAAGTTCATATAGCGTGTCGGCTAAAGGATTTGAACTCACTGGCTTTAATAAGGATATACGAGTTCGAATCGCAACCGAAACACGTAAAAGAGAAAAATAGAGTTTTCTGTGAGATAATGCCAACCATACATTTGAATTGAAAAAATTCTAATTGCTTTCTCAGTTACTTGAGTTCAATTGCTCATAAAATCCTGAATAATAATAAGCGTTTTAATTTTAGTTATTTGGTTTTTTTCTTTTTAGCTAACGGTCAGTATCCAAAAATACTCAACATATCAGTGACAGCGGTAGTGTATTAACCAAATTACTTGTCAAACGAAAACATAAACAAAAAGTCCAAGCGGCAGCTATATACACTAGAAATAGGTAGTACAAATAAATAGGTACAAATAGAATTGGATGTGTCAGATTAGTTTAAATACAAAATTAAGGTAGAACCAGAATAATCCAAAAATAATTATCATATCAAACTCAATATATTAACGGATACTATTTTATCAATGCAAGTTCGGAACGCAAAAAATACCTCCTTGTACCACGTCAAAAAACACAATCCTCAATTCGAGTTTAATTGTTTTACAAATTAATTTAATTTACGGGACAAACATGTTTAATACGAGAAAAAAACAAGAAGGTCATCGAAATCAAAAAAAAAACAATTACAACTTCTACCCATCATCTACCACTAGAATTTACTGATTACATATTTAATTCAAATTGTAATTATTAAATTCGGCTACAGTTTTCAACCTAATTTTGGAATTTGTATAGAACCAACGATTAAATCGTTACATCCTTTTTCCATAAGAAACTTACCGAAAATTTTCTTTCATTAAAATTAATTAAGATACAAATTTTACTCCTCAAAAATTCATTCAAAATCGTTTTTCCCATTTTCCATTATATGTACTTAAATTATTTGTTAAATATTTCATTGAAAACGTTAATTTATTTGCTTGTCGTATTTGTTGAAAGCTGGTTTTAGTTTTTTGTTGTTTAGTATATCGATTTTTAAAATCTCACGTACTTCATGTTCATTGTTCACTTAAGAACAAAAAAAAATAATTCATGGCATAAAATCAATGAACGAATAAAATTTTAAAGTATTTTATCGTTATAGTAGAATATTTTCTTATTTACTTAAAAAGGATAATAATGGTAATGGAAATAAAATATGGCTTTAATTGAGTGTTTCATTTTATTATTTATTGTGAATAGATGTTTTTAGGTTTCGATCAAATTCAAATTAAACACAATAGACAGAAAGAAAAAGCATAAAAAAGCTTCTTAAATGAAAATTTAAATTCAAATGATTATATCATTAGTCGTTACTTGCAAGTGAATCGAATTATATATTCGATTTGTGATAGGTGGAATGGTATATCACTGTCAACCCCACAACATACAGCATTTTGTGAATTTTTCCGGTCCTATTTTTGACGAGAATAGAAGATTTACATTTTGAATGAAATTGAATTAAGTGAGCAAGACACTGTGACGGAAATAATAACGGACGGAAATAATAAGTGACAGGAAATAATAAGTTTATTGTACAATACTGACTGTTCATAATAATATGTTATTTGATATTTCTTTTTTAATATTCTCAGCAAGTGTTTGGAATTCTGATATTTTTTTCATAATAGTTATTTTGTAATTTTAAATGTTTAGTTCAATTTGGCATAATTTTTCGTATTCAACAATCGCTGGCTTCCTTGGCGCAACGATTGGCTATTATATTGATTTAGTATTCATATTCAACAATCGCCAGTTCCGTTGGTTGTTTTATTGAGTTATTTATTTTTATTCACTATGGTTGGCTAGTAAGGAAGAAGCATGGTATTTTGGATCAATTACAAAAGAAAAGCTGCGTTAAACATTATAATTTTTAAATTTAAGTTATATTTGATGTGGTGTGGGTGATGGTCTTGGTTCCTCCGAATTTAATTTGAATTCGTCTTCTTCTGGAGCTATTGCGTGCAATTCAGCACTTGTGATGAGTTGAGGAGAAGCGTAATCGAACTCACAAACTGCAGCTAGTCGGAAAATTAATCTCAAGGCATGCAGCTCCTCAAATGGTCCTGATAGTGAGGCCGTTATCAGTAACGCACAGTGTTCATGACATATAGGAGTTGATTACGTTTGATTTAATAACTGTACGTGGTACATGTTTGTATTACCATGGAGATCAACATTAAAACTTCTTGCATTAAGTGAATGAATGTTAATGACAATGGCACTAGGTTTGAAGAATTTAGATCCTGGCGAATCTAAGCGAGGTTAAAAATGTTAACAGAATTTATTATAACCAACAATAGCACGACTTTATACTAACCAAAAGTAAGTGAATATGGCACGACCCCGCCAATTATAATTACGGTAGCTATTATAGCACCTAATTAATATTTTTAAGACTTTTGTATCCAAATAAGTAAAATCAGCTCAACCAGACGACTACCGTATTTGGTTATCTCTTAAAAAACACATGGGCAAACATATTCCTACAACTATAAGGTTGGTAACGTAATATTTATTTATTATTGAAAAATACAAGAGCTTTCCAAAGCCAAGATCCACCTGACGACAAAAAAAATAATTATTGTACAAATGACGATTGTCCTTGGAACCAAAATACCACGCTCGCGAGTCCTCCCCAAAAATGTCATATAAGAACCGACTATAATCTGGTCCATAATCAGTCAAATTCTACAGACAAGTTCCTCCATTCTTAACAAAGCCAATCACAACTGCCATGATGTGGCCCAAATGGCCAAATTCCACTGACCAAGCTGTGGTTTCTCAAACTAAAAATAAATTACTAGTACTAGAACTAATATCATGCCTGGACAGCACTCCAAGTCTTAAGCTCCAATGAACATTGTTCTATTTCAAAACTAATGAAAAACATCAAATATGCAAATAATTTGAATGGAGTGAGGCCTACCACAAAAATAAACTGGTGCCCACTTCACTCCATTGAAGAAGTTCATAATGTTGAAGGAAACAATAGTAGCCACTTTTCTCCACCAAAAACCTCCCACGATGTAAAGAGGAGAGGGGAGAACCAATTGATCTGTCGATCACATATCCATACCGAAGAAAGGTGACCTAGGACTGCCAAATCGTTAAGGGGTGAAGCGCCATGAATGGCTTCTTAGGCTTACCATTTAAAGAAAATTATTATTGGTGGTATTAGTATACCACCATGCATTACCTAAGATATCTAGAGTTGAGTCTGAGCCACTACGTCCAGATGGACAGAGTCCTTGGCATCCAACCCTCATTCTTTTAGAAGCAGCACTTCGGCGTCTGCCCCGCCTTTCTTTCTTTAACGCATTTATTTCGACCCGGTTACGTATGGCCCTCCATAACTTCCTGAGCGTTGTGGGCTCAGGAAATGGAACTTGCTGTTACTTTGTCAATATATTACAAGAGATATTTTGTCGTTAATATTACAACCGTATGCTTTTTTTTGAATAAAATGTGTTGTGTAGTAGCATTACAATATGTGTCACAACAACACACAAAAACCTTTTAAGACCAAGCCCAAGTAACAATTTCAGTTTTATATAAGCTCTTCTAGTGCTCTAGAGCTATAATATACAGCTGGTTGCTTTATATTTTGCTGATGCAGCGCTGCCACAGCTCTAGCAGAGCTGTTGTGGTGCTAAATTTGCTACTTTTACAGCATTATTTCCTCTAAAGAAGTTGTTTAATAATATTTAATAGAGCTACATTAGCTGTATAAAGGTTGACTGTTAGAGTTTTTGAGAGCTAATATTACTTTTTGAATACAAATACTAGTAATTTTTTCAATGAAACTTTATGTTTACATAAACTAATACATATCGACATGGTTTTAAAATGTTTTGATGTTATGGTTTCTGTCAAATAAATTCTTTTATAAATTAAATGGCAATTTGTTTTATTTTAAATAAATAATATATGTAAATACTTTTATTGAAAATATGTATACAAATTTTATGTGCCATTTATTTTGTATGGTGAATAGTGATAGTTTAGAACTAAAATTTTAGTGCGCCCTTATTAGTTTTGTGTATTTGGTGGCAAAATAGAAAAATTATAATTTTTTTTTTAATATTTTGAAACATTTTTCACAGTTTCAGGTTTGTTAAATAAATTTATTTTGGTGAATTCATCTTTAAAAAAATTCTTAGTTATAAATGGTTAACAATAGAAATCCAGTTATCGTGATATGTCATATTTGCAAAATACATCATTATCAAAAATAATTATTAAAACATTTTTGGCCATTATGGTGATATTTTTTACTCCATCTTTATAAAAACGAAGATGGTGGCAAATTATACCAATATAGAGCTACCTATTACATATTACTCCTTTATAATGCTATTTATAACGGTTTATTTTAATATAGAGCTATCACAATCGCATTACTTTTTTATAAAGCTATTTGCTCTGTGAAACTGTTCTTTTTTTGTGTCACAAATGCTTTATTGTATAATAAACTTATTATGTTACAAAGCAAATAGCTTTATATAGAAGTAGTGTGATTAAGAAAGCTCTAAAATTTTAAGGAAAATGTCACACATAATCAAATGTCAATGCTTCAATTTCAACTAACGTTTGACTGAAAAACGCAACCATTTTGAATTATTGAAGATTCAAAAACTCGCAATAACTCAAAATTTACGTAAAAAATAAGCTCTGTTATATTTGAGCGCTTTTTATATTAGAAAAAAGCAGTTTATAAATAGACATTAACGCTATATTACAGTAAGATTTTATAATGCTTATAGCTTTAAATAAGCTCAATTATAGCTCGCTTTGCTGTTGCAACGGTGAAATACAGCTCATAGGTCTATAATAAGTGATGCTGCACTACTTTAGTTTAAAAGCTCTATATTAGGTTATGAAGCTATTGTAATGCTATTCTAACAACTGCCTGCTCTATATTTTATTAGAGCTATGAGTTTTCGAAAACTATTTTATAAAGCAACAATAATTTTGTTTAGAGCTCCAAGTATCACTCGACAAATAAAACGCGCAACTAGCAACATACAATCTTCTCTAGAGCTTCAGTACAGTATCTTGATACTAATAGCTCTAAAAATTGTTACTTGGGAGGTCCCACAACAACATGCGTTCTTTGGATTTTAATGGCCTTCAAAAGGCAGTTAGAGGTATTCTGTCATCAGTCAGTATGAACAAATCTGCCAGATCCCTTCATATTACTAATAACTTTGCCTACATCCCATGGTAGTTGCAGATGTGGTCTACTACCACTTTATACAGTCATTTGATCATATTTGGAGTCAACCACTATTATCCTAAAAAAACCTCCTGTACTACCAAACAACTCTTGTTGCGTTTGCACATTTGATCTTAACATGAGGCATGATCAGCCCCAGTTGAGCCGCTTGTAGAAAGATAACACAAAGATAATTGCTACTATCTTGGAGTGTAAATGTTAGCACCTGGAGATTTGTATGACTCAAAGGAGCCGATAGCCTAAAACAGAGTCTCGGGCGATGCAACTAATTTTGCCATGATCTAGTCCATTTGGTTTGGTTTTCCTGAGTATTATTCCCAAATATGCAGTCAGGCAAATTGTGTTAAAGGCGTCTTGTATACATAGATCTCTTCCTTCGGCATTCATTGCAGTGCAGTGCAGTGCAGCACCTTCTGTGATTGTCTCAATCGACTCACAGTACTTTTCGTAAGACTTTTTCTATGAACTACGCATAAACTTATTGTAAATTTTCCGATCTGCACTGTGCATGGCCTAATCACCTTCAACGCAAGTTTATAAGCTCTTTCAAGAAGTTTCATGAACCTAAGTCTTATTTTTTCAAGGTTTTTGTTCCATCAGATTACCTGGTGTGACAATGAAGAAATGTTCAGCAATTAGCTTTCTAGGCCAACGTACCTTCGGGTGATAAAGCTCATGAAGCTGTGTAAAAATTGTACGCCTATGTGTCATCGGAACGTATTCAATAGATTTGCCAGCTGATGTTACGCGTCCTTTAGTTGAAGCTGATTTTTATGAAATTTCACTTGTTGGTTGATGTAACTAATTGAAAACTCCAAGACCCGGAAACTGAACTTTCAATAAATGCAATTTAAGCTTATATAAAACTTAGATCGCTAAATTGTTGAAGAAATTTCCAACTTTAACACAAAATTTGAGGTATATGATTGGCCTGTTACTCATTCAGTTCAACATTATTTCGAAACTAGCTGGAAGACTTCAGTTTTCACGTCCTAGACGTCTCGACATAAGTTAAGTCAGGATGAATTCAGGATATGGGTTAAACTAGAAATATATCGTTCATTAAAATTCCAGGCGTCATTTCCACTTTTTATGGTCGAAAGCATGATCAAGAAAGCAAGCGAAGACTGCCATCGTCGAAATGCTATAACAGTGCCAGAGAGATATCCCATACGTCACATACAGGATTTAACGATGGGATTGGCCGGTTGTACTACATTTTCAAAAGTGGACTTGGTACGCGTTTACCATTTGGTAAGCGTTTGGCGTCGAAAATCTTTGCATTATTGATACCATGCAAATTTCGTCCTAAACCTAAAATGTTTACCCAACTAAGTGATATTTCCCGTCAGGGAGTATGTGGGACTAGAAAGCTAGTTATAGAACGTTTCTTGGCCTGCGTTGAAAAAGGACATAGCCATTATAGTGACGTCAATGTCTTAACGTAAACGCGCAAGGATTCAAAGACATACTAAATTGGCATTAGGAAAGTTTTTGATTAGCCTGGTAATAGATTCGAACACATACATCCGGAGATTGATGGTCCATTATCCACATCAGAAGCAAATCAATATATTTAAAAGATTAATGACCGCTTCGTTACACGTGATGGCTTGAAGGGTATCCAATGTCCAATATGCTAGTAGAAACCAGTGCAAAAACATTTGAAAGCCAAATCGTAACTCGATTCAGCATGCCAATTAGACTCATCAGACTCACGACCGACAGGTTGACATTTTGAGTCAAGACTTTCTTTCTAATTACATAAATTATTAAATGTGCATAGGATCCGTACTATTTTGTTCCATCCACAAGCAAATGGGCTTGTACAGCGTCTGCATCGAACATTAATTTTGATAACAACAACACCCATAAGATTTATATCTTGTGTCATTTTAAAATGTGATCAGTGCTAATGTGATGACCCTGATTCATAGGATTATTGCAATTCCCCAATATATGGCCCTTTTCACAACACAATATCACTGATATGGGAGTGTATGTGGCGTCGCATACGATTGATTAATACATAATTCTATAATAATAATCAAACTAAAAATTATTACGTTCACATTCATATTCGTTTTCAATTGACAATTGACCCCAGCTACGATGTTTGCAGAAATAAAATATTCTTTGCTTGTACCCATCAATATGAACAGGCATCACTCCCTCTTTTCTTGTGACTTTTACTTAAAGCTTTTTACGTAGAACTATCGAACAAAATAAATAAACCCGATTTATTGAACGATAAAAAATGTCTAATACAACCTCTGTCAGTTAACATTTTATCTACGATACATAATTACAAGAATCACAACAACAAACTCATTTTCTTCAATTATATAAAACAAAGCTTAAAAAGATTGCATGATAATGTTTGAATAAAAACCAAGGGATACAAAAATTTTAATCTAAGCTTTTCTATTAATGTCCATCTGATTTAATCCTTTTTCTGGGTTAAATAATTATTATTTACTTTGTTCAAATAACAATATAAAAATCGATTTAAACATTACGTGCTTCGGAATTTATTTCAACATACATATTTATAAATAATGGAACAACTATAGAAAATCTACACAAAAACTATGTCCGTTTGTATCATTAAACGTTAAAAAATACCAAACATACTAATTTGTAGTTCATGAGGGTAGAACGATTTACGGTAAAATGAACCTAAATTAAATTTTTATTACAAAAGGATGTGATATCCTTTACCAAGCAGAATCACAAGTATTTTATATAATTAGGAAAAACATTAATAAAAAACAAGAAGCAATTAAATAAAATAAAATGCATAGGACTAAAAACTCGGTTCCAGTGCGTTAAGCTGGAACTGTAATGGCGTAGCTATTTTCAGTTTTGGATGGAGACGTATTGCAAAAATAAAAATCTTTGCATAGAAAATTAAATAGCTCAAATTTTCTTATTTCTACTGAATAAAAGTGCATTTAGCTGACGACAAGTGACAACACCCCTCCCCTAACATATGAAAAAATGGTAAGAGAAAATCCTTCGATCGCATTCGGAAGTCTGTCAAGAATATTGACGGCAGTTTGTTTATAGTACTTGTATCTTGAGAATATTGCTTTCTTCAGGTTTGTTTGCAGCATCCAATAAAGGCAGTGGACTGTATTAGCTTTAGGAAAACTTTCGTTGAACGGCGAAATTATCAGAGCTGCAACATTTGACCTTTGTCAGTAATATATGAATAACAGGAAACCAAATCTGCCCAATACGGCAGCTAATCGATGAAGAGCTGACTGTTACATACATTTGCCTAGCATGGCAGTGGCTTGATAAATGGATAATTACAAAGTTCTGCCTAAACAAGCAACTTGATCGATGATAAATTGTGATTTAAAAAAAAAAATATATATATATATATATATATATATATATATATATATATATATATATATATATATATATATATATATATATATATATATATATATATATATATATGTATATATATATATATATATATATATATATATATATATATATATATATATATATATATATATATATATATATATATATATATATATATATATATATATATATATATATATACTAGGAGGGCCCGGCGTGCTTCGCTACGCTTATAAATAAAGTTTTTGCGTAGACATTTTGTTGACGTAGAAGCAATGATTTCAAAAAGTGGTAATGAGAAATGCTACCATATGATTTTTAATTTTTCTTTTTAAATATATGAATGAAAAATAATCAGAACTCTAGCTGATCAGTTCGGATATATGAAAAATTAGCGATCAAATAAGTTTTCAAGTAAGCTTCGTATGAAAAATTAGCATATGAAAAATTAGCGATCAAATAAGTTTTCAAGTAAGCTTCGCTAATTTTTCATATATCCGAACTGATCAGC
This sequence comes from Diogma glabrata, assembly GCA_963693315.1. Taxonomy (NCBI): domain Eukaryota; kingdom Metazoa; phylum Arthropoda; class Insecta; order Diptera; family Cylindrotomidae; genus Diogma; species Diogma glabrata. The sequence goes on from OY856187.1 coordinate 354,003,766, forward strand.
TAGAGTTCTGATTATTTTTCATTCATATATTTAAAAAGAAAAATTAAAAATTATATGGTAGCATTTCTCATTACCACTTTTTGAAATCATTGCTTCAACGTCAACAAAATGTCTACGCAAAAACTTTATTTATAAGCGTAGCAAAGCACGCCGGGCCCTCCTAGTACTCATAAAAGAGGAAAAGGTTTTTGAGAAAAGTGAGAGGAAATCAGGTAACAATGACTTCTGGGAAGACGATATTTTTTGTGAAAACTCTATCATCTTTGAACAAATGACCTTGGTCAGATGTATCATAAATATAAAATTTCAAACATTCAAACGCACGCACTCTACTTGCAGCAACATACAATTGACCATGTGTGAATACAGGTTCTTTAAGTAAAATGGCAACTCTGTTGAATGTCTGACCTTGAGATTTATTAATAGTCATAGCAAAAGCAGGAATAATAGGGAATTGATTTCTTTGAAATTTAAATGGAAGAAGAGTTCCAGAATAAGTCAAATGAATGCGTGGAATTAGAATGCGTACACCTCGCATGACACCAGTCAAAACTTCACAATCTATTGAATTTCGGTGCATAACTTTTACACGCATTCGTGTTCCATTTACTAATGCTTGACCTGTATTTAAATTACGTATGAGGAGAACAATGCAATTCACTTTCAAATTTAATTTATGAGGTGGCAAACCTCCTACACTCAATTTATTTAAAAATTCTATTGGAAAATTGTTCTGCTCACGAATGTCATCACAAACAACTTTATCAAAACTAAAATATGCTTTCTCCTCTCCTGGCATAATACTCAAGATTTTAGAATTGATTTCATTGCAATCATTGTTTTTGGGGGCTAAAATGACGGAACTCAAAATGTCATCAGATAAAATTGTATCAGAAATATTTCCAAAAATGTCTTCAATAATATTGTCTGGATTGCCAATCAAATTATGAGGAATTTCAATGATATCTGAACCAAACTGTGGAAAACTTTGCATATCACCATTACCGAGTCTTCTAAGAAATTCTACAAATTCAATTTCATGAGGGAGAGCTCTCATGTTTTGATTTAATTTCAAAATTTTAAAGTTAATAAATTCTTGCCAAGATGTAATACAATTTTCAATTAAAATAGAGTGCCATGTACACTGTTTGGAGTTATATTTGGCATTGAATTCTCTAATAATGGAATTGGTAATTTGAAAACATTATGCAAAGTTCGCCCCCCAATCAAAAGAGTTGATGCAATACCACTGAAGGCAGTTACAATACACGAAAGATTTAATGAATTAAATTTATGAATGATTGCCGTTTGAACAAAAGTTTTGCCACAACCTGCATGAGCTGTCAAGAAAAAAACATTACTTCCAGTATCATGGAATTGAGCTTCACGCAAAACAATATCAATCACACTACGTTGCTCATTATTTGCATTTTCATACATTCTATCGAAAACTATAGCTTCTTCTTCAATATCAAAATGACCTACATCGCCAATCTGTAAGTTATATTGTGGAATCGGAAGACCAAGATCACCACATGAAGTATTATGTGTAAGAAGAATTTCATTAATTTCAATCAAGGCTCGATTAATTGACACATCTTCATCGTAATTTCGTAAAAAGTCTTCAATCATACTATTTCTAAATTCAATCCATAAAGCAAAAGCATTCGGAGGAACATTCAAACCACAGATAAATGCAAATAATTGACGAAACTGTTTTGGTGATTGAATTTCTGAAGCTTCAAGTAAACATTCACGCCATTCATTATCATTTGTTGCAATACCTCGAGCTTCACATGCTGCAACAAAAGTAGGGTACTCAACACCTTCATACATACGTAGATCAGAAAAAGATTTTGGACCACGAACATGCAACAGAAGTAAACGCATATGAAACAATTCTATATCTTTTGGAGAAACCATATATAATCGAGCAACAACTTTATCAGCCCCACGTTGTCTTCTTTTCCACGATTTACTTTGATCATGCCAAACATAATGTAATGGTAATTCTGTATACAAAAACTCATTAGCTAAATTATCAATGGAATTCAAATGGAAAAATGCTAACAATTTTGTTCTTGATACATTTGCGACTGCACCAGCCACATTACCATTCCTGATATAAACATTTTGTCTATTAGGCAAATGACAATCAAGTCGAATAATTGTATGAGATTGAAAATGCATTGGAAATTCAAATATGCGCCAAGCAGCTTCAGTCGAACCAACATACCGTCCATTCAAAAAATCTTGAATTTCATTTCCCACAATCGCATCATCATTATTCACTGCATTCTCTCCATTCACTCTCAATTCAACATTGGCAGAATCATACCCTTTATATACATACTTGTAAACATATTTCACACTTTTAACAGTCGTACATATTTCAACGTTAATATGACAATTGAATTTTGCAAGAAGATAAGGATTATATGGAACAACATATCTATTATCAAGAGATGCACCACGTACATCAACACTCATACCATTATCACGTCGACGGTACAAAGGATAACCATTCACAGATTCTTTAGTATTTTCAGAAAAAGGTTTTGGAAAATTCTTACTACATTTACCATCTCTCATACAAACAGAATTGGGATTTAGAGCACCACATGGTCCATGCATCATATGACGTTTCACATATTCATGTAATTTAGGAAAAAGAATGGGATCAGGGATTTCAGTACATACAAATTTATTAATCATTTCATTTCCATCAATTCTATCTTCATCTGATAAATTTAACAAAATATGGGCATGCGGAAGACCACGTTTTTGAAATTCAATGGTATATATAAGTGCTTTGACAGAACCGAAAATCTTTTTTTTCATTAAACAATCTATGAGCTCTTTAAGTTTCACTTTAAACACACGCACAACAATATCAGGACGAAAATTCGAAGACTCATAATTACTCAAATTATCAACAATTTCTGGCCATTGAGGATTACATGTCATTGTTATAAATAAAGAAGGTTTACCGAAATGTTGTACAATAGACATTGCATCCAAGTAATTTTGATACATGTTACGTGGTGAACCGGTGAAAGAAGATGGCAAAATTACTTTACGACCAACTACTTGCATATTATCATCGCCATTGCGATTTTGATGCAAGAAATCTGTTAAATTATTGTACAAATCAGCACGAAGAGCAGATTGATTTGAACGAATGTAATGAAGCCGTGTACCTTCGATACGAACATACATATCAACAATCCATTGAAGAAATAATTTTTGAGAACGATGCAAAAGACTAAAACCATCACGTATAGCAAGGCGATAAGATGCATATTGCAACATTGTAACTTTTGTACGTGACACATTAGCACGTGAAGTTGAAACTAAATTATGTGGAATATTAACGTGCCACCCAGTATCACCATTTGGAAACAACAAAGGATAAGCTAAAGGATCCAAAGAAGAATCAAGGACAGAAACAGAACGAATTTCATTTGCATTTTTTGAAAAAACAATCATATTTCTTTCAAAAGGTGGTTCACCATTATCATTTTTAAAAATAGCAGCCACATCAGTTTGAACAGCATCATTAAAACGACGAATATCACATTCTCTGTTAACTTTTATAACCATTGACACATCAGCAGTAACATTCTCAGGTCTTTCACAAAATTCATGCATTGATTTGAAAGAACGAACAAAAGGATTCACACGATCTAACTCAAAACCTATCTCACGCATAAGAAAAATTTCACATACATTGGTATTTCTATTCATTCTCATATTAGCAGCAGTATCAACATCATAAAAATATAATTGTGCATACATTGGAGGTCGACCATAAGCAGGAATTAAAGCACCAGTACGATGATAAAAAATATTATGAATTTTAAAATGATAAATACCACGTGCAGTAGAATCCGCTATATTACATTCAGAACTGATGATTGCAAATGCCGAATTATAGGAACGAATATTTGAAAGAAAACTTTTAGAACGTTTTTTTATAGCATTATCATTTGAATTCAATCCTTCGAAAATATTAGAGAAAAATGCATTTTCAGAAAGAGGAGGTAAATTGACTTTGCCTTTATGGCAACACAAAGAAAACGCTTCATTATTATTTGAAGTAACTTCTCTTGCAAAATGTTTGGCATGACAAAAATGACAACTCATATCCAAAGCACCACAAACATACGAATCAAAGTTATCTGGAATCACATTCAAAGCACACTTGAACGAATCTCTCAAAATTACAAAGGGAATTTCATCATTCACCACATTCAATTCTAAATCATTCGCAACATTCATGACACCATTCATGACACCGTTCATGACACCATTCATATCATCAACATTCACTTCATCATTCACAACAACATCAGCTTCAGCATTCATTCCATCATTATTACCATTCATTTCATCATTCATAAAATCAACATTATTACGCATATTACGTGATTAATATCAGCTGCACTCGTTGATTGCGTATCCACAATTTATCTTGACGAGTCCAGTTGTACTATTTTTGTATTTGTTGAGTTTTGCCGCCTTTTATGTTTGTACAAACAAATTACCAAATTATTCCAAAAATGATGCGTTTCCTATTTCACAACAGAGGTTCAATTATTATATTCAGATGAGATGAGAATGTCCGGGTATAATTTCCAAAAATCGTTATTAAATAAAAACAATAAAATAATATTCAAATATTGTTTTATTTTAACAAAATCACAGCTAATTAATATTTTTCACCGTTCACAGGAAAGTTCAAATATAAAGTGAAAATGACTATGCAAATTTTTTAATCAAAAACTTTTAATAATTAATCGAAGCCTTTCTTAATATTTCCAAATATAAATTAAATTTCCTTACATCTATTGTAAAAAAGGTGAACTTTACTAATTTAATATGATCGAAAGGTTTTGACCTAAGCTAATTGATTATTCTATGATTTGTTGATTTTAATTAGATTCACTAAATCTATATTCTGATAGATGAACTAATATTTTTCTATATTAAATTATTGTTTTTTAATTAGTTGTTTAGGTATTGTCGTCATACTCCGCCTCGTTAACGACTTAGTCGTTAACCATCATCCTGTTGTGGTAGTTTGCAGATTTTAACGATTGGGCGTTTTAATATATTTTTGGACGTCTTTACAGTGACAACTCTAACATTGCCTTGATCATCTGGATGCAACTCTATGATCTTCCCAAGCATCCATTTGTATGATGGTAAGTTGTCTTCTTTAATTAACACCACGTCTCCATTTTTAAAATTAGGTTGTAATTCACGCCATTTGTTTCTTTGTTGTAGATTATGGAAATACTCCACACTGAATTTTTTCCAGAAGGATTGAACACGCTGTTGAACATTTTGCCACCTAGAAAGCCTGCTGGTCGGTGTATTTTCACTAATGTTTTCTTCTGGAATATAAAAATTTCCTGAGCCAATCAAGAAATGTGCTGGTGTTAAAACATCAATAGAAGCATCATCATCAGCTGTCGTGTAGAGTGGCCTTGAATTTAAAATGGCTTCAATTTGAGTAAGCATAGTTGTCATCTCTTCGAACGTTAGGTGAGTATTTGAGGAATATTTGAGTAAATGTGACTTCACTGACTTCACAGCTGCTTCCCACAAACCCCCAAAATGTGGAGATACAGGTGGAATAAAGTGCCACTGTATCTGATCCTGTGCTAAGAACTCTGCAATTAGAGAATTGTGATTAATATTGCTAATTTTTTCAAAAATTTCGCCTAGTTTTCGACGTGCTCCAATGAAGTTAGATCCATTGTCACTGTAGATATGTGCGGGAGCACCTCGCCTTGAGATAAATCGTTTTAAGGATGCTATAAACGCATCTGTAGATAGATCAGTAACGGCTTCAATGTGTACAGCTCTGGTCACCATACAAACAAAGAGTGCAATATACCCCTTGATAAACTTGGCACCTCTTCCCTTTTTTGTAGCAATCTCAATTGGACCCGCATAATCTACACCACAAGATGAGAATGGTCTTGTAGCTTTCAATCTTGCTAATGGCAGATCTCCCATTAGTTGCTTAGATGTTTTGGCGTTCTTTCTGAAGCAGACCACACATTTGTTCACTATATTTCTGACACTGCTTCTGCCTCCTACTATCCAGAATTGCTGCCTTATCAGATGAAATGTTAGAGTCAAACCAGGATGAAGATTTTTCTTGTGCACATGTATTGCAATCATTCGACTTAATGCATGACCCTTTGGTAAAACCATTGGATGTTTATAATCATATTGGCAGTCCAGATGTTTCAATCTGCCACCGACTCTTAACATCCCCTCTGCATCTATAAATGGTGCCAATGCTACAATGCTGCTGTTTTTTCTAATATTCACCTCTCTTTGAAGGCAATCAACCTCATCGGCAAACGCTTCTCTCTGTACATATTTGATGATTATGAGGTTGGCCTTCCGAAGTTCAATCACCGTAAGAGAACCCGAGCTTCTATTCAACTTGTCATTTCTCATATTATTTATAAATCTTAAAACGTAAGCAAAAATTCTTTTCAGTTTATTATAGGAAGATATCCTTTGAATTAATGTGCTGATTTGATCTTCCTTGCAATGGGTGTTGGAAACTAAAAGCTTGGTTATTTTTCTTTCTTCTTTCAAATATTCTGGATTCACAGCAAAATCATCCTCTTTTGCAGAAGTCGATTGGTAATTTTTTAACCATGCTGGGCCATGCCACCAGAGATCTAGTTTGATTAATTGAGACGGCAAAATCCCACGAGATGCGCAATCTGCAGGATTGTGTTCAGATCGTACATGATTCCAGAATTTTCTCGGTATCTGATTGATGATTTCAGCCGTACGATTAGCAACGTAGGTTTTCCACCTGACTGGATGACTCGACAACCACGATAGTACAATTGTAGAGTCCGTCCAGGCAAAACATTCCACTGGCATCTTCACTGTTTCTTGCACAAGACGCATAAGTTTTGTGAGTAAATGAGCACCACATAGTTCAAGTCGTGGTAAGGACACCTGCTTGATTGGAGCCACCTTTGTTTTAGCTGCCATTAAGTTAACTGAGACAACACCATTATTGTCTACCGCTCTACAATATACCACCGCACTATACGCACTTTCGCTGGCATCGGAGAAACCATGTAATTCCATTTTACCGTCTTGTGGAATGTATCTTTTGAGCTTTATTTTTTCTAAATCTTTCAACTCAACACGGATTTTGTTGTATATTTCTGATATTTCCGCTGGCAGATGATCATCCCATCCCAATTTGTGTAGCCAAAGCCTTTGAAATACTATTTTCATTAAAATGATCGAAGGAGATAACCAACCCAGCGGATCAAAGACCCTTGAATACTCGGAAATAACTTGACGTTTGGTGGGCTCATTACTCTCCTTCAAATCGAGTTTAAAGGTAAAAGTATCTTCTGCTGCGTTCCACTGTAGACCTAATATTTTTGATTCTTCTGAATTATTGAACAAAGTGGTTTGTTGTGTCTCTCCATTCACTGTGAGTTCAGGCACATTTGATTTCCATTTTCTTAGATTAAAACCACCGCTTATTAACAAATCATTCATTTCTCCTTTTAGTTTCGTCGCTTCTTCAATGTTATCAGCACCAGAGATAAAATCATCAACGTAAAAATCATTTATAAGATGATCAATAATATTTGGATGACTATCTTGATTATCATATGCTAGCTGATGAATACTTCTAATAGCTAAAAATGCCGAACTAGATAAACCAAAGGTAACTGTATTTAGTTTATAATGTTTAAGCTCATCAGCTATTTCGCTTCGCCATAAAATACGTTGAAATTGACTATCACTTTCACAAACCAAAATTTGATTGTACATTTTCTCAATGTCGGCTGCTAATGCAATTTTGTGCTTTCTGAATCTTAATAAGATTGACCATAAAGTGGGCTGAATAGTCGGACCGACTACCATCGTTTCATTTAGTGATATCCCAGAAGAAGATTTCGCTGATCCATCAAAAACTACTCTTAGTTTTGTCGTTTCGCTCGCTTGTTTTATCACACAATGATGAGGCAAATAAAAACACTTAGACTGCTCAATCATTTTATCAGCTTCAGAAACAGCTTCTAGGTATCCCCTACCTAGATATTCACTTATAAATCTAGCGTATTCATGTTTTAGTGATGGATTAGATTGAAATTTCCTTTCTAACGCTAAAAATCTTCTTTTGGCAACGTTGATAGAGTTGCCAAGCTGAGCGGTATTATTTTTAAAGGGAATAGAGACGATGTAACGACCCCTTTCATCTCGTTTGTGCGTCTTTTTATAATATTCTTCACACTCGACATCATCTTGACTCATAATCTGGACATTGGGAATTTCTTCTTGCTCAAAAAATTGTTTTAATGTTCTATCAATGTCTACATCTAAATGGAAATTTAAAGTACAATAACTTTCTTGGCTGCTGTCTGTTCTTACGACGTTTTCTTCACCGGTAACTCCAGCCGCAATCCAACCAAAAATGGTACGTTGTGCGACTATTGAATTATTTGAGTTAGTTAACTGCCCATCTTTGATAATGCTAAAAAATCTGTCAGCTCCTATCAGGATATCAACGGCAGATACTTGGTTATAAGATGGATCAGCTAGTTTTAAATCGTCCAAAAAACAACAGTCTTGGAGCTGGAAATTGAAACTTGGTAATCTCGTTGGCAGCTGATTTATGATCAAAACATCAACTTGAATCGATTCCTCTGACGAATACAACGACTTAATATTTATTGATGTAATTCCTCTGGTGGTTACTTTTCCAGCTGTTAAACCTGTAACTGCAACATTTGCTTGAGATCTCGGTAAATTCAAACGCTGCGCACAAGCTTCTGTGATGAAAGAGGCTTGTGATCCGGAATCTAGCAGTAACCTGCATCTCTGAGAATTTCCAGATTTGTCAGCTACTAGAACTATAGCTGTTGGTAGCAAAGATTGAAAATTTGGTATGGCTGCTGCATTTGCTTGAACATCGGTTGAGCTAGATGGTTCCAAAGTATTATTCAATGCATTTGCGTTGAGAGTTGCATTGATCCGTGGATTATTAACATCTTCTTCTGAGTGCAGAGTCAAATGATGCTTCCTGCGACATTTACCACATTTATATTTGGATCTACACACCACTGACTGGTGAGATGAAGATAAACAATTGAAACAAAGTTTTTTCTCAACTACTAGTTGTTTCCTTTCTGCAAATGTTCGCTGTAAATATTGATCACATTTGCTTAAATAATGCTCTCCTTCACATAACGGGCATACTAATTGGTTTATATGCGAAACTAAAGCACTTGTTCTTCTTTGAGGATACGTTTTGGTCTTCTGCATTGAACTTAAGCTCTCCAAGGCATCACTTCTTTTGTTTAAAAAGATAAACAACTGCTCCATTGTAGGGAAGCTGACTCCCGCTGTCTCGTGCGCCCAAGCTTCTCTCGTTTCCTGGTCTAGTTTTTGAATAAGTAGATAAATTAGCCAGGGGTCACGGCCTTCAGCACGCTCATCAAGCACCTTCAACCCACGTAGGACTTCATCCGAAACGTCAGCTAAGCGACGAATTGACTTTGCACAACCTTGTTGTACGTTTGGTTGTTCCAGAAATTGTTTCAACAAGTTGTGTATGACATGCTTTGGCTTGTTGTACCGTGTCTTTATCTTGTCCCACGCTTCATCGTAGTTAGCTTCTGTCACTGCCAGATGATTGATCAGCATATAGGCTTCACCTTTAAGCAACCCTTTTAAATATTGCAATTTGTGAACCTTTGAGATATTGTTATTGTTGTGGACAGACGCTTCATATAGATCACGAAAGGAGGGAAACTCTGCATACACTCCATTAAACGATGGTATATTAACTCGTGGTAAACGAACCTCATTATCTGGTTTATGAATAGATGATATTTGCTGGAGAAAATTGCTTTGATTAAGCATAAAATCATCCATCGAGTTATTTTGTATTTGTGCATTATTCTCTTCATAAAGCTTTTCCCATTTGACAAGCTTTTGTTTCAACTCAAGATGCATATTTTCAATTTTGTCCACGTTGTCTATTTGTGATTCATCAAATTTCCCTTTTACGGCCTTTTCTAGCGCTTGAAATTCTCTCCAATCGTCTGCTAACAGAGCCATGCAAGTTTTTATATCACTAATTGGAGTACTAATGCTAAAGAGATTTACTTGCACTTTCATACTTTCTAATGTTTTCAAGAAGCGCTTTATTGCTCTATTTTCCGCCATTTGTAAGAATTCTACAACGTGCTCACTATATCTTTTATATATATTTACTGCAGGATTGACACGTTTCAATAATCTTTTCGCAGTTTTAATTAGTAATTTTCGCGCAAAGTATTTATATATATTTATTTCAGCGTATAACGTGATCACTATATTGGTTCACTCAGTAATGACACGTTTCAAGAATCACCTTTCACAGTTTGATTTATAATTTTCGCACAAATGTATTTATATAATTTCACTTAAGTTTATAACGTGTTCACTATATTCATTCATTAGTATTGGCACGTTTAAATAATCACCTTTCACCGTTTTTAAGTATTATTTTTTGTATAAAGTGTTTATATATATAAAAGAATAGTTTGGCTTGTACTCACGATTTTATATGCAGCAAATCCGGCTCGAAGGACCATGATTAATATCAGCTGCACTCGTTGATTGCGTATCCACAATTTATCTTGACGAGTCCAGTTGTACTATTTTTGTATTTGTTGAGTTTTGCCGCCTTTTATGTTTGTACAAACAAATTACCAAATTATTCCAAAAATGATGCGTTTCCTATTTCACAACAGAGGTTCAATTATTATATTCAGATGAGATGAGAATGTCCGGGTATAATTTCCAAAAATCGTTATTAAATAAAAACAATAAAATAATATTCAAATATTGTTTTATTTTAACAAAATCACAGCTAATTAATATTTTTCACCGTTCACAGGAAAGTTCAAATATAAAGTGAAAATGACTATGCAAATTTTTTAATCAAAAACTTTTAATAATTAATCGAAGCCTTTCTTAATATTTCCAAATATAAATTAAATTTCCTTACATCTATTGTAAAAAAGGTGAACTTTACTAATTTAATATGATCGAAAGGTTTTGACCTAAGCTAATTGATTATTCTATGATTTGTTGATTTTAATTAGATTCACTAAATCTATATTCTGATAGATGAACTAATATTTTTCTATATTAAATTATTGTTTTTTAATTAGTTGTTTAGGTATTGTCGTCATTACGCATATAATCTCTTTTATTCCGACGACTCGATGTACCACTCACATCCAAACGACGTTTACGACGTAGTCTTGGCATCGAAATAAATAAATATATCAATATATCAAAAATATGAAATAACTCAAATATCAAAATATCTCAAAAATCTTTATATCAATAAAAAACAAAATAATCGAAAAATATCGAAAACCGTCCTTCTTGAAAGATAAAAGACGACTAAATATAAAATAAATACGACGACTGAAATGAATATAAAATAAATATAAAAATTTTCGTTTTTGTTATTCGTTGTTCGGTTCGATAGCTAATATATAAAAAAGAAAAATTTTAAAGCATTGTTTTAAAGCAAAAAGAAAGATGTATGTAAACTTATAATGCATATGTATAGAAAAAGTTTTCCGTATATAATAACTTTTTTATTTATGATCCGATTTGTTTGAATCCGGATCCGACTATAGGTTACACTAATATCAGTTAGCTGTGAAAATTTCAAATGAATCCATCTGCGAATAAAAAGCCTAATGCTCCACAAAGTTTTAATCTAGCGTATTAATATATAGGATAAAATATATAAGATATATATATATATATATATATATATATATATATATATATATATATATATATATATATATATATATATATATAATATATATATATATATATATTTATATTTATATTTATATATATATATATATATATATATATATATATATATATATATATATATATATATATATATATATATATATATATATATATATATATATATATATATATATATATATATATATATATATATATATATATATATATATATATATATATATATATATATATATATATATATATATATATATATATATATTTATATATATATATTATATATATATATATATATATATATATATATATATATATATATATATATATATATATATATATATATATATACACTTATTTTCAAGCGAAAGTACTGTTGGTTTTTTATAAATAAAATGGCACTGGGTGAAACGATTTTAAATCGGTTTTCAATTTTAAATAGCTCAATATTGGTGAAGTATTTTGGTATATAATTTGTTTTTTTAACCCAACTAAATCATTAAAAAAATTAATTTAAAGTTTGATAAAAGTTTTCAATATAAAAAAGTCAAAAAAAATCAGAAAATAATAGAAGATATTTGATTATTTGATTGATTCAATAAATTTAATTAATATTAGTATAATATAAAGTTAATATCTAATGTGACCACCTTGTGCTGCAATCATTTCGCGCATTCTATTAAACATGGAATTTAACAAATTGATGAAATATTGGCGCCAATCAACGCCTCTCATCCAGTTGTGCGCTCTCACAATGGCATCCCAAACCTCATAATTACTGTGAAACAATTGGTGTTCACTCCTAACATTGCCTTTGATCTCCGACCCGTCATTCTCAACAGTCAAACAATGGATTCATGAAGATATAGGCGATACACGGGATTTTGTGTTTGATCACCCGAGGTGAATTATTTTACATTGTTATTTTAAATATTTAATTAATGTAGAAATTTGTGTTTTCAGTCTCTCTTCAGAGATAAATCCTGTTGAGAATGTCGGGTCAGAGATCTTTGCAAAGTTAGGAGTCAACACCAAGTGTTTCGCAGTAATGATGAGGTCTGGGATGCCATTGTGAGAGCGCACAACATGATGAGAGGCGTTGATTGGCGCCAATATTTCATCAATTTGTTAATTCAATGTCTAATAGAATGCGCGAAATGATTGCAGCACAAGGTGGTCACATAAGATATTAACTTTATATTATATTAATATTAATTAAATTTAATGAATTAATCAAATAATCAAATATTGTTAAACAATTTGGTCAATTATTTATGAAATAAAATTAAAAATTCTATTATTTTCTGATTTTTTTTGATATTTTTATATTGAAAAACTTTTATCAAACTTTAAATTAATTTTTTTAATGATATAGTTCGGATAAAAAAAATAAATTATATACCAAAATACTCCACCAGTATTGCTAGCTATTTAAAATTGAAAACTACTTTAAAATCGGATCACCCAGTACCATTTTATTTACAAAAAACCAACAGTACTTTCGCTTGAAAATAAGTGTATATATATATATATATATATATTATATATATATATATATATATATATATTTACATATAAATATATATATATATATATATATATATATATATATATATATATATATATATATATATATATATATATATATATATGTATATATATATATATATATATATATATATATATATATGTATATATATATATATATATATATATATATATATATATATATATATATATATATATAAATATATATATATATGTATATATATATATATATATATATATATATATATATATAATATATATATATATATATATATATATATATATATATATATATATATATATATATATATATATATATATATATATATATATATATATATATATATATATATATATATATATATATATATATATATATATATATATATATATATTTATATATATATATATATATATATATATATATATATATATATATATATATATATATATATATATATATATATATATATATATATATATATATATCTATATATATATATATTTTTTTTTTTTTTAATAATAATATTAATAATAATATTTTATTTTTTTAATAATAATTTTTTAAT